>SKCR01038347.1:0-367351 GCA_019454045.1 Zanthoxylum bungeanum
TATATCATGTATCACACGTCCCATAATGTAATAATAGTCGAGATCATCGGGTGTTACAATGAAAATACCTGCATGAATTTTGAGATAAATTAGCACGTGTTTTGCAAAATGGTTTTCAAGCTAGGATATACTTTGTATACATTTACATGCCAAATTTATTTACCGTGAGATAAGATCCCATGTTGTTAGTTTTACTTCGGATGCCAGTTATTGCAGTAGGGAACCATATAATGCCAGCTTTTACGTATGTCGCCAGTGTGTATATAGATAATGAACTGTTTTAATTTATACAGAATATTCTTGTGCAGAATGAGATTTATGATAAATGAGACTTATGATTTCCAGGAAAAGATTATATATGTTTATACATCAGTTTACAGTTTTTATATATTTATTCCTATTATGAAAGACTTATTTGATCCGATTTGTTATTTGTTTATCAATAGAACTAAACTGTGATCCATTGTACTAAGTATGAGCTTTCTGCTTTCTTCATTTTACTGTTTTAGAATTGTTGACGGCTGATCTTGGTCTCGGGGTAATATGGGAATATCACCTCCGAGGTAATCCTCCTTCAACGGTGAATTTGTTTGGTTATGGGGGACCAAAAGCAAATTTAGCGAGAGACGAAAAACACACCAATCGACAGAGATTTAACGTGGTTCGGTGGATTTTGGGATCCGACCTACGTCCACGGACAAGAACAGGGTGGTACTTTTTATTACTCAAATACACTCCTCGGGTCTCTTCCTTGCTTTTACAAATCAGAGCTTGATGATTCTGATCACTAACTTTGGTCATGATTTTTTTAGATGCCTTTTACATATGCTCTACCCTCCTATTTATAATAATACAGAAATCAGACTCCTATTTGCACAAGAAATCCTATTTGAACTCAATCTTCTCTTCTTGTAAGGATTCCTGGTCTAGTAGTACTCTGCCTTTTCTTTTCTTATTCCTTCTTGGATTCTGACTTCTTCTCCTTGTGAGAGTAGGATAATTTGCTTATCTTATCCGCAATGAATGGGGTGTTGTCATCTTGAACACGGCTCGCTGTCTGGTCGGTCTTCATGAGGTCGGTCATGACAATCTTTTATGCTGAGAGTGTTTTTGCCGACCTTATAGTGATCGGTCATCCGAACCAAAGTGGTCGGTCTTCACATGTTGTGGTCGGGTCGGATACATGATCTCATCCAGTCAGGGAATTACCCTTTTGCCCTTGTCGTACTGTCTTAAATGTTGTAGTGCCTGAAAACAGCATCAACATCTGTCCCCTCGTTCTCGGTTCCAACAAGTGTGCTAGTTGGTGCCGGGAACTACATAACAGTTTTGCTCCATTTGGGGGTTGGTCTGGGGTCGAGGAATGCTTTGTTGCCTCTTTTCCCACGCTTTGTCTTGAGACACGCAACAGTCACGTCCGCTTAAATGCCCATCAAATCAACTTTAGGGTTTCTTCTTCTAGTTTCGACACTTGTTAAACATCCGTCGGGTCCCGCCAAAAAAGGAATGAATCGACCGTGGAGAGGAGTTTTCGCGCGAGGTGATCTCAGACGTCCGTTTAAACTTGGGAGTTCTCTTTTGTAGTTGACACATGGCATTCATCCGGTTTCTTCCTTTAGATCCGACGGTCATGAGCGTCCCGGTCATGACTATAAGAAAGCGAGGTTTTCACTGTTCCCTCTTTTTCGGCGATCCCTCCTTCTTTCTGGAAACTTCTCTGTGATTCGCCCACCTCCGTGCTCTCGAAGCTCAACCGTGGTCTTTTTCTTTTTCTTCGCTGTGAACATAAGGACCGGGCATCACCGCACCGCACAACCTCCTGCTTTTTTTTTTTTTGAGAAGAACAAGTAAGTCTTCCGAGCGATCTCTTCTCCTTTGTATGCTGTGAATCTGTTTGTTTATTTTGCTTAGGGAGAGATTTGTGGTTTTGCTGGGTCTTGCTTTAGGGCACTTTTAGAGACTCCCCATCTAGTTTAGTACGGAAACCGTGGGTAGCTCCTTATAGACTGATTCCCCTCCCTTCTCTGTTTTTCTGGGTGTCAGGGATGTCCGACAATAGTTCTTCCTCTGAAAGGCCTGTCAAAATCTCAACTCCCCCTGCTGAGGAGCTTTCCTCGGGCTCAGGGGCGCCTAGTGTAGAAGACCTTGACACTACCCCTACTCCCTCTGAGATTGAACAAGACTCCTACCGTCAGAGGATTCCTCGGAAGGATCCAGAACCTGGAGAACTTGGGTCGTCGGTTCTGGATATGAACCGTCCCTCTAAAATAACCGAGGATGATCTGGCGCTGCTGCGGCAACGATACGACATCCCAATAGATATTGCCCTTGAAGTTCCCGGCCCGATGGATCGTGCTAGTCAACCTGATGAGGGCTCGGTGGCACTTCTTCCTGCTTTTTTTGAGTGTGGGCTACGGCTGCCGATGCAACGTTATTTTGCTTGGATGCTGGCTGAGATGGAGATTGCCCCTTGCCAATTAAGTTTAAATAGTTGGAGGATTCTGGCCGGCATATATGTGGTTTGGCATCGGGCAGGTTTGGGCGTACCTTGCTTGGAAGAGGTGAAGAGGTTATATTTCGTTTGAAGTCCAACCCAAAGACTCACTACGGTTGGTATTACCTCTCTGCTTATGATAGCTCGTCCAACCTTGTCCAGAAACTCCCCGACTCAAATAAGAATTTTAAGGACCTTTGGTTCTGGGCTACTGGGGATTGGGGTCGGGTCCTGAGATCGTTTGAGGAGGACGTCTCGGTTCCGGACATCTTCAGGGCTGGAGGTTAGGAGTTTAATGCCCCTTCATTCTTTCTTTATTCCCGTTCTTAGTTTCTTAGGTTTCTAACTTCTCTGGTTCCTCCCAGCTTGTTGGCGAGATGCTCCCAAGGTTTCTCGTCAGGTTCGGAGGCGGGTACATTGGGCTCGGGGTATGCTGCCCACTGGAGGAAGTTGGTTAATGATGCGGCCTTTGTTGATTCGGGCCTTACTCGGACCGCTCCCTCCGGAGATCTCGGGTCGGATTGGTGGAGGTCTGCTGGCTGTTTTGATGATTCTCCCTGTTTGTTTATTATGTGTTTGATGTCTTTGTTATGTTCTCGGATCCTGATTTCTCTTTCTCCCTTTTTTGTAGGTATGTCGAAGAGGCCAAAGTTTCTTGAGAAGTTGGCCGGTACCATGAAGAAAACCGGACATGTCGATGCTGGAACTTCCCGGGCACAGCCTGATCTTGTTGAGAAGGTGTCTCCAGGACAAGTTCAAACGGGTGCTCGGGGAAATCTTCCCCTTCTGGCGTGCAATCATCAGGATCTGCTCGCCTTGTCAGTCCGCCGAAGCCCCTTAGGAAGAGGAAGCGTCAGTTTGGGTCTGAGGAGACTGAGTTAGCTCAAGAGGAAGAAGAGGAGGAGGCTGCTCCGGTCAAGAGGAAGGACGTCCGTAGGGGGAAGAAGTCATCTGAAGGCTCCTCCAAGAAACGGAAGGGCTCTGTGGTCCTCGGGGTGGATGACTTGGGAGAAAGCGATCGGGAGGCTACCTCACACTTAGTGCCGGCTTTCAATGAATTGGCCGAGGTGATTCCTCCGGGGGAGGTTTCGAGGTATGAGGATATATCTCCCGAAGCCATTGTGACTGAGATGAGTTCTCAGATGGCAAAGGTATTTTTACTTTCCTTCTCGGTTTTTGGGTCTTGGTCCTCTTTACTTTATGTCTTGACCCCTTTTTTTTTTTGTGCAGGCCAACTACCTCATGGCCAAGAATAAGGGTCTTCTTCTGACTCTGTTGTCCGAGGGTGGTCAGGCCCAGAGACTTCAAAATCGTCTCTCCGAAGTGGAAGCAAAATTGGCTGACCGGGAGGAGGTGATTAAGAATCACGAGGCGACCGCCATCGAGAACTTCAAAACGAACAAGGCTCTTAAGGCCGCCGCTGCGCTGGAAAGAAAGCTTGCTGATAATGCCAGGGAGGACCTGAAGGTTGCCCAATCTGAGATTGGCGTTTTGAAAGGGAAGGTAGCAAGTGCCGAGGCCAAGTTGAAGACCAAGGACGAGGAGGTTGCACGGGCCCGAGATAGTCTTGAGAGGAAAAAGACCGAGCTTGAGGAGAGAGAGAGCGATCTCGAGGAGAGAGAGAGCGAGCTTGAGAGGAGAGAGAGTGAGCTTGAGACCGAGAAGGAGGCTATCCGCCTTGAGGGAGTTGGTGATTGTGCTGATTTGATTCCGATGGTGCTGCCAAGTCTGAATATGGACCCCATTCATGCGGCCATCAGCTATTGCAAGGGGGATATTTCCGAGGAGGAGTTTCGGAAGTGGCTCCCTCCCCCACCTGAGGAGGTGATGGATCCCGCCCCCATTTCGGTTGTTCCGGCTTCCGAGGCTCCCCATGAAGAACGACCGGAGGTTCCTGCCGCGGGCGAGGACTGCCTTGAGATCCCTCCTCCTATCCCTGAAGCAGAGGTCTCCCCTGCTGCCAAGGTCGAAGCCGCAGCTCCTCCTCCTGATGCCGAGCCGCTTCTCCCGCCCTCTGAGCCAGCTGAGGAAGAAGTTCCTACCCTTGTGCGGGTTGAATGAAAAAGGATAACCCTACCGGGGCCCTATGTACACTTTAATTTTTTTTGTAATAACATTACAATTTGTATTTTGACATACACTTATATATATTTATGTATGTTTCCTGTTTCTTTCTTATTTTTTCTTTTATGCTTCTTTTGTTTGCCTGAATGCCCCGAGACCTTTCGGATTTAACATGAGGTGAGGGGCATAACCCGGCCCCGAGCTGATGATGGAATTTGGACCCGGGGGAATGTCACGTCCCCAGTCCAAAGGAGTTGTCTCGGTGGGACGTAACCCGACCCCGAGCTGTGTGAGACACTTGGTTCTGGGGGAATGTCACCTCCCCAAACCAAAGGAGTTGTCTCGGTGGGACGTAACCCGACCCCGAGTTGTGTGAGACACTTGGTTCTGGGGGAATGTCACCTCCCCGAACCAAATGAGTTGTCTCGGTGGGACGTAACCCGACCCCGAGCTGATGATGGAATTTGGACCCGGGGGAATGTCACGTCCCCAGTCCAAAGGAGTTGTCTCGGTGGGACGTAACCCGACCCCGAGTTGAATAACCAAGTGGCCTTGGCGGAACGAAATCCAGCCCCGAGCCGACTAATCAAATGGCCTCGGCGGAACGAAATCCAGCCCCGAGCCGACTATCCCCTGGGACTTATTCAGAAGGAAATGAATCATTCTTCGAAGCCCTACCGAATCTGGCACGGGCGTCCCCTGCTAGACCGGTGAAAACGAAAACAAGTTTCTGAAAAAAAAGGTGGAGGTGACTTAGCACCTATCCCAAAATAAAAACGTTTTTTTGCAAAAAATAACAACAGGGATGCCTCAAAACAGCGTCCTGTCCGAGGCCTCCAAAACACAATTCTGAATCTTTCAATTCAGCGTCCCGGCGAACCAGGATTCGGATCAGAAGAGCGTATGAACGGTAAGGGCACATCCTCTACACGTCGGTTCACTGGGGAGCCTGTGTATTGTATGAGGGCTCCTCCTTACCACGCTGGAGGAGGCACACGCCACAGGGGTATACGCCTCCCCGTGCTGTGTCTCCCACAGATCCGGATGATGAATGGATCAAAGAGTGTCCGGGATACTAAGGGTATGTTCTTCCTTAGGCCTGGTATCACTGGAGTTAGCAATCGTCACGGGGGTGTCATTATCCCCCGTGCTATGCTTTCCCACGGATCCATTACATCGGGTAGGTGAGGATCAGAAGAGTGTTCGACACATTAAGGGCATGTTCCTCCTTATGTTCGGTAACACTGTAATAAGCAATCGTCACAGGGGTATCATCCCTCCCTGTGCTATGCTTCTCACGGATCCATTACTTCGGGTATGTCCCTGAGGACCCCGAGCTAAGAGATACTTGGCTCTGGGGGAATGTTCGTCCCCAGACTAATATGCATGACTCGGTGGGACGTAACCCGACCCCGAGCTGAGTGAAAGACTTGGGTTATGGGGGAATGTTACCTCCCCAACCAAGGATCTTGACTCGGTGGGACGTACCCCGACCCCGAGCTGAGTGAGACACTTGGATCTGGGGGAATGTTACCTCCCCAGTCCAAAGAGGCTTGACTCGGTGGGATGTAACCCGGCCCGAGCCGAATAACCGAATGGCCTCGGTGGAGAAAGGTCCAGTCCTGAGCCGATCAAGTCTCGTTGCTTGGTTGTTTCTTTTTGTATTTAGGCGCTACGTTTGTCCCCGGTTTTTGAGTAGGTCCTTCTATTTATGTTTTAAGAAAGTGGACGAGAACCTTCTTTTGAAAGGAGAAAGTTTTATTTATGTTTTGGGGACAAACTGCCCTCTTTACAATTCTTGGTGGGTTATTTTGAGAGAGGCCTTATGTATTGGGATCCCCGTCCTTTTTGTGGTAAACAGATAGGGGGAAGGGAAAGTTTTACTGGAAGTATTTCCTCAACATCTCAGCGTTCCATGGCTTCTTTAACCTCGTGCCGTCCAGTCGCTCTAGGATGTATACTCCTGGTTTCACCACTTTTACCACCTTGTAGGGCCCTTCCCATTTGGCGCCCAGGGAGCCTTCCTCTGGCTTTCGAGTATTTAGGGTGACCTTTCTTAGCACTAGGTCGCCTGGGATGAAGGTGCGTGTCCGAACGCTTTTATTGTAGAAACGGGCCATCCTTTGTTGATAGATTGCAGTTTTCATGGCCGACCTCTCTCTCTTTTCTTCGATCAGGTCGAGGTGGTTTCTGATAAGTCCTTCATTCTGTTTGCTCTCGTAGTGCTGAACCCTGTGGGAGGCTACTCCGATCTCTGCCGGGATGACAGCTTCATATCCGTATGCTAAGGAGAACGGGGTTTCTCCCGTGGAGTCTTTATAGGTTGTCCGGTGTGCCCATAGTACCTCTGGTAGTTCCTCGACCCATAGGCCTTTGCTGGATCCGAGCCGAGCTTTGAGGTTGGCCTTAATGGTCTTGTTCGTCGCCTCGACTTGGCCGTTTGATTTGGGATGGGCCGGTGTGCAAATCTTAGGGCGATCTGGAGGTCCTCGCAGAGTTTTCTGAAACCCTTGCTGTCAAATTGCTTCCCGTTGTCTGTGATGATGGCTCGGGGAATCCCGAACCGGCAGACGATATTTTTCCTCAGGAATTCAGTGGCTCTTTTCTCTGTTATGGTGGACAATGGTTCTGCCTCCACCCATTTGGTGAAATAGTCTATGGCCACGATGGCATACTTCGCCTGCCCTTTCCCTTGCGGCATCGGCCCAATGATGTCTAGTCCCCACTGGGCGAACGGCCAGGGACTGAGCAGTGTGGTCAACTGTTCGGCTGGTTGGTGGTGGAGGTTTGCGTTTTTCTGACATCCTTCGCATTTGCGGGCCACTTCTATGCCGTCCTGGTGCATGGTTGGCCAGTAAAAACCTTGCCTTAAAGCTTTGAAAGCGATTGAACGTCCTCCGGTGTGGCTTCCGCAGATGCCTGTATGTATCTCTCTGAGTACATAATTTGCCTCGTCTTCTGCAAGACATCTTAAGAGGGGGACTGAGTAACCCCGTCGGTAGAGTACCCCGTCGATTAGGGAGAATTTGGTGCTTTTGTATCTTAGCCTTCTGGCCTCCGTTTTGTCCTCCGGTGTTTCTCCTGTTTCCAAGTATTTCCTGATGGGTTGCATTCATGATGCTTGGCTTTCTTTCTCTAGAACTTCCACTTTAGACTCTCCCACGCTTCTTTCCCGGACGTAAATCAATGGGATTATCCTGGGGTGCTCGGCTTTTGTTGAAGAGGCGAGCCGTGCCAGGGAGTCTGCCTCACAATTGTTTTCTCGGGGGATTTGCTCGAAGCTCACATCCCCCATCTTCTTCGTCATCTTTCGTACTTCGGTCAGATAGGCCATCATACTAGGCCCTTTCGCTTGAAATGCTCCCCTTAATTGCTGTACGGCCAGCTGTGAGTCACTCCTTACTACCACATTTTGGATTCCTAGCACCGTGCATAGTCTCAAACCGCCCAGTATCGCTTCATACTCGGCTTCATTGTTGGTTGCTACGAAAGCGAATTTTAGAGCGAGTAAGATTTCTTCTCCTCTGTCGCTTTTTAGGACGATTCCTGCGCCATTGCCTTGTGTGCTGGCCGACCCGTCTACAGACATTTCCCATTTGTCCTCGTCAATGGCCAGGGTCTGGGAGTCGGTACATTCGGCGACAAAATCTGCCAAGGCTTGTCCTTTCACCGCTGCTCTGGGGAGGTAGGCGATGTCGTGCTCACTTAGTTCTACCGACCACTTTACTAATCTGCCAGAAACCTCTGGCCGCTGCAGAATTTGTTTTAGGGGGTGGCCGGTGTATACTTTGATAGGATGAGCCTGGAAGTAAGGTCGTAATTTTCGAGCTGCCGTAACTAGTGAAAGGGCGACTAGCTCGTGCAATGGATACCGGGTTTCAGCGTCTAAGAGGGCTTTACTGATATAGTAGACAGGCTTCTGGATTTTGTCGGTCTCTTGTATCAGCACTACTGAACTTACTGCTCGGTCTGAAACAGCCAGATATAGGTATAATGTTTCACCCGGGAGTGGCTTAGCCAGGAGTGGGGGCTGCACCAGATACTGTTTCAGCTGTTGGAAGGCTTCTTCACACTCTACCGTCCTCCGTCGACATCCTCTTTGCTTTTTGGATTACTTTGAAGAAAGGATGGCATTTGTCAGTTGCTCGTGATATGAATCGGTTGAGTGCGGCCACTCTACCGGTCAGACTCTGTACTTCTTTTACTGTCCTGGGAGACTTTAGGGCCAGTATTGCTTGGATCTTCTGTGGATTTGCTTCAATCCCTCGGGCACTTACCATGTAGCCCAAAAACTTCCCTGAAGCTACCCCGAAGGTACACTTTTCCGGGTTGAGTTTCAGGTTGTGTTTTCTTAGAAGCTCGAAGGTCCCCTTCAGGTCGTCCATGTGGTTGTCTGGTTCTTTTGACATTGTTATCATGTCATCGACATAAACTAGCATTGTGATGCCGATGAGTGGTTTGAAAACCTTGTTCACTAACCTTTGGAAGGTTGCCCCAGCGTTTTTTAGCCCGAAAGGCATCACTTTATAGCAGTAGAGCCCCTGATCTGTGATGAAGGTTGTCTTCTCTTCGTCCGCCGGGCACATTTTGACCTGGTTGTATCCGGAGAAAGCATCCATGAAGCTCAGCAATCCTTGACAGGCTGTGGTGTCTACCAGCTGGTCTATGTTCGGCAAAGGAAAATTGTCCTTTGGGCACGCCTTGTTTAAGTCGGTGAAATCGACACACATTCGCCATTTGCCATTGTTCTTCCTGACCAATACTACGTTTGATACCCAATCCGGGTACCTTGCTTCCCTGATGAGACCCGCCTTCAGTAATTTCTCGACCTCGGCCGCTATTATTTTACTCCTTTCTTGATTGAAGTTCCTTCTCTTTTGCCTGACCGGTTTGCGAGATGAGTCTATTGCCAGGCGGTGATTGATGAATTTCGGGTCGATCCCTGGCATGTCATTGTATCCCCAGGCAAAGACGTCCGGGTACCCCTTCAGGCATTCTAGAGATCTTGTCGTATAGATTTGCTCAGGCCTCCCCCTATCTTTATACTTTTTCCTGGCCCGTAAAGTTCTATCTCCTCCGTTTCCTCAGCTGCAGCGAGTCGAGCATTTTTGTTTGGCCAGGCGTCTGGGCTTTTGTCTTCTTCTTCTTCTCCCTGGTTCCTTTGTCGTTTTCGGTTGTTTCGGTGATGCATAGAGTTTCTCGTGAGAGGGTTGCGAAGCAGCTGCGAGCTGTTTTCTGGCTTCCACACACAATTCCGATCCCTTCCCGAGTGGGGAATTTCAATTTCAGGTGGTAGCAGGACATTGCGGCTTTCGTTTTCATCATGAAGGGACGCCCGACGATGGCCTGGTAGCTGCTCATGCAGTCTACTACAGTGAAGTCCGTCATAATCGTCCGGGTCCGAGGGTGTGTCCCGACAGTTATCGCCACTGTATTCTTCCTTCTTCCTAGTGGGATGACAGCTGATCCTCCGAAACCGTATAAGGGAGTGCTATCGTCGGTCAGGGTTGCATATTCCACCCCTAGGTTGTCCAGTGCTTCTCTGGAAATTATGTCAACCGCGCTCCCGGGGTCCACTAGGATCCTGTCTACCTCCGACCCGATGATGATTGCTTTGATTATCAATGCATCGTCATGAGGGAAACTTACTCCTCGTGCATCTTCATCAGTGAACATTATTGGTACCGACCGAGCTCCCTGCAACCCTGTGACCTGCTCTGTTTCCAAGACATTTGGTCATTGGGTTCTGCTGTAATCTTTCCTTGACCGGTTTGAGTTTCCGGCTACTGTCTTCCCTCCTGCGATGATATTGATTTGGCGACCACGGGCTCTTTGTCTGGCTGTCATGACCTCGTGGTCAATGTATTTGTTCAGGTATCCGTTTCGTGCCAGATCTTCCATTTGTTCTCGCAGATCCTTACATCCGTCGGTTGCATGTCCTTTGGAATTGTGGTGTACACAATAAGCTTTTTAGTTCCTTCTGTCCGGGGGAAACCTCCTTTGGTCGGGTTCCACTAAGAGGCCTTTCCCCTGAATCTCCATGACAATTTGTCCCAGTGGTTTCTTTAGGGGAATGTATGCATCTTCCCTGACCACGTGGTTTACTTGGGTCGGCGCCCTTCTCTCCTGATTGTCCCGGTGCAGTGGCTTGAATTCTTTGTGTTTTGGGGGTGGTCTTCTGGATTCTTTTTCTGTTCGGCGTTGGGCGCACTCCCTTGTGGTTCTATCCCTGATGTTGTTCCCTTTTTCTGGGACACTTTCTATTCGTTCTCTAATAAAATGAACTTCCGGGCCACCTCCAGGGCGGTGGCGTAGTCCGGGGTGTCCTGGATCCTTAGGTGGGTCCATAGTCTTCCGACCCTCAAGGCTCCTTTCAAGCTTTCCAGGGCTTCAGGGGATTCATACCCTCCGACTTCGAGTACCATATTATGGTACCTTTCAATAAATATCTTCAGAGGTTCATCGTCTCCTTGCTTCATGAGCCGGAGTTCTCCAATCGTCTTTCTGGGGACACAAGCCCCTTGAAGTGTCGTATGAATGACTTCTTCAGTTGTGTGAAGCTGCTGATGCTTCTTGGGCTAAGCTCCTGTACCATAGAATGGCTGGTCCGGCCAGAGTTAGGGGGAACACTTTGCAGATGGTCCCCTGTTACCCCTTGCACCTCCATCAGCAGGGTGAAACTTTCAATGTGGGTCTTTGGGTCGGTATGGCCCTTGTACGGTGTCATGGTCGGCATGTTGAATCTCTTCGGGAATTTCTCCGATTTTATTTCCTCCGTGAGGGGGGACTCATCTTTGACGTCCTGGACATCCCCTTTTTGCATTGGGGTATACTCCCCATTTGACCAGCTCCTCCCGTAACCAAGATTTCATACCGCTGTCCCTGGTTCCATGCCGCCCCCTGAGGTTTCTTTTCTTTCTGCTATCTCGGGAGTGGCGCTTCTCAGGGTCGGTGTCGTCCCGTACCTTTTCGGTATGTTCTTTTCCTCTCCTCCGGGTACTGTGAGGGCTATCGTAGGAGGGATCTGGTGATGATTTGTCATCTTCCTCCTCCCATGTGTCCTCGGTTTGGGAATCCCTTTGTACTACCACACGGATCTCACCCTGTAGGGTTCCCTCCTTCGAGGTCTGTCGTCTTCGCTTGTATCAACAATTCTCTTTCCTTCCGCTATCTCACTCCTTCGCCGGCTAGTCCCGGCCTCGAATTTTCCGTCGTGTGCTCCTTCCATCCTTTCCAACCGGTCTACTATGGTTTTTAGTAGAGTTTGGTTTTCCTCCCTTTCCTTCCTAAGGTTTTCCTCGATCTTTTCCATCCAGTCTGCAGCCGAGCTCCCTGATGATTGTTGGTTTCCGCCTTCCGCCATTTGTCTTATTACGCGAGTTGCTTTTTGTAGAGTTCCCCACAGACGCCAACTGTTGACGGCTGATTTTGTCTCTCGGGGTAATATGGGAATATCACCTCCGAGGTAATCCTCCTTCAACGGTGAATTTGTTTGGTTATGGGGGACCAAAAGCAAATTTAGCGAGAGACGAAAAACACACCAATCGACAAAGAGATTTAACGTGGTTCGGTGGATTTTGGGATCCGACCTACGTCCACGGACAAGAACAGGGTGGTACTTTTTATTACTCAAATACACTCCTCGGGTCTCTTCTTTGCTTTTACAAATCAGAGCTTGATGATTCTGATCACTAACTTTGTCATGATTTTTTTAGATGCCTTTTACATATGCTCTACCCTCCTATTTATAATAATACAGAAATCAGACTCCTATTTGCACAAGAAATCCTATTTGAACTCAATCTTCTCTTCTTGTAAGGATTCCTGGTCTAGTACTGCCTTTTCTTTTCTTATTCCTTCTTGGATTCTGACTTCTTCTCCTTGTGAGAGTAGGATAATTTGCTTATCTTATCCGCAATGAGTGGGGTGTTGTCATCTTGAACACGGCTCGCTGTCTGGTCGGTCTTCATGAGGTCGGTCATGACAATCTTTTATGCTGAGAGTGTTTCTGTCAACCTTATAGTGATCGGTCATCCGAACCAAAGTGGTCGGTCTTCACATGTTGTGGTCGGGTCGGATACATGATCTCATCCAGTCAGGGAATTACCCTTTTGCCCTTATCGTACTGTCTTAAATGTTGTAGTGCCTGAAAACACCATCAACAAGAATATTAGTAGATTCACAATTTTAGAGAATGGTTGGGCCAACAATAGAGAATTTTATTATGTATTTTTAGACTACGAAATTAGTTATGTTTTCTATGAGTGGAGTTGTTATTTTGATTTAGGCAGGGAGCCTAATTTATCATGATAATGATTTGATTGTGTTTGAGGTAAACCTATGTGGTAGATCTGACCGAGAATGTGAAATATAAATAAAACATAGAGTGTGTTCATGTTGACCTTTGAAATAATATGATTATTGCCTAATTTAGATGGCGTGAATGTTAAATGATAACATAAGAAAGTTGCCATTGAGGGAAATGTCATGATATGTGATCGAACCATTAAAGGCTTAAATTAGAATAGAATTATGAATACTTTAGGGCATTGGGAAGCACGACTTTAATTTTCATGTCATTATAGACTCATGAATCCATCACGCATGCCATTAGGTACCCAAGTACTTAATCAAGCTAATCTTATTTCTATTCTTTATTCTTAGACCCGATGCAGGAAACTCCCACAAGGTCCATGTATAGTTCCAATTATAGGAATCATTCTCAGTATTGTGAGTGAATGTTATTTTTCTTTTATGTTTTCCAAATGTTATACTTTTATTTCCTTAAGACCTGAGTTAAAATTATAAGAATTTTTAAGAATTATTTTCAAGACTTAAGTTTCATGTTTTTAGGACGTAGTTTTATGTTTTAACATAACACTCGTTTTATAGTTTATAGTTTACAGTTTTATTTATGAACATATTTAGGTCAAGATTGATTTTTCATTTATGAATTGTATATAAGTATTTTTAAACCGCCAGTGGATAGCCGTCCCCTCAGCTTTAGCTTCCTGGGTTCACTCAGTTTGCCTCATGGGGCACCTATTGCCCCCATGAGGCCCAATAGCAGATTTAATATTCATCCTCCCCTGCCTATGCGGTGCTAGGTCCCGACACTGGTAAGACTTTTCATGACAGCAGGTTTCATATACGTATCTTTTAAAGTTATGATTTCAAATTCAGTATGTTTTCCGGTTTAAAGAAAATTTATCGTGTATTTCAGTTTTCACGCACAACTAAAGGTTTTATACTGTCTTCACTTAATGGTCACTCACTAGGTTCTTGATAAGATCTGACCTGTTGGGGTTGGTGCTCAGAGCGCCAATTCCCGATTGTATTTCCTTATAAATACTATTGTAAATATTTTATTATGAATAAAATGAGCAGTTTCTATAATATAATATATCTTCTTATATGGTAAAGACGTAATAGACCTTAGGATGATTAGTCATGATACAGTTGCAAAAGCGTCACAACTGACATTGAGTTGTATCATGACGTTGTCATTCTTAGACAGTTCCTGGTCAAAGTTTACACTACTTGGTCAGTAAAGTAAACCCGTTGAGACCGGTACATGTCGTATACTGGAATATATGATTCCAATGGTTTCTCAATGAACCATGAGTCTTGGAGACTCGTATAGACGTGTAGGTGTTTATAGCGGATAAACACTGAACGACTCACTGAAGATTCTTAATGGATGGTATACCAACGTCAATGAGAATCTTCTCGGGTTGAGTAGCATTTGTGATTCTTCGACTTGAGATACCACTGTGGGCACATAAGACATCTTCCACACTTAGATGGCAGTCATATCACCAATATTTTTAGATCAGACCTCCGCCTGTTCATTGGGTGTGGACAGATCCTCAGGTTGTCCTGTTTGTGTCGAGATAGGACCCGTCAGTTCTGTGTACAAAGCATAGGTAGTCCATATATGATTAGCAATCAGATAAAAACCATGGGCTCGTGGTACACTTTAGAAGTCAGTTCTAAGTGTTCTTTTAGAGATTGCTCGTGGTACACTATAGAGATTTGACGTTTACATCTATATCTCTTGGATATTTCTGGATACCTGTGACAGAGGAATTATACATATTCCATGACCTGGACCTGTATGATTCAGCGAGTTTATTCGTGGTCGTCATAATTTATGGGTGGGTAAATTATGGACACGAAATTGGATTTCGTGACGGATATGCCTGAATCTAGAGAGTCTCACTAGTGAAATATACTCGTAGAGCACTAGAGAAACTTTTATGAATACTACTGATTATTTATAAGTCATTTAAAGGTTAAACGAAAAATACATGCGAATGGACCTAATTGTCATTTCCTAATTTTTGTGTATTTGTATTTAATGATAGATTTTATTAAATACATATTAATTAAATGTCAAATTGTGATATTTGACATATATCATAGATATATATGTATTTGGATATTTAAAGTAAATATAATACATATATTTAAAATATTTGTATTTAAATAATTAATTAATTATTTAATTGTTAGATAATTAACTTAATTAAAAATATAAATATCTTAAGTTTTGATATTATTGAAAATGCCATGAGTTGCTTTATTTGACTTTATGAAAATCATTAAATGATTTGATGATGACTTACACAAGTTGATTAAAGCTTTAATGAAACAAAAAAAAAAATCTAGATATTTTAATATATGCAAAATTCGGCCAAGGCTTGTTGGTTTGAGTATATATTATTTTGTTTCATTTTATTAGGTTTAGTTTAAGCCACCAAATATTACAAAGTGAGTTTTGAGAGAAAAAGTTTGGAGATCAAAAGAAAAGCTTGAAAAACTTGGATTTCTGTAAGTTTTTCTTAAACGTTTTCAATTAGAAAGTTGTTTCTATGATACTAGGCTACAACATGTGTTGCTTAGTTTCTTATCTACTCTTTTAGTTTGTAATTTGTTGGTTGGAAACTTATTTGAAAGATTCTTGCATGCTTGTTTAACAAAGTAAGCTTGAAATGGTTTCAATGGCTTACTTTTGATTATTTGATAATCATGTTGTCATTCTAGAGTTGCTAAGCCACTCATTGATGACCTAGAATTTTTCTTGAGTTTTTTCATGTTGGTGAGACTTGATTGGTGTGGTTTAGATTGAATTAAAGTGACAGATTTAATTGATTTGGTAAGATTTGTCAATTTGAAGAAATTATAAAATTAGGGTTCTTAACCCTTTCCAAATTTGGGTCTTTTCATATATGTGATGTATTATAGTGTGTATATGATGCATGTTAATTTTTGAGTTGATTGGATTTGATCTTGGCATGTTTTGAATATAAAATGACCAATATGCAAAAACTGGAAAATGTTGGGGCTGTTCGGCAATTAGGCAAAAATTAGGGATTTTGTTGCAATCTGATTTTGATGTGTTTGACATGTTGGAAATCATTTTAGAAATGATTTAGAATCATTGACCGGCGTAATCACACGCGTATAACGCAAGCGCACGTATCGTTCAAGTAGTATAAAAGTATCGATCCCACGAGGACTTAAAACCTTTTGTTATTAATTTATGAAGTTAAATATTTACAAGTATCTAATGGATTGGTTGTTTGATTGGGTGGTGACTTTAAAACTTAAAACAAGTAAATAAAATTGCTTGAAAGTAGATTACTGAAAATTCAAATTTATAAAACTATCCAGGGTTGTGAATCCTTCCAATATCTTTTTAAAAGATGAAGTGGTTATTTTACATTTGTGTAATATATTGGTTTATTAACCTGGAACACGAAATTATGTAAAAGCCTCTTCCGATGGTCAAATACAAATACCCAGTATAACCCAATTAATCATATTCCTATGTTAACCAAGTTATCTGAATTTATTAAGATTAAGTTCCAATTATGGCTACCCCCGCCCGACAGGTATATTCCTATCCTATAAGGAAATCGATTAAAGGGTTATCTATCCTCAAGGAAGATCGTGGGCTATTAAGTCTAAGGTGTTAAACCTAAAATCCCTTTTCCAAGTTCATTTTAAGTTTACCGAATCAATCTTTTTAATGGCCAGTTAAAAAGTTGCATTAAGACTAAGGCTCAATAAATAAACCATTATATTACCCAAACCGTAATTTAACCCCTTATAAACCGGTGATATTGGACTTCCTCACAACCCCAGATAACTAGCTTAGTTACGACACATATTTACGGGTAGTAAAAACTTAAATAAAATAAAAGACATAAAGTAAAATGCTGAAAAGTAAATTGCTGAAAAGTAAATGACGGAAAGTAAATGCTGAAAATTAAATACTGAAAATTAAATAATGAAAAGTAAATGCTGAAATTAAATTACTAAAAAGTAAATCCTGAAAGTAAATTGCTGAAAGTAAATTGCTGAAAAGTAAATGCTGAAAGTAAATTGTTGAAAAGTAAATAAAGTAAAAGTACAATAAAATAAAATGCTGAGGTAAAAGGATCCACTTTTATTACTTCTATTTTAGATATCTCCCTTAATATAATATATTAACTTTGCATGATAATTACCAACCAGCCATATAGGCGGTATCCATATTAAGTCAAATTAATAATTAATTACCAACCGACCAATCAGGCGGTATCCAGTTTAGTCAGGTTAAAACCAATTTAGATAATTACCAACCGACCGATATGGCGGTATCCTCGTTAAGTCAGGTTTTAACTAGTTTATATATTATAATTAAGGGAGATTAATCTAAATATTAGTAATAAAAGTTTTACCTTTTGCCCTAGCAAAGGGGAGTTAGCTCCTCATTACTGAAAAGTAAAAACTGAAAATTAAAGAAAGAAAAGTATTGTGCGTAAAAGTAAATTGCGGAAAGTAAAAACTGAAAAGTAAAGAAAAGAAAGTGCGAAAGTGGAAATTAATTACTAAAAGCTGTAAATAAACAAACAAGATATAATCTTCTTAGTATTCTTAAGGAATTCCTTAGAAGAAAGTATGAATTTTACAAATGAAATGGCTTGGTATTTATAGGCAAAATTTTGCATCCATCAAATCATCCATCAAATGCTCCACTTAATCCATTATTAATTGATCCACTAATTGCTCCACCAAATCCATTATTAATTGATCCACTAATTACTATCTTGTTTGGTGGTGATTTGATAATTTTTATTATTTATTTATTAATTTATATTTTGCTTCGAAAATGACTTTAATAATTACACACAACATACTTCTGGATGTTTCATCAATTGTTTTCATCAAATATTCAGAATTCGAATATAGTTAAAGCTTGAAAATTGTATATCTTTGAGTCTTCTTTAATCTGAAACTTGAATTGGCTCAATCAGATATCGGATGAGAAATTTATGGCCAAAATACCAAACTTGCGCAAAACTGGAATTTCCAAAACTGCACTTCGTTAAAACGCATTTCAAGTTTCCAATCTCCAAAATTAATATGTCAAGTCCAATATTTGCCCTTATTTGACCCACATTTTGTCCTAAATGATTTAATTGAGTCCCAATATTATGTTATCTGCAAAATAAACTAAAACACATCAAAACGTTCATCAAACTCGAGAAACTAAACAAAATATTAAGTAAAGGGGCGGTAAATATTGATATAATTTCCGCTCATCAGACCCCCAAACCTAACATTTTGCTAGTCCTCGAGCAAACAAAAATAAAATAAAATACAAGAAACAATTAAAATTAAACTAAGCCACTTTCGTAGGGATCACGATTACATTTAGCATATGGAACAAGCCTTTAAACCCCTAGGTGTCCATAGTGGACGAGTTATAGTCTCATGAGGGCTCACAGCAACGATACCCACAAACATTTTACAAAAGTAAAAAGATAATAAAACTAATGCACACAAAAGCAAAAAGACAAGAGAAAAGAGAATAAAGAAGTTAGTGACTAAACAGATGAAACATCTAATCCAAGTCAATAGTTGTTTTGTTTCTTTCTAAATTACCGAATAAGTAAATTCTCCGATTATTTTTACCATTCTCCATATACACAGCCAACAAAATATTAATCAACTCATTTTTCCCACAATAGTCACAAGTGTAGTTGAATAGAAGTAATATTTTTGTCCTAAAGTTATATCCGATTTCACACTTTTTTTAAGTAATGAAATATTTTTTTTCTGACTTTTCTGATTTTTTTCTTTGATTTTTGATGTTTTTTTTATTTATATGCAATATCTTCCATCTACGTAGCGAGTTTTGGGTCAGTGACTCCCAAACCAGTTGGCTTTAGGGCACTAGGTGTTAAGACACCCCTACGGACTTAATTAATCACACTTCAGATATATATATTTTTTTGCAACATCTTCGATCCATGTAACGAGCTTTGGGCCAGTGACTCCCAAACCAGTTGGATTTAGGGCACTAGGTGTTAAGACACCCTTACAGACTTAATAACTCGGATCTCAAATATTTTTTTTTCTTTTTTTTATCCCATAGTTTTTTTAAGATGCTTCCTCCAATTATACTAGAGCACTGAATATTACAAACTTTTCAATTACAACCCATGTCTGTATGTTACCATGTATGCTGATAATACTTGTCAACTGAGCATATGAAGATTCATTTTAGTCAGTATTATGGAGAATTCACAAATTAAATAATTTAAAATGAAATAAACAAAAATTAATTTGTTCCGAAATAGGTTAAGATACGTCTCATGAGTGTGATGAATGGTAATTATATCACTATTTCCCACTCATTTAACCTAATATTTTGTATAGTTTCTTGAGTTTTGTGAATATTTTGATGTGTTTTGTGTTATTTTGTAGATAAATAAAGTTTTAGGACTTTCTGGAGGTGATTTGGGGCCAAAACAGTGAAAACGGACAAAAATGGCATTTTGGTCATTTCGCGCATCGCAACGCGCAAGCCTTTGGCATCGCGACGCCTAACGTGCACCGGGTCTATGCTAACGTGCGCCGGGTCCACATGTCAGAATCTTAGAAGTTTGACTTTGCTAACGTGCGCCGTGCCACGTGTCACCATCACAACTGATTTGCTAACGTACACCGTGACACGTGTCATTATCCTACGGTGCCGACAATCACCATTGCCACGTGTGCCACGTATCACTCCACGTCACCGCCACGTCAGCATCCACATCATCAGTTGACCGAGTCAATGTGCCACCTCACCGCCACATCATCATCCAATCACGAAGTGCCACGTGTCGTAATCATATGGTGCCGACAGTCGCCATCGCCATGTCAGCGCCACGTCATCATAATAATTGAGTTGTTAGCCACCTCGCCGCGTGTCGCCTTATCTCCTTATCCGAATCGCCAAGTGTCATCACCTCAGCATGCCACGCCATAAAGCGCTGGCGTCGCGACGCCAAAGGCTTTGGCATCGCGACGCTGGATGCCTATCCGCGCCTATAAATTGAGCTCGAGATTTCAGTTTTAGATGTACTTTCCTCTCTGAATTCTCTGATGTAAATAGAGAGTTTTCTATCTAGTTTCATTTAATTTTTAGTTTTGTAATTAATTTTAATTACATTCTGTAATAATAGTAATTTATTTTCTTTACTTTTTACAGTTTTTACTATTCACCATGAGGAGGTAAGTTCCCATTACTAGGGTGAAATGTAATTCTTTTACTATTGCTATTTAGATTAATCTCCCTTAAATATAATATATTCAATATTTAAAATTTGACTTAAAAAGGATACCGCTATATTGGTCGGTTGGTAATTCATTTTAATCTGGTTTAAACCTGACTAATCAAGGATACCACTAGATTGGTCGGTTGGTAATTAAATTTTCTTACCGCCTATATGGCAGGTTTATTTTGGTTCCGCCTTTATGGCTGGTTGGACTTAATTTGACTTGATCAGGTTACCGCCTATATGGACGGTTGGTAAAATAATCACAAGTTAATATATTATGTTAAGGGAGATATCTAAATAGTAATTAGTAAAAGATGATCCTTTTACCTTAGCATTTTATTTTATTGTAATTTACTTTTCAGCATTTTTACTTTATGTCTTTTACTTTTGAGGTTTTTTTACTAGCCCTAGTTATGTGTTAGTTATCTGGGGTTGTGATGAATTCTAATATCACTGGTTTATAAGGGGTTATTTTATAGTTTGGGTAATTTAAAGGTTTACTTATTAAGTCTTAAGCTTAATACTTCTTGTTGTCTGATCACCAATAAGATTGATGTGGTAAATCTAAAATAAACTTTACAAAGGAATTTTAGGTTTCAGCCTTAGACTTAATAGCCCACGATCTTCCTTGAGGATAGATAACCCTTTAATAGATTTCCTTACAGGATAGATATATACCTGTCGGGCGGGGGTAGCCATAATTGGAACTTAAACTTAATGAATCCAGGTAATTTGGTTGACATAGACATATGGTTCAATTGGGTTAAACTGGGTATTTGCGTCTGACCATCGACAGAGGCTTTCGTATAATTTCGTGTTCCAGGTTAGTAAACCGATTTATTACACAAACATAAAATAATCACTTAATCTTTTAAAAGATATTAGAAAGATTCACAACCCTAGATCTTTGAGTCTTTTGTTATTATCCTTAGTATTTTCTTTTGTTTATTTTTATTTATTTTAATTAAGGAAAACCACATTTAACCAACCAATCAAACATTCATTCTCTTCTCCCTATTATTAGATATTTGTAAATAAAAAGATTCAACAATTAATAACAACAGTAGGAATTAAGTCCTCGTGGGATCGATATTTTTATACTACTTGAACGATACGTACGCTTGCGTTATACGTGTGTGTTTACGCTGGTCAGAGAGGAAATTCCTTACTCGGCTATCTCACACTAATTTCACCTGATTAATCAAATAAAAACACAAAAACACAAAATATTTTTTTGGTTTTTGTAAAATTTTTCAATTTATTTTTTTTTGGCTTTTTCGAAAAATTTTGACTAAAAATAAAACAATAAGAACAAGATACAATTTAACTATTCTCCTCCCCCAAACCTAAATGAGATATTGTCCCCAATGTCTTAAACAGTAGAAGAAGAGTTTAGAAAACTGTCACTGGTTAGGTGAAATTCTACATCTAAATGAAAAGTTAAAGGTTAAGATCCAGATTTATTCGACGCCTCTTACCACGATCATCATCAGACCAGTTTATCTTGGAAAGAATGAGGTCAATTTGAGGTTCAAAGGCTAAGATTTGGTCAATTAAATCTGGAGCAGTTCTCGCAATAAAGAGGAGTTCTTTTACAGGCTTTGACACGAATGATGAGTGATAATTATATCACTATTTCCCACTCATTTATCTTAATATTTTGTATAGTTTCTTGAGTTTTGTGAATATTTTGATGTGTTTTGTGTTATTTTATAGATAAATAAAGTTTCAGGACATTCTGGAGGTGATTTGGTGCCAAAACAGTGAAAACGGACGAAAATGGCAAAATGGTCATTCTGCGCGTCGCGATGCGCAAGCCTTTGGCGTCGCGACGCCTAACATGCGCCGAATAGTGCTAACGTGCGCCAGGTCCACAATTCAGAATCTGAGAAATTTGACTTTACTAACGTGCGCCGTGCCACGAATCACCATCACAGCCGATCTGCTAACGTGCATCGTGCCACGTGTCATCATCCAACGGTGCCGAAAGTCGCCATCGCCACATGTTGCCACGTGTCACTCCACCTATCAGCCACGTCATCATCCACATCATCGGTTGACCGAGTCAAAATGCCACGTCATTATCAACCAATCACAGCGTGCCATGTGTCGCAATTCTATGGTGCCGACAGTCACTTTTCCACGTGTCGCCACGTCAGCATCAATTATTGGCTCACTTATCTGAAATCGACACGTGGCGGATAAGAATCTGAGCCGACCAATCAAAAGCCGCCACGTGTCATAATAATTGAGATCTCAACCACATTGTCACGTGTCACCTTATCACCTTATCCAGAATCTGAAGCCGATGAACCAGAAGCTGCCACGTCGAAAAACCGTGTGTCACGACGCGAGATGGGCGTCGCGACGCCGGACCCCTACTGGCGCCTGTAAATAGAGCTCAAAATTTCAGTTTCAGATGTACCTTCCTCTCTAATTTTCTCTGATGTAAATAGGGATTTTTCTATCTAGTTTCTTTTAATTTTTAGTTTTGTAATTAATTTTAATTACGTTATGTAATAATAGTAATTTAGTTTCTTTACTTTTTACAGTTTTTACTATTCACCATGAGGAGGTAACTTCCCCCTGCTAGGGTGAAAGGTAATTCTTTTACTATTTCTATTTAGATTAATCTCCCTTAAATATAATATATTCACTATTTAAAATATTGACTAAATAAGGATACCGCCAGATTGGTGGGTTGGTAATTCATTTTAATTTGGTTTAAACCTGACTAATCAAGGATACCGCCGGATTGGTCGGTTGGTAATTAAATTTTCTTATCGCCTATATGGCAGGTTTATTTGGTTCCGCCTTATGGCTGATTGGACTTATTTGACTTAATCATGTTACCGCCTATATGGCTGGTTGGTAAAATAATCACAAGTTATATTATATTAAGAGAGATATCTAAATAGTAGTAGTAAAAGTTGATCCTTTTACCTTAGCATTTTTTTTTATTGCAATTTACTTTTCAGCTTTACTTTACCGCAATTACTTTTCAGCATTTTTTTCTTTATGTCTTTGATGAGTGGTATTTATATCACTATTTCCCACTCATTTGACCTAATGTTTTGTCTTGTTTCTCGAGATTTATGAACGTTTTGATGTGTTTTATTGTTATTTTGCAGATAAATAAAGTTTGGACAGCACTGGAGGCAATTTGGGACAAAACGGTCAAAAATGCGTCAACAGGAAAAATTCCTTCTTCTGCGCGTCGCGACGCTGGAGCCTTGCGCGCCGCGACGCCCAGCCTGCGCCGAAATTGCTAAAATACGCCGGGTCCACAAAATCAGAATCTGAGAAAAGTTGACTTTGCTAACATGCGCCTGCCACGTGTCACCATCACAACGGAGATGCTAACGTGCGCCGTGACATGTGTCAAGATCTCATTGCTTGGACGGCCACCGCCTGACGTGTCATGCCACGTGTCGCCACATCATCGTCCACATCAGCAGCCACGTCAGCAAGTCAACCGAGTCAACGTGCCACGTCATCATCAGCCAATCACAGCGCGCCACGTGTCAACATCTCATTCGTCGGACGGCCGCCGCCCCACGTGTCGCCACGTCACCTTCCACCTCATCACCATGACGCAAGCAATGACGTCATGAACAGTTGACACGTCAGCATGACGTAAGCGATGACGTCATGAACAGTGCCACGTCAGCGGATCAGATCTGAGTCAACGAACCAGCAAGTGACACGTGTCACTGTAGCGCGCGGTCGCCGCGCGCCAGCGTCGCGACGCGCGCACCCCATCCGCGCCTATAAATAGAGGGCGAGATTTCAGAATTCAGTGTCCAGTCCTCTCTCTTCAAATCTTCCTAAAGAGAGAGTTTCTCTCTCTAAAAGTCTTTAAGTTTTTATTTCTTTACTTTGTAAATAATTTTAATTACTTTTTGTAATAATAGTAATTTAATTTTTACTTTTTACTTTCTTTTACAGTTTTTACTATTTACTATTTACTTTTTACAGTTTTTACTATTTACCGTGATGCGGTAATTTCTTTATGTTCGGGTGAAAGGTAATTTCTTTACTATTACTATTTAGATTAATCTCCCTTAAAATAATATATTTACTATTTAAATTGGACTTAATCAAGATACCGCCAGATTGGTCGGTTAATAATAAAACATATATTCCGCCTTTATGGCTGGTTATTTTGGTTCCGCCTTTATGGCTGGTTATTTTGGTTCCGCCTTTATGGCTGGTTGATATAATCACAAGTTTTTATATTATTTTAATGGGAGATATCTAAATAAGTAGTAGTAGGATTAATTCCTTTTACCTTAACATTTTATTTTATTTTACTTTTCAGTATTTTTATTTTATGTCTTTTATTTTTATGTTTTTACTAGTCCTAGTTATGTGTTAGTTATCTAGGGGTTGTGATGACTTTTAATATCAATAGTTTATAAGGGATTATTTTATAGTTTGGATAATTAATAAGTTTACTTATTAAGTCTTAAGCTTAATGCTTCTTATTGTCTGATCACAATAAGATTGAAATGGTAAATCTAAAATGAACTAGACAGGGATTTTAGGTTTTAGCCTTAGACTTAATAGCCCACGATCTTCCTTGAGGATAGATAACCCTTAATAGATTTCCTTACAGGATAGGAATATACCTGTCGGGCGGGGGTAGCCATAATTGGAACTTAGACTTAATGAATCCAGGTAATGTGGTTGACATAGGAATATGGTTCAATTGGGTATACTGGTATTTGTAGTTGACCATCGGAAGAGGCTTTTACATAATTTAGTGTTCCAGGTTAGTAAACAGATTATTACACAAACATAAAATAATCACTTCATCTTTTAAATGATATTAAAAGAAATCACAACCTTATATCTTTTTATCTGTATTTCCTTAGTATTTTCTTTTATCTTTTTATTTATTTATTTAGCAAATCTTCAATCAACCAAATCAATCAAGCAATCAATTCCATTCTCCCTTTTAATTAGATATTTGTAAATAAATAGATTCAATAATTAATAACAACAGTAGGAATTAAGTCCTCGTGGGATCGATATTTTTATACTACTTGAACGATACGTGCGCTTGCGTTATACGTGTGTGTTTACGCCGGTCAAGTTTTTGGCGCCGTTGCCGGGGACTTATATTTCTTGAGTTATTAATTTTGAAGCTATCTAATTTACTTGTATCTAATTTTCTTTATTTTTATCTGTAATTTTTATTTCTTTCTTTTGATTTCAGGTGACTTAAAAATGGAACATTACTGGGAGATTGAAAGATTACGTGCTTCACAAGAAGATACACCCCAAATCTGGGAGCAACAGTCCGGTTTTCTGAGGCCTGTTGAACAGCCCAATGATTATCACTGGATGCCAGAACCAAGCAATGCTACATTTGTTCATCAGAACGAAATGGGGAGATGTGTGATTTGTGACAGTAACCACCCGAGCGAATCAATGTTATATCGATCAGAGTGGGAGAATTTCTGGAGACAATCATGCAATGAAGAGCCATCACATTTCACAGAGCCACATTTTCCATCTTATCCACCATCTACCTTCGATTTTCATCAACAACCAGAACCATTCGAGGAAGATCAGTGGATTCACATGTTCAAGGAACAAGCAGCTCAATTTGATGCACAATTTCAGAGTAACACAGAATCCATACAGAGAATGACAGATCAAATCAGACAAATTACAGAAAACCAGAACTATATACCTCAAGAACCATTTCCAGATGACACTGATGAAGCCTTCAAGTACCAATCATTTCACATTGACATTTCAACAGAGGAGGAGGCTGAGCAGTATCAACAACCAGAGGTATCAGTTCAGGAACCCGAACCGGCAAAGTCTCGATTTGATTTTTATTATTCAGATTCTGATGAAGATGAAGCTGAGCTGTTTGTACCAACTGCACCAATAATTGAGGATGGAATTCTGTATCCTCAAAATGAAGATCTTGGAGAATGCTTTGCACAAATGTTTGAAGAAGATCTACCTGAGCCAATCATTTCACCCAGATCAGAGGATGAAGACCTAAAATCTGACATTTCTTTTCATTCTCAGGTTGACAATTTTGAAACATGTATTTCACAGATGACAGATGAAGAACTAAATACAGAAATTTTAAAATACATCTGTGAAGAAAACGTGGAGCTAGAAACAGAGCAAATAGAGGAGCAACTGTCAGAACTTAATAAAGATCCAGAGCATTCAGGAAAAACATCGCTGTATTGGGGAGTACAAATCAAAGATATCACCCAGAAGCTTGACAGAATGGAATTTCCATTCCAAGTCAAACACCATACGAGACCTCCTAATTTTATTTCTTTCTTTGCAGGAACTATTGGAGCGACAAAGATTAAAAAGGTGGCACAAGCATTAAAGATGACAAAATCTTTTTACCACTTTACCGTTGGAAGAGACCCTTCAAAAGCAACGCTCACGGGATTGTCTTTGATAGGACATCCAAAACGACACTGAAACCTCCTTACAGATAAATTTCAGTCACGTCTGGCTGAAGACGAAAATTCAGCGCTAGCAGGGAGGCAACCCATGCAATTTGTTGTAATTTATTTTTCATATTTTGTGAACTTTTTAATTTTGTGTGTTATTTTTGTAGGGAAAGGCATAAACGAAGCATTTTAAGACAGAAGGAATTGTGTTTGGCAAGCAAAGATGAGAAACAATTCATTAGCAATGGCTGATTAAAGAATGAAATCTTGAGACGCATTCTAATGAATTTATACTAAGCGAGTGGCGTATTGCATACACAATTCTGTTACCTTAATTATTGCTTTGATTCGCTTTTCTGTTGTAATTATCTTTATTTTCGTAGACAGGATCCAGACTTTTTGACCTTTCACGATTTCTTTTGTTGTTTAGCTAACAAACGTCCTCTGGAAGATACTTCTGCTATTATTACTCACCCTTTTTCAGGTACTATAAATTCAGCCCGTCATTGCACTTTTGAAGGCATCCTAATTTGAAAAAGAAATACATAGAAAAATGGAAGCCACTTCAAGAAGACGAGTTGAAAACATTTGTGTGTTTTGTGGTAGTACTGTTGGTACTAAACCACAATACATAGAAGCAGCACAAGAATTGGGTCGAGTCTTAGCCGCAAGGAATATGCATTTGATATATGGCGGAGGAAATCTCGGACTTATGGGGATCGTTTCAAAGGCGTACAGGAAGGAGGCAGTCACGTTTTGGGAATCGTCCCAAAACCCTTGGCAGAGGCAAATCTTATTGGCTCATCAAACGGAGAGGAACTGATCGTATCAGGTATGTCTGAACGCCTGGTAGAAATGATTAACCGTGCTAATGCTTTTATTGCTTTGCCAGGTGGCTTGGGAACATTGGAGGAAATTTTTATAGTTCTATCTTGGGCGAACCTGAACATACACCAGAAACCAATTGGTTTGCTCAACGTTGATGGATTTTATGATTTTCTTTGTGTGTTTTTCTTGATGATGCTCGGAGAAATGGGTTCGTATCAAAACCTATGAAAGAACTCCTCTTCACTGCCAGACTTGCTCCGGATCTGATAGACCAACTTATAGCCTATGAACCACAAGTTGACCCTATCCTATCAAAGATAAATTGGTCTGAGGACGATCGTGGTAAGAGGCGTCGAATTAATCTGGACCTTAACCTTTAATTTCCTTTAGATTTCAGCTAACCAGGTACAACCTTCTAACTCTCCTTTTACTGTTTAAGACATTGGGGACAATGTCTCATTTAGGTTTGGGGGAGGGATTTAGTTGATTAGTACCTTGTTTTTAGTTTGTATGTTGTTTTTATTTTTAGTCCAAAATTTTTCGAAAAACACAAAAAAATTGAGAAATTTTCAAAAATTACAAAAATATTTTGCATTTTTATGTTTTTTGTTTTGACTAAAAAGGTGAAATTGGTGAGAGGTAGCTGAGTAAGGAGTTTTCACTCCTGATACGTATCTCAAACCATTTATTTCAAAACAAGTTAATTTTTGTTTATTTCCTTTTGAATTATTTAATTTGTGAATTCTCCATAAATCTGACTAAAATGAATCTTCATATATTCAGTTGACAGGTATTATGAACTTACATGGAACATACAGTCATGAGCTAAAATTGAAAAGTTTGTAATATTCCGTGCTATAGTTTAATTGGAGGAAGCATCTCTAAATAGTGATGGAGTAAAAAAAAAAAAAAAAAAAAAAAAAAAAAAAAAAACGTCCGAGATCCGAGTTATTAAGTCTGTAAGGGTGTTTTAACACCTAGTGCCCTAAAACCAACTGGTTTGGGAGTCACTGGCCCAAAGCTCGTTACATGGATCGAAGATGCTGCAAAAATATAAATATCTGAAGTCTGAGTAATTAAGTTCGTAGGGGTGTCTTAACACCTGGTGCCCTAAAGCCAACTGGTTTGGGAGCCACCAACCCAAAGCTCGCTACATAGACGGAAGGTATTGTATATAAATAAAAAATAGAGAAAAAATCAAAGAAAAAATCAGAAAAATCAGAAAATTATTCCATTGCTACAAAAAGGTGTGAAATCTGAAAGAACTTTAGGACAAAAATATTACTCTCTTATCAACTGCACTTATGACTGTTGTGGGCAAAAATGAGTTGATTAATATTTTGTTAGCTGTGTATATGAAGAATGGTAAAAATAATCGGAGAATTTACTTATTCGGTAATTTAGAAAGAAACAAAACAACTAGTAACTTGGAGTAGAATTTTCACCTAATTAGTCAATAACTTTCTTTATTCTCTTTTCTCTTGTCTTTTTGCTTTTGTGTGCATTAGTTTTACTAACTTTTTACTTTTGTAAAATGTTTGTGGGTATCATTGCTGTAAACCCTCACGAGACTACACTCGTCCACTAGGGACACCTAGGGGTTTAAAGGCTTGTTGCATACGCTAAATGCAACCGTGATCCCTACGAAAATGGCTTAGTTAAATTTTATTATGTTATTTTATTTTCTGTTTTGCTCGAGGACTAGCAAAATGTTAGGTTTGGGGGTGTGATGAGTGGTATTTATATCACTATTTCCCACTCATTTGACCTAATGTTTTGTCTTGTTTCTCGAGATTTATGAACGTTTTGATGTGTTTTTGTTGTTATTTTGCAGATAAATAAAGTTTGGACAGCACTGGAGGCAATTTGGGACAAAACCGGTCAAAAATGCGTCAACAGGAAAAATTCCTTCTTCTGCGCGTCGCGACGCTGGAGCCTTGCGCGCCGCGACGCCCAGCCTGCGCCGAAATTGCTAAAATACGCCGGGTCCACAAAATCAGAATCTGAGAAAAGTTGACTTTGCTAACATGCGCCTGCCACGTGTCACCATCACAACGGAGATGCTAACGTGCGCCGTGACACGTGTCAAGATCTCATTGCTTGGACGGCCACCGCCTGACGTGTCATGCCACGTGTCGCCACATCATCGTCCACATCAGCAGCCACGTCAGCAAGTCAACCGAGTCAACGTGCCACGTCATCATCAGCCAATCACAGCGCGCCACGTGTCAACATCTCATTCGTCGGACGGCCGCCGCCCCACGTGTCCACCACGTTCCCCTTCCACCTCATCACCATGACGCAAGCAATGACGTCATGAACAGTTGACACGTCAGCATGACGTAAGCGATGACGTCATGAACAGTGCCACGTCAGCGGATCAGATCTGAGTCAACGAACCAGCAAGTGACACGTGTCACTGTAGCGCGCGGCGCGACGCCGCCCAGCGTCGCGACGCGCGCACCCCATCCGCGCCTATAAATAGAGGGCGAGATTTCAGAATTCAGTGTCCAGTCCTCTCTCTTCAAATCTTCCTAAAGAGAGAGTTTCTCTCTCTAAAAGTCTTTAAGTTTTTATTTCTTTACTTTTGTAAATAATTTTAATTACTTTTTGTAATAATAGTAATTTAATTTTTACTTTTTACTTTCTTTTACAGTTTTTACTATTTACTATTTACTTTTTACAGTTTTTACTATTTACCGTGATGCGGTAATTTCTTTATGTTCGGGTGAAAGGTAATTTCTTTTACTATTACTATTTAGATTAATCTCCCTTAAAATAATATATTTACTATTTAAATTGGACTTAATCAGGATACCGCCAGATTGGTCGGTTAATAATAAAACATATATTCCGCCTTTATGGCTGGTTATTTTGGTTCCGCCTTTATGGCTGGTTATTTTGGTTCCGCCTTTATGGCTGGTTGATATTAATCACAAGTTTTTATATTATTTTAATGGGAGATATCTAAATAAGTAGTAGTAGGATTAATTCCTTTTACCTTAACATTTTATTTTATTTTACTTTTCAGTATTTTTATTTTATGTCTTTTATTTTTATGTTTTTACTAGTCCTAGTTATGTGTTAGTTATCTAGGGGTTGTGATGACTTTTAATATCAATAGTTTATAAGGGATTATTTTATAGTTTGTATAATTAATAAGTTTACTTATTAAGTCTTAAGCTTAATGCTTCTTATTGTCTGATCACCAATAAGATTGAAATGGTAAATCTAAAATGAACTAGACATAGGGATTTTAGGTTTTAGCCTTAGACTTAATAGCCCACGATCTTCCTTGAGGATAGATAACCCTTTAATAGATTTCCTTACAGGATAGGAATATACCTGTCGGGCGGGGGTAGCCATAATTGGAACTTAGACTTAATGAATCCAGGTAATGTGGTTGACATAGGAATATGGTTCAATTGGGTTATACTGGGTATTTGTAGTTGACCATCGGAAGAGGCTTTTACATAATTTAGTGTTCCAGGTTAGTAAACAGATTTATTACACAAACATAAAATAATCACTTCATCTTTTAAATGATATTAAAAGAATCACAACCTTATATCTTTTTATCTGTATTTTCCTTAGTATTTTCTTTTATCTTTTTATTTATTTATTTAGCAAATCTTCAATCAACCAAATCAATCAAGCAATCAATTCCATTCTCCCTTTTAATTAGATATTTGTAATAAATAGATTCAATAATTAATAACAACAGTAGGAATTAAGTCCTCGTGGGATCGATATTTTTATACTACTTGAACGATACGTGCGCTTGCGTTATACGTGTGTGTTTACGCCGGTCAGTCTTTTACTTTCAAGTTTTTACTAGCCCTAGTTATGTGTTGTAACTAAATTAGTTACTGGGGTGTTGTTATGACTTTTATATCACCGGTTTAAAGGGGTAAGTTTTATTTATAGTTTGGGTAATTTAAAGGTTTACTTATTAGGTCTTAAGCCTAACGCGTCTTTGTTATTGGCCACTAATAAGATTGATCTGGTAAATCTAAAATGAACTAGACATAGGGATTTTAGGTTTTCAGCCTAGACTTAATAGCCCACGATCTTCCTTGAGGATAGATAACCCTTTAATAGATTTCCTTACAGGATAGACATATACCTGTCGGGCGGGGTAGCCATAATTGGAACTTAAACTTAATGAATCCAAATAATTTGGTTGACATAGACATATGGTTCAATTGAGTTAACTGGGTATTTGCGTCTGACCATCGACAGAGGCTTTCGCATAATTTAGTGTTCCAGGTTAGTAAACCGATTTATTACACAAACATAAAATAACCACTTCATCTTTAAAATGATATTGGAAAAATCACAACCCTAAATAGTTTTTAATATTGAATTCTTAAACCTACTTTCGAACAATTTTATTTACTGTGTTTTTAAATTTAGAATCGTCACCTTTTCAAATCAATCAAACAACCTCTTAGATACTAGTAATCATTTGACCTCATAAAATTAATAGCTTAGGTATTAAGTCCTCGTGGGATCGATACTTTTTATACTACTTCAACGATACGTGCGCTTGCGTTATACGCGTGTGTTTACGCCGGTCAAGTGTTTGGCGCCGTTGCCGGGGACTTATTTATCTTTCACTATTAGTTTTAAGGTTAGATACCTTTACTTGTATCTAATTTTATTTTTACTTATTGTTTTTGTTTTCTTGTGTTTCAGGTTCTCAGAAACTTCATAAGACGAACCAGAAGCTTTGAACTCCGACCGCTTGACCCGGAAATTGAAAGAACCATCAGACAGTTGAGAAGGGAAAGACGATAAGGCCAAAAAGCTTTAGTCAACATGGAACCTGAACCTTTGGAGGTTGCACCACCAATTCCCATTCGAGACAGAACCGTTCCGGTGGTTGGCAGACTCATTTTTTATATTTTACTTCCTCCCTTACCAGCAAATGCGGGTGATATCAAAACATGCATTCAGATGATTCAGCAGTCAGTTCAGTTTGGAGGGAATGCAACTAAAGATCCTAATGCCCACATCAGCAACTTCCTGGAAGTTTGCGGCACTTTCAATTACAACTAAGAAGCTGAAGAAGCAATGCGACTGCGTGTTTTTCCATACTCCTTGAAGGATAGAGCTAAAGCTTGGCTACATTCACTACCAGCAGGTTCTTTCACAACTTAGAACACTTTAGCGACCAAATTTCTTGCAAAGTACTTTCCACCAGCCAGAACTGGAAAGCTGAGGAATGACATCACATCTTTTGTACAACAAGACTCAGAAACTCTCTACGAAGCTTGGGAAAGGTATAAAGATTTGCTCCGTAAATGTCCTCACCATGAAATTCCAAAATGGCTTCAAGTCCAAACATTCTATAATGGACTTTCTGGAATAATGAGAACCACAATCGATGCTGCTGCTGGAGGAGCTTTAATGGCAAAATGAGAAGATCAAGCCCGGGACCTAATCGAAGAAATGGCCAACAACAATTCCTTGTGGCCAACAGAAAGGAGCATGATCCAAAGAATTGCAGGAATTTATGAAAGTGGAGCCAATACAGCAGTCAACGCCAAGCTAGATCAGATATGCAAATTCATGGAGACTCTTACCACTGGATCCACAAGTTCACCATATGGAGGAGCACCAAAGCCGAACAAACTTGAAGAGACGGTGAATTTTGTCAACAATTTCAACAGACAGGGGAACAATCCATATTCCAACACCTACAACCCAGGGTGGAGGAATCATCCCAATTTTTCATGGAGCAATAATTCAGGGCAATAGAACTATCTACCACCTGGATTCCAGCAATAGAACAAAGGCCATGAGCAGGTAAATGAACCAGGAATAACAGAAGTGCTGGCTCAATTAAAAAGGTACGATGCTATGTTTCAGAGCCAATCTGCTTCCATCAAAGCACTAGAGAATCAAATTGGACAAATGGCCAATGCTTAGAGTTACAGACCGCCAAGTACCCTTCCTAGCAACACAGAACCAAATCCAATGAACATAGGGAAGGAGCAGTGTCATGCCATCATGTTAAAAAACGGTACTGAAATCAACAAAGATGTTGGAGCCAAAACAACTGCTGAAGAAGTTCAAAAAGAAACAGGGCAACAGACGGAAGAAAAAGAAGCAAAGGAAAAAGAACAAATCACTTCACCTCCACATTTTCCTCAGCGTCTTCAGAAAAACAAACTGGACAAGCAGTTTGCTCGTTTCCTGGAGGTGTTCAAAAAGCTGCACATCAACATTCCATTTGCAGAAGCCTTGGAACAAATACCCAGCTATGTAAAATTCATGAAAGACATTCTTTCACGAAAATGAAGATTGGGAGATTACGAGACAGTAGCATTGACGGAAGAATGCAGCGCCATCATTCAGAGGAAACTTCCCTCAAAGTTGAAAGATCCTGGCAGTTTCACCATTCCTTGCATCATAGGAGAACATAACTTTGGTAAGGCTTTATGTGATTTAGGTGCAAGTGTTAACTTGATGCCTTTTTCTATTTTCAGGAAACTGTATATTGGAGAAACAATGCCCACTTCAGTCTCTCTACAACTAGCTAATAGAACGCTCATATTTCCAAGAGGCGTAGTTGAGGATGTGCTGGTCAAGGTTGACAAATTCATTTTCCCAGTAGATTTTATTGTCCTTGATATGGAGGAAGACGCAGACGTGCCAATCATCCTCGGGAGACCATTCTTGGCTACAGGTCGAACCATTATTGATGTACAAAAATGAGAATTAACCATGAGGGTACATGACCAGGAAGTAACATTCAATGTTTTCAAGGCCATGAATTTCCCAGATGATGAAAAGAAGGAGGAATGTTTTAGACTTGATGTGATACACTGTACCATTCAGAACTCCAATGCAATGCAAAGTTCTATCGATAAACTTAAAACATGTCAATTGCCTGTGGAGCCTGAAGATAAAGTATCTTTTGCACTGAAAAAGCCAATTCTTGCACTACAAGCAACAGAAGAGAAAAATTTCCACCAGCTCAATGAATTGGAGGAATTTCACAATCAGCATTTTGAGGATGCCAAATTGTACAAAGAAAAGGCCAAGAAGAGACATGATGAGAAGTTAGTGCGAATACAATTGGAACAAGGGTAGAAGGTACTGTTAAACAAATCAATGGTGAAATTATTCCCATGGAAGCCAAAATCAAGGTGGTCAGGTCCATTTGTGATCACCAAAGTTTTACCAGATAGAGCCATTGAGATACATGATCCTGACTCCAACAAAACTTTCAAGGTTAAAAACAAGCGTGTTAAACACTACTGGGGAGAATCATTTGAGCGACAAAAAGAAAGTGTCACACTTTCAGATCCAGCCTAACGATCGAAAAGTCAAGTCTAGCTGACGACTTTAAACTTAGCGCTCGCAGGGAGGCAACCCATGCAATTTTTGTATATATTGTGATCTGGTGTGTTTTATTTTTATGTGTTTAATTTTTGCATGTAAAGTCATTTCACGATGGAAGAAGCTCTCGCAAATCTTCGCAAGCAATTTCCTTCTCTCCCTAAAACATCTCTGATGAAAGTCTACAAAGCTCGCTTGGAACGGATGAGGTTACTGATAATCAAAGGTATTCCTACTGATATTCATTGGATTATTGAAGCATGGGTCCGATTGGCAGGTGAGTCTTCTGACTCTTTTATTTCACATCTGCATGGTTTAGGAAAGAGCACTTATGCTAAAAAGAGAAGAGCCAAAAGAATGTGTGTCTGTTAAAAATGTGCTCGTATGTTTTGTGATACTCGTTGTCGTTCTTTAGGAATGGTGTCTGATAACCGCGAAGATAAGATTAATTTCATTAGGGATGGCTTGAGTAAGGAGTCTTTGGATGATATATCTAAAACTCTTGAGACGCATCCCAGTGGATATGTGTATCACGAAATTCGTGTGCTATATGCATAATTTCAAAAAGAAAGACAACAGTTAAGTCTTGGGAATCTGACTAAAAAAGACCCTGTTTGCCAATTTATAAGAAAATTGGATGGGAAACTTGTCCCTGACGCATAGACGTCAATTAAGCCGCTAATTTTCTTGTATAAATTATATCTCTTTGTCTTTTCCTAATAATTGTAATTTTTTTGTTGTTTTCTTTTATTTTCTCCGACAGGATCCAGACCTTTTTGACTACCACGATTTATTTTACTGTTTAACTAATAATTGTCATTTGGCAGGTACTAGTGCTATTATTTTACTCACCCCTTTTCAGGTGTTATAAATTCAACTCATCATTGCACTTTTGAAGACATCCAGAGTAAAACATGGAAGCCACTTCAAGAAGAGGAGTTGAAAAAATTTGTGTGTTTTGCGGTAGTAGTGTTGGTACTAAAGAAGCAGCACATGAATTGGGTCGAGTCTTAGCTGTAAGGAATAAGCACTTAGTATATGGCAGAGGCAATCTTGGACTAATGGGGATCGTTTCAAAGGTCGTATAGGAAGGAGGCAGTAACGTTTTAGGAATCATCCCAAAACCCTTGGCAGAGGCAAATCTTATTGGATCATCAAACGGAGAGGAACTGATCGTGCCAGGTATGTCTGAACGACTGGTAGAAATGATTAACCGTGCTGATGCTTTTATTGCTTTGCCATGTGGCTTGGGTACATTGGAGGAAATTTTTATAGTGCTATCTTGGGCGAACCTGAACATACACCAGAAACCAATTAGGCTGTTTAACGTTGATGGATTTTATGATTTTCTTTGTGTGTTTCTTCATGATGCCCGGAGAAATGGTTCGTGTTAAAACCTTTAAAAGAACTCCTTTTTACTGCCAGAACTGCTCTGGATCTAATTGACCAAATCTTAGCCTATGAACCACAAGTTGACCCTATCATTTCAAAGATAAATTGGTCCGAGGACGATCGTGGTAAGAGGCGTCGGATTAATCTGGATCTTAACCTTTAATTTATGTAGAATAACAGCTAACCAGATGTTATCTTATAACTCTTTTTCTACTGTTTAAGACATTGGGGACAATGTCTCATTTAGGTTTGGGGGAGAGAATTAGTTGATTAGTACCTTTTTTTTAGTTTGTGTGTTGTTTTTATTTTTAGTCCAAAATTTTTCGAAAAATACAAAAAAAAATTGAAATTTTTTCAAAAATTACAAAAATATTTTACGTTTTTGTTTTGACTAAAAAGGTGAAATTGGTAAAGAATAGCTGAGTAAGGAGTTTTCACTCCTGAGACGTATCTTAAATCATTTTTGAAACAAGTTAGTTTTTATTTATTTCATTTTAAAATTATTTAATTTGTAAATTCTCCATAATAATGACTAAAATGGATCTTCTTATGCTCAGTTAGCAGATATTATCAACATGCATTGTAACATACGAACATGAGCTAAAATTGAAAAGTTTGTAATATTCAGTGCTCTAGTTTAATTGGAGGAAGCATCTCAAAAAGTGATGGAGTAAAAAAAAATATGAGATCTGAGTTATTAAGTCTGTAAGGGTGTTTTAACACCTAGTGCCCTAAAGCCAACTGGTTTGGGAGTCACTGGCCCAAAGCTCGCTACGTGGATCAAAGATGCTGCAAAAATATATATATCTGAAGTCTGAGTAATTAAGTCTGTTGGGGTGTCTTAACACCTGATGCCCTAAAGCCAACTGGTTTGAGAGCCACCGACCCAACAGTCGCTACATAGATGGAAGATATTGTATATAAAAAAAAAATATCAAAAATCAAAGAAAAAATCAGAAAAATCAGAAAAATTATTCCATTGCTACAAAAAGGTGTGAATTCTGATAAAACTTTAGGACAAAAATATTACTCTCTTATCAATTTCACTAATGACTGTTGTGGGCAAAAATGAGTTGTTTAATATTTTGTTGGCTGTGTATATGGAGAATGGTAAAAATGATCGGAGAATTTACTTATTCAGTAATTTAGAAAGAAACAAAACAGCTAGTAACTTGGAGTAGAAGTTTCACCTAATTAGTCACTAACTTCTTTATTCTCTCTTCTCTTGTCTTTTTGCTTTTGTGTGCATTAGTTTCACTACCTTTTTACTTTTGTAAAATGTTTGTGGGTATCATTGCTGTAAACCCTCACGAGACTATAACTCGTCCATTAGGGACACCTAGGGGTTTAAAGGCTTGTTGCATACGCTAAATGCAACCGTGATCCCTACGAAAGTGGCTTAGTTAAATTTTATTATGTTATTTTATTCTATGTTCTTCTCGAGGACTAGCAAAATGTTAGGTTTGGGGGTGTGATGAGTGGTAATTATATCACTATTTCCCACTCATTTAACCTAATATTTTGTATAGTTTCTTGATTTTTGTGAATATTTTGATGTGTTTTGTGTTATTTTGTAGATAAATAAAGTTTCAGGACATCCTGGAGGTGATTTGGGGCCAAAACAGTGAAAACGGACGAAAAGGGCAAAATGGTCATTTTGCGCATCACGACGGGCAAGCCTTTGCCGTCGCGACGCCTAACATGCGCCGAACAGTGCTAACGTGCGCAGGGTCCACAAGTCAGAATCTGAGAAATTTGACTTTACTAACGTGCGACGTGCCACGTGTCACCATCACAGCCGATCTGCTAACGTGCGTTGTGCCACATGTCATCATCCTACGGTGCCGAAAGTCGCCATCGCCACGTGTTGCCACATGTCACTGCACCTGTCAGCCACATCATCATCCACATCACCAGTTGACCGAGTCAAAATGCCACGTCATCATCAACCAATCACAGCGTGCCACGTGTCGCAATTCTATGGTGCCGACAGTCACTTTGCCACGTGTCGCCACGTCAGCGCTACATCAGCATCAATTATTGGCTCACTTATCCGAAATCGACAAGTGGCGGATAAGAATCTGAGCCGACCAATCAAAAGCCGCCACGTGTCATAATAATTGAGATCTCAACCACCTTGCCACGTGTCACCTTATCACCTTATCCAGAATCTGAAGCCAATGAACCAGAAGCTGCCACATCGACAAACCGCGCGTCGCGACGCGAGATGGGCGTCGCGATGCCGGACCCATACTGATGCCTATAAGTAGAGCTCGAAATTTCAGTTTCAGATGTATCTTCCTGTCTAATTTCTCTGATGTAAATAGGGAGTTTTCTATCTAGTTTCTTTTAATTTTTAGTTTTGTAATTAATTTTAATTACGTTATGTAATAATAGTAATTTAATTTCTTTACTTTTTACAGTTTTTACTATTCACCATGAGGAGGTAACTTCCCCCTGCTAGGGTGAAGGTAATTCTTTTACTATTGCTATTTAGATTAATCTCCCTTAAATATAATATATTCACTATTTAAAATATTGACTTAATAAGGATACCGCCAGATTGGTCGGTTGGTAATTCATTTTAATCTGGTTTAAACCTTAGTAATCAAGGATACCGCCAGATTGGTCGGTTGGTAATTAAATTTTCTTACCGCCTATATGGCAGGTTTATTTTGGTTCCGCCTTTATGGCTGGTTGGACTTAATTTGACTTAATCAGGTTACCGCCTATATGGCTGGTTGATAAAATAATCATAAGTTAATATATCATATTAAGGGAGATATCTAAATTATTAGTAGTAAAAGTTGATCCTTTTACCTTAGCATTTTATTTTATTGCAATTTACTTTCAGCTTTTACTTTACCGCAATTACTTTTCAGTATTTTTACTTTATGTCTTTTACTTTCAAGTTTTTACTAGCCCTAGTTATGTGTTGTAACTAAATTAGTTATCTAGGGTTGTGATGACTTTTAATATCACCGGTTTATAATGGGTTATTTTATAGTTTGGGTAATTTAAAGGTTTACTTATTAAGTCTTAAGCCTAATGCGTCTTGTTAATTGGCCACTAATAAGATTGATCTGGTAAATCTAAAATGAACTAGACATAGGGATTTTAGGTTTCAGCCTTAGACTTAATAGCCCACGATCTTCCTTGAGGATAGATAACCCTTTAATATATTTCCTTAAAGGATAGACATATACCTGTCGGGCGGGGGTAGCCATAATTGGAACTTAAACTTAATGAATCCAGATAATTTGGTCGACATAGACATATGGTTCAATTGGGTTAAACTGGGTATTTGCGTCTGACCATCGACAGAGGCTTTCGCATAATTTAGTGTTCCAGGTTAGTAAACCGATTTATTACACAAACATAAAATAACCACTTTATCTTTAAAATGATATTGGAAGAAATCACAACCCTAAATAGTTTTTAATATTGAATTTTCTTAAAACCTACTTTCGAACAATTTTATTTACTTGTTTTTAAATTTAGAATCGTCACCTTTTCAAATCAATCAAACAACCTGTTAGATACTAGTAATCATTTGACCTCATAAAATTAATAGCTTAGGTATTAAGTCATCGTGGGATCGATACTTTTTATACTACTTGAACAATACATGTGCTTGCGTTATACGCGTGTGTTTACGCCGGTGAACAAACCCATTTCTTCGGGCATCATCAAGAAACACACAAAGAAAATCATAAAATCCATCAACATTGTACAGTCCAAGTGGTTTCTGGTGTATGTTCAAGTTTGCCCAAGATAGTACTGTAAAAATTTCCTCCATTGTGCCCAAGCCTCCTGGAAAAGAAAGAAAAGCATCAGCACGGTTAATCATCTCTACCAGTCGTTCAGACATACCTGGCACGATTAGTTCCTTGCCGTTTGATGGTCCTATCAGATTCGCCTCTGTTAAGGGTTTTGGGATGATTCCCAAGACTTCACTCTTTCCATCATGTACAACCTTTGAAACGATCCCCATTAGTCCAAGATTGCCTCATCCATATACTAGGTGCATATTCCTTTCAGCTAAGACTCGACCCAATTCATGTGCTGCTGCTATGTATTCTGGTTTAACACCAACACTGGTACCACAAAACACACAAATGTTTACAACATGAAAAAAGTGAGTAAAAATAGCACAAGTATCTTCCAAAGGACGATTAGTGGCAAAATATTAAATCGTGAAAGGTCAAAAAGTAGCTTGGATTCTGTCGGAGAAAATAACAAAAAAAATCACAATTATTAAGAAAAGACAAAGAGATATAATTTTTACAATAATATAACGGCTTGAATGACGTCTATGCGTCATGGACAAGCTTCCCATCCAATTTTCTTATAAATTGGCAAACATGGTCTTTTAGAGTCAGATTCCCGAGACTTAACTGTTGTCTTTCTTTTCGGAATTGTGTATGTATTTTGCGAATGGCTATATGAACATATCCACTGGGATGCGTCTCAAGAGTCGAAGATATATCATCTAAAGACTCCTTACTCAAGCCATCCCTAATGAATTTAATTTTATCTTTGCGATGAAATCTCATTCGTTCCATGCGAGCTTTGTAGACCTTTATCAGAGAATTTTGAGGGAGAGAAGGAAATTGCTTGTGAAGATTTGCGAGAGCTTATTCCATCCTGAAATGTGTCTTAACTTGTAAAAACTAAACACACAAAAATTAAAACACACCACATCATAATATATACACAAATTGCTTGGGTTGCCTTCCAGCTAGCGCTAAGTTTAATGTCGTCGGCTAGACATGATTTCCCGAACGTTAGGCTGGATCCGAAAGTGTGACAATTTCTTTTTGTCGCTCAAATGATTCTCCCCAGTAGTGCTTGTCACGCTGGCTATTGACCTTGAATGTTTTGTTGGAGTAGGAATCATGTATCTCAATGGCTCTGTCTGGTATAACCTTGGTGATTAGGAATGAATCTGACCACCGTGATTTTGGCTTCCATGGAAAGAGTTTCACTCCTGATTTGTTTAACAGTACCTTCTGCCCTGGTTTCAGTTGTATGCGCACTAACTTCTCATCATATTTCTTCTTGGCCTTTTCTTTGTACAATTTGACATTCTCAAAAGGCTGAATGTGAAATTCCTCCAATTCGTTGAGCTGGGGGAACTGTTTCTCTTATGTTGCTTGTAGTGCAAGACATGGCATCTTCAGTGCGCAGTACACTTTATATTCAGGCTCCACAGGCAATTGACATGTTTTAAGTTTGTCAGTAGAACTTTGCATTGCATTAGAGGTCTGGACGGTAATATTTATCACATCAAATCTGAAACATTCCTCATTCTCGTCATTCAGGAAATTCATGGCTTTGAAAACATTGAATGTTACTTATTGGTCTAGTACCCTCATGGTTAGTTCTCATTTTTGTACATCAATAATGGTTTGACCTGTAGCCAAGAATGGTCTCCCGAGAATGATCGGCATGTCTTCGTCTTCCTCCATATCAAGGACAATAAAATCTGCTGGGAAAATGAATTCGTCAACTTTGACCAGCATATCTTCAACTACACCTCTCGGAAATACGAGCGTTCTATTAGCAAGTTGTAGAGAGACTAAAGTGGGCATTGTTTCTCCAATCTGCAGTTTCCTGAAAATAGAAAAAGGCATCAAGTTAACACTCGAACCTAGATCACACAGAGCCTTACCAAAGTCATGTTCTCTTATGGTGCAAGGAACACTGAAACTGACAGGATCTTTCAACTTTGGGGGAAGTTTTCTCTGAATAATGGCGCTGCATTCTTCTGATAATGCTACTGTCTCATAATCTCCCAATCTCCACTTTCGTGAAAGAATGTCTTTCATGAATTTGGCATAACTGGGCATTTGTTCAAACGCTTCTGCAAATGGAATGTTAATATGCAGCTTTTTGAAGATCTCTAGGAACCGAGAAAACTGCTTATCTAGTTTATTCTTCTGGAGGCGCTGTGGAAAAGGTGGAGGTAGAATGATTATTTCTTGCTCTTTTTCATTTGCTTCTTTTTCCTCCATCAGTTGCTCTATTTCTTTTGGAACTTCTTCAATGGCTGTCTTGATTCCAACATATTTGTTGATTTCAATACCGCCTTTTAACATGATGGCATGACATTGCTCATTCCCCATGTTCCTTGGATTTGGTTCTGTGTTGCTAGGAAGGTTCCCTGGCGGGCTGTAACTCTGAGCATTGGCCAGTTGTCCAATTTGATTCTCCAGTGCTTTGATAGAAGCTGAATGACTTTGATTCAATGCCACTTGATTTTGAACCATAGCTTCTAAAGCATCATATTTTGCTTCTTGCTTTTTTAACTGTGCCAGTACTTCTATTATTTCTGGTTCTTTGTCATACTCATGGCCTTTGTTTTGGTGCTGGAATCCGGGTGGTGGGTTGTTCATTTACCCTGAATTGTTGCTCCATGAAAAATTGGGATGATTCCTCCACTCTGGGTTGTAGGTGTTGGAATATGAATTATTCCCCTGTCTGTTGAAATTGTTGACGTAATTCACCATTTCTTTATGTTGAATTAGTTCTGGTGCTCCTCGATATGGTGAACCTGTGGTTCCAACGATGTTCACAACTTGTGTGCTAAGTGTTTCTAGACATTTGTATATTTGATCCAACCTGGTATTCACTACTGTGTTTGCTCCAACTTCATAAATTCCTGTAATTCTTTGAATCATGCTCCTGTCTGTTGGCCACAATGAAATATTGTTAGCCATTTCCTCGATTAAGTCCCAGGTTTGATCTTCTCATTTTGCCATTAAAGCTCCTCCAGCAGCAGCATCAATTGTGGTTCTCATTAGTCCAGAAAGTCCATTGTAGAAGGTTTGGACTTGTAGCCACTTTGCGATCTCATGATGAGGACATTTTCGGAGTAAATCTTTGAATCTTTCCCAAAATTCGCAAAGGGATTCTGAATCTTGTTGCACGAAGGATGTGATGTCTTTCCTCAACTTTGCAGTTCTGGCTGGTGGAAAGTACTTTGCAAGGAATTTGGTGGCTAGAGTGTTCCAAGTTGTGATGGAACCTGCTGGTAACGAATGTAGCCAAGCTTTAGCTATGTCTTTCAAGGAATATGGAAAAACTCGCAGTCTCATTGCTTCTTCTGATGCTCTGTTGTAGTTGAAAGTGCCGCAAACTTCCAGGAAGTTGCTGATGTGGGAATTAGGATCTTCAGTTGCATTTCCCCCAAACTGTACTGACTGCTGAATCATTTGGATGCATGTTTTGTTGTCACCCGCATTTGCTGGTAAGGGAGGAAGTACAATACAAGAAATGAGTCCGTCCACCACCGGAATGGTTCTGTCTCGAATGGGAATTGGTGGTGCAACGTTCAAAGGTTCAGGTTCCATGTTAATGATTGCTTCTTGGCCTTCTCACCTTTCCCTTCTCAACTGTATGATGGTTCTTTCAATCTCTGGGTCAAGCGGTCGGAGTTTAAAGCTTCTGGTTCGTCTCATGTAGTGTCTGAGAACCTGAAACACAATAAAACAAAAACAATAAGTAAAAATTAGATACAAGTAAAGGTATCTAACCTAAAAATTAATAATGAAAGATAAATAAGTCCCCGGCAACGGTGCCAAAAAATTGACCGGCGTAATCACACGCGTATAACGCAAGCGAACGTATCATTCAAGTAGTATAAAAGTATCGATCCCACGAGGACTTAAAACCTTTTGTTATTAATTTATGAAGTTAAATATTTACAAGTATCTAATGGATTGGTTGTTTGATTGAGTGGTGACTTTAAAACTTAAAACAAGTAAATAAAATTACTTGAAAGTAGATTGCTGAAAATTCAAAGTTATAAAACTATCCAGGGTTGTGAATCCTTCCAATATCTTTTTAAAAGATGAAGTGGTTATTTTATATTTGTGTAATATATTGGTTTATTAACCTGGAAAACGAAATTATGTAAAAACCTCTTTCGATGGTCAAATACAAATACCCAGTATAACCCAATTAATCATATTCCTATGTTAACCAAGTTATCTGAATTTATTAAGATTAAGTTCCAATTATGGCTACCCCCGCCCGACAGGTATATTCCTATCCTGTAAGGAAATCTATTAAAAGGTTATCTATCTTCAAGGAAGATCGTGGGCTATTAAGTCTAAGGTCTTAAACCTAAAATCTCTTTTTCAAGTTCATTTTAAGTTTACCGAATCAATCTTATTAATGGCCAGTTAACAAGATGTATTAAGACTAAGGCTCAATAAATAAACCTTTATATTACCCAAACCGTAATTTAACCCCTTATAAACCGGTGATATTGGACTTCATCACAACCCTAGATAACTGGCTTAGTTACGACACATATTTACGGGTAGTAAAAACTTAAATAAAATAAAAGACATAAAGTAAAATGCTGAAAAGTAAATTGCTGAAAAGTAAATGACGGAAAGTAAATATTGAAATTAAATACTGAAAATTAAATGCTGAAAAGTAAATGCTGAAAGTAAATTACTGAAAAGTAAATGCTGAAAGTAAATTGCTGAAAGTAAATTGCTGAAAAGTAAATGCTGAAAGTAAATTACTGAAAAGTAAATAAAGTAAAAGTACAATAAAATAAAATGCTGAGGTAAAATGATCCACTTTTATTACTTCTATTTTAGATATCTCCCTTAATATAATATATTAACTTTGCATGATAATTACCAACCAGCCATATAGTCGGTATCCATACTAAGTCAAATTAATAATTAATTACCAACCGACCAATCAGGCAGTATCCAGTTTAGTCAGGTTAAAACCAATTTAAATAATTACCAACCGACCAATATGGTGGTATCCTCGTTAAGTCAGGTTTTAACCAGTTTATATATTATAATTAAGGGAGATTAATATAAATATTAGTAATAAAAATTTTACCTTTTGCCCCAGCAAAGGGGAGTTACCTCCTCATTACTGAAAAGTAAAAACTGAAAATTAAAGAAAGAAAAGTATTGTGCGTAAAAGTAAATTACGGAAAGTAAAAATTGAATAGTAAAGAAAAGAAAGTGCGAAAGCGGAAATTAATTACTGAAAGCTGTAAATAAAAAAACAAGATACAATCTTCTTAGTATTATTAAGGAATTCCTTTGAAGAAAGTATAGATTTACAAATGAAATGGCTTGGTATTTATAGGCAAAATTTTGCCTCCATCAAATCATCCATCAAATGCTCCACATAATCTATTATTAACTGCTCCACTAATTGCTCCACCAAATCCATTATTAATTGCTCCACTAATTGTTATCGTGTTTGGTGGTGATTTGATAATTTTTATTATTAATTTATTTATTAATTTATTTTTTGCTTTGAAAATGACTTTAATAATTATACACAACACACTTCTGGATATTTCATCAATTTTGGTCATGCAATATTCAGTATTCGAATATAGTTAAAGCTTCAAAGTTGTAGATATCTGGGTCTTCTTTAATCTGCAACCTGAATCAGCTCAATCGGATATCGGATGAGAAAGTTATGGCCAAAATACCAAACTTGCGCAAAATTTTAATTTCCAAAACTGCACTTCGTTAAAACGCCCTTTCAAGTTTCCAATCTCCAAAATTAATATGTTAAGTCCAATATTTGCCCTTATTTGACCCATATTTTGTACTAAATGATTTCATTGAGTCCCAATATTATTTTATCTGCAAAATAAACTAAAACACATCAAAACGTTCATCAAACCCGAGAAACTAAACATAATATTAAGTAAAATGGCGATAAATATTGATATATTTTCCGCTCATCAATCATCCAAAATTATATTTGACAATTTTAGGACTAAAATGATCAATTTATAAAGTATTGGGGTAATTCGGTAATTACCAAGAAATTTGGTTTCTTGTGTAATTTTTTAGAATTTGATAATTGGGTAATTAAATAAATAAGTTTATTTAATTGATCCACTGTGTTACCAGATTTTCGCCATAAAATCCTTACAAAATGGTATCAGAGCAAGTCTGATTCTGGACACCCTAATATGATTATGCCTTTTAAATTCATTGTTTAATTTAATCTTTACTTGATACATGCATGTGTTTTTTTAATTGGATTAAATAAAGTAAAAAGTATCTTTTGCGGAAAATCCCTAATTAATAAGGTTTTCTGTTGATTATGTATTTGAAGCATATTACATGGTCCGTCTTGTCAATACAGTTTATGGATACTTTTTAGTGACTACATCCGAGATCGTGCCAAAGCTGTGAGTGTGTAGCCGATAGAAATTTATTTATCCCGGATGTATAACAGATACTAGATAAATTCAAGCGAAAGCGGAATCCTGAACGTGCCAAAGCTGTCAGGGTTACGCAAGTAGCTTGAGTTTATCATTGACTAGTTTAACCTTGGTACGTCTTCTTGTGAACGTGCCAAAGTTGTCATAACGAGAAACGACCAGGACCAGAAACCCAAGAGTCACTATTGAGTGATTGACAAAGAGTTGTCTACCTGATGAATATACGTAGGCGAGACCGTGCCAAAGCTGTGAGCTGAAATATATTCATGGGATCCACCTTTCACTATTTATATTTAATTTAATTATTAAATCTTTGTATTCTGTTTGGGGATTACAATATTGCATGATTTAGTGGGAGGGGCATTTTTAGATTAAAAATCCATGATCTAGTTAATACTTTCGATATATATGAAACTGCTTTATTTCTGCTAACCGTTTTTCGTAATCTATAGATAGATTTGCGATGGCAGCACAATCGACTAATTCGTTTGCGCGTATGTTGGATACGAACAAACTTAAAGGCGCTGAGAACTTCACCGATTGGGAATTGGATTTAAGGATTGTCCTTGATTCCGAGAAGTTGGGATATGTACTTGAAGGTCTGCTGCCCCTTGCTGTGTCTGAGGACACAACACCGGAGGTGTTAGAATTGGTGCTCTGAGCTCCAATTTTATTATGTATTTCCTTATAAATACTAATGTAATATTTTATTATGAATAAAATGAACAATTTCTTTTATATAACTTCTTCTTTAATATGGTAAAGACGTAACCGACCTTAGAATGATTAGTTATGATACTGTTGCAAAAGCGTCGCAACTGATATTGAGTTGTATCATGACGTTGTCATTCTTAAACTGTTCCCGGTCAAGGTTTACACTACTTGGTAAGTAATGTAAACCTGTTGAGACTGGTACATGTCGTATATCGGAATCTTGGATTCCGATGGTTTCTTAGTGAACTATGAGTCTTGGAGACTTGTATAGACGTGTAGGTGTTTATAGCGGATAAATATTGAACGACTCACTGAAGATTCTTAATGGATGATACACCAACGTCAATAAGAATCTTCTCGGGTTGAGTGAGCATAGTGATTCTTTGACTTGAGATACCACTGTAGATATCTGAGTTATCCTCCACACTTAGATGACAGTCACGTCACCGATCTATTTAGATCAGACCTCCGCCTGTTCATTGGGTGTGGACTGATGCTCAGGATATCCTATGTGTACAGAGCATAGGTATTCAATATGGAATTAACAATCTGTTAAATCCATGGTCTCATGGTACACTGTAAAAATTAGTTATATGTGTTTTTTAAGAGATTGCTAATAGAAACGTCGACGTGATTATTCTATAGAGATTTGACGTTTGTATCTATATCTCTGGAATAATCTGGATACCTGTGACAGAGGGATTATACGTATGCAGTGACCTCGACCTATATGATTCAGAGAGTTTATCCGTGTTCGTCATAATTTATGGGTTGGTGAATTATGGGCACGAAATTTGATTTCGTGACGGATATACATGAATCTAGAGAGTCTCACTAATGAAATATACTCGTAGAGCACTAGGACAACTGTTATGGATAATACTGATTATTTATTACTCGTTTAATGGTTAAACGAAAAATACATGCAATCGGAACCTAACGGTCATTTTCGATTTAATGTGTATTTGTATTTAATATTTGATATTATTAAATACACATTAATTAAATATCAATTTGTGATAGTTAACATATATCATTATTATATGTATTTGAGATATTTAATGTAAATATAATTGTAGACACTGTATTTTTGCATAAAAGCCCGATGATGAGCCTCGTATGGAGGCACTACCCGATAAGTTACAGAAGTTGTGGGAAATGAACATCGGAAAGGAAAATTAAGAAATAAGTACATCCTCAAATTTAATTCGCTTGTCTAGCCTCGGGTTCGCTCGATTAATCTTTGTTTTAGCTATTAGCCTCGGCCAAAAACCAAGCTACACGCCCAAGCCCACCAACAACCAACCGACACGCCCAAGGCCCACCAAATCCATTCCAAAATATTCAAAACATATTTAACACATGTCAATATCTAAATAAATCACCTTCCAAATTAATGAAACCCCCCCACCAAAAATACATAATATCCTTTCCTTAAACAAATACAGTTATAATTGCATGATTTTGTTTCCTTGTTTGAAGATCCCATGCACAAGGAAACCCTAGCCCACTCTTATAAAAATGGACTTAAACCAACCCTAGTCTTCCTTGGCTCTCACTCACGGCAACACAAACCATAGAAACAAACCCTAAACACGCCCATTAGCCTCTCTCTATTCCCTAGCTCTCTAGATCTCATATATCTCTTCTCTCATCATCCCCTTCTCTCATCACTCAACCGACAACCCAAGCCACCCACAGCTCCTCCATAGCTAACCAAATCAGCCAAACTGTGACAAAAAAACTCAGCCCTAAACATCATATACTGCCATACACACGCTAACACTCACACATGAAAACAAACGGTGCCTTTTACCATTCATTTAAATCACGCACACAGGCCATGTTAAAGCCCACTGACCGTAACAACATAAACCAAAGCCACGCCACACAACAACCCCTTTACCAAGCTAATAAACTACCACCTAAACCCACTCACGTAAGCCTAATCATCTCTCGCCCCTCTCTTTTCTGATCCACCAAACACACACCACGTGAATCACAATTACAAACAGACACAAAACACCCAGCAGTGCATAACTGGCACAACTCACTCTCTCAACATACATGCCCTTCACCGACTCACAAAGCAGTGCACATCTGACATAAATAGAGCAATCGAATTCAGCCCTCACAGAATAGAAACCAGAATGAGAAAATAGCCAAAACAGTGAGTAAAACAATCCCATATTTCACAAAAAATAACACCCCATAACAGTCTGAATATCACCCCAAAACAGTGAACAAATACACTCCAAAGAGTCCAAAACAGTGAAGAAAACTGCAGTCCAAAAGAGCAAAGGAAACATTGAAAACAGTGAACCAGTGAACCAGGAAAGTGACAGAGCTTTAACCCTTTCGGCGACGGTGTAACGCACTTCCGAGAAGCAACTTAAAAGTCAGACCTGAGGGCACCCTTTGCTATTTTTCATTCATCTTTTTGGTTGTCTATTGTTATTTCCTTGCATACGTCTTGATGGGTCATTATTGTTATTGGGTTAATGATTGTTGGCTATCTCTTACGGTATATCAGATGGAAACCCAGACGTAAATTTCGTAGCCGAATCCGAATGGACGGTAGTGTGGTCTGTACTTGGGATACAACTCCACGTACTGCTGGAGAAACTTTCAAGCACGTGTTTCATTTTTTTTTATTTAATTTTGTGTTTATTGCTCTGCTATTTATTTTCTATGTATTATTTCCTTTTTTATGGATTGTTAATCTAGTGCGCATGGGATAATCACGTTGGATTAAAGGTCCTCCATTTGAGGGAAAAGCCAAAAGGCTATCTTTACCATGATGTTTTACCGCGCCAGACGAAGTATATTTGATTGAATGTGAAATACATTAAATCGGGCATACGAGGTCCCATATAGATGTTGGCCTTGGTTGCATCTCTTTTATTATTTCGTTATTTACTTTCCGCATGTTATTTATTTATGCATTGTTAATCTAGTGCGCATGGGCTAACTATGTTGGATTAAAGGTCCTCAATTTGAGGGGAAAGCCAAAAGGCTACCTTTACCCCGATGTTTTGCCGTGCCGGATGAAGTATACTCGATTGAATGTGAAATACGTTCAATCGGGCATACGAGGTCCCACATGGATGTTGGCCTTGGTCGCATCTCATTTATTTTTCCGTTATTTACTTTCCGCATTTATTTATTTATGCATTGTTAATCTAATGCGCATGGGCTAACTATGTTGGATTAAAGGTCCTCTATTCGAGGGAAATGCCTAAAAGCTACCTTTACCACGATGTTTTGTCGCGCCGGATGAAGTATGTTTGATTGAATGTGAAATACGTTCAATCGGGCATACGAGTTCCTATATAGATGTTGGCCTTGGTCGCATCTCTTCTATTATTAGGTTTTTTACCTTTCGCGTATCATTGCTTTGTTTACCCATGTATTGTTATCTTGTGCGCATGGACTAATCATATTGGATTAAAGGTCCTCTATCCGAGGGAAATGTCTAAAGGCTACCTTTACCACAGTTTGATGCGCCCTTCTTCTATTTATTGTGCTATTCATCCTTGTTTTGGTTGTCATTTTTTATTTTTCATTTTTCACATTCATGCTGTGTTTATGCTTGAGTATTGCCTCTCGTGGTTTTCATTCATCTTTTTGGTTGTCTATTGTTATTTCCTTGCATGTGTCTTGATGGGTCATTATTATTATTGGGTTAATGATTGCGGGCTATCTCTTGCGGTATATCGGATGGAAACCCAGACATAAATTCCGTAGCTGAATCCGAATGGACGGTAGTCCGATCTGTACTTGGGATACAACTCCACGTACCGCTTGGGGAAACATTCACGTATGTGTTTATTTCATTTTAGATGCCACTTTGGTAATCTCATTCGAACGCGTTCTCAAACGCTACACGAACGTATGCATTTTGTCTCTATCCGTTCGAACGCGTTTCTGAATGCTACTCGAACGCATGCATTCGGCCTCACACCATTCGAACGCATTTACGAACGCTACTCGAACGCATGTATTCAGCCTTATCCCGTTCGAACGCGTTTCCGAATGCGAATCGAACGCGCGCACATTGGACATATTCTTTTATCATGTTTCATGCATATTTGTCGCTTTAGTCATCCTTTTTACATTATGCACTGGATTATCTCTCTTTATTTCCATTTTTATTTGTATTATTTATTTACATTCACGCACTTCTTTGGTTATTATGTTTATGAAATCATGCATTTGCCTTCATTTTTATTTATGTTTATGGGTGTGCGAACTTGTGTATTGATTAAATTATCTTGCATGTGTTGCATAAGACTTGGTTATACTATTGCATAAATCCTTTCGTTCAATTGGCATAAGTAAGGGACCATTTCGAACCCAACGGTTTGAGGTATTCCCTTGCGAGGGGTAGTGCAGCCTTAAATCATTTCCCAGTTCACATTGGGTGGCGACTCCATTTTATTCTCCGGTTTAGTCCCCTGCGGGATACTCCGTACTCCCGACCGGGCCGCGAGCCCGGACAGCCTTGCCTACCTCTGTGGCCATGTCTACAGTCTGGCGACTCCACATGGGATAGAGAATCGGCCATGAAATAATGTCTTGTAATGTTTGTGATTTTTGCTTTAGTTAACATTGTCTCATATATTTTGCATACATTTTCTTACCTTGATGGCATCATGTATCGTGAAGTCGTTTTTGGTCGAAGTGGCAGATCGTTATATGGTATCATCACTCGTTGGCACGTACCTTAGGGTATAAAAAAGGTGCGCTCACTTGGTCGATCGAACCCTTGAGTGGGGAGGCCTAGTTGTGGGCAACCCTTCCTCGGCGGGAGCCTTTATTAATACTCCCATAAAATTGCATGAGAACCATAGTTATATGACCTATAGAAGCCAACCCTAACACTCTCTCAACTCTGACAGCCTTCTTCCCTCTCTTATCTCTCATTCATGATACAAGTGAACCAGGAAACCCTAATAACCTTTCTCTCTCACGTCTCTCTTTTTCCAGACATTCAAAAAGAAAACACAAAAAAACCTTAATCTAGCTCACGCCTCCTCTCTCTCTCTTCCCTCTCTCTACGATAAAATAAATAAACATAGAAACAAACCCAAAAAAGACTTGGCTCCCTCTCATTCTTCACATAACAACCCTTCCAGGTCACAAACCCATAAGCCACGCTTCTCTCTCTCACACAGCCACTAAGAAACACAGTCTCGGGAGCTCATGACACAAAAGCCTCACAACCGGCGAACAAAAGATAAACCCTAAGGCACTTTCTTCTCTCTTCTCTCTACCACTCACACGGCTGACCAAAACCTTACCTTCAACACACAGTCAAAATAGATCCACGAACAGCAAAAAAAAACCCTCATTCACCGAGAAGAACAAATCAAAATAACAACCCATCACTCGGCTCAAACACCAAATAAACCCTACTGCCCTTGCACCGATCAAGCAAAGACCCAACATTTCACTCCTCCAAACACACACCACACAGATACAAGCTAAACCAATCACCGAGCAGCCCCTAAGCCACCTTTACTGACCGACACACAGCCACTAAGAAACCTTATGAGACATTAACGCACAGCCTCAACAAAACAGAAACCCTAGTATTCTCTTCCCTCCACGAGGTCTCTCTCCCACTGAACACACACTCACAAATCAAAACCCTAAAGCTACTAGGAAACCATCATACACTCACTCTCATTCTAGAGACAAAAACAAAACCCTAGCCTTCACGATCAGCCTCCATTCTTCCTTCTCTCTTCACAAGCCCCCTCGCTCACAACTAGAAAAATACAAAGACACAGAAACCGACCCTAAGAGCCCTCACCAACACAGCCAACGACCATGACCGACTCAAAAAACAATAAACTGAGCTTTGCCTTCACCGACCCTTCAGCAGCAAACAAACCAAGACCCCACTGACGTAAACAACAAAATAATCCCCTACATACCGAACTAACAAAAATGAGAAGCAAACCGTAAACACTCTCTCGGCCCCTTGACCTAGTGCCTATTGGTCGATCGAACCCTTGAGTGGGGAGGCCTAGTTGTGGGCAACCCTTCACCGGCGGGAGCCTTTATCCATATCCTTATAAGCCTACATATGAACCATAGTCATATATCCTATAGAAGCCACCCTTTATGCTTGTGTTTGGGACCATCACATTTGGATTCGTTTGGACTTCTTGTAATAAGATGTGGACATGTTGGGCCATTTAAACTGGGACGAGTTTGTGTCTTATGATGATTGGGCCAAAAGTTTCTAAAATACCGATGGGCCACTTTGTGTTTGGGCCCCCTATCATTTGAAGTTGTTTATCCACGTTATTGCAAAAGTGTAAACCTGTTGGGCCTTTTTCAACTAGGATAAGTTTACACCTCGCAATAATATGATTGATTGCTTTGAAATGATAATGGGCCAACTTGTATGAAAACCTTGATGGGTTTAGAAAGTCCAAACATGATCCAAATATGCTAGAAACATGAGTTTGATATCCGCACTGGCTTTCATCTAGAAAAGATACGCCTTGTTACGACATATTTGTATACTTTTGGATGCTTCCAAGTCCATCCCCTGACTACGGTTGCCGAAAGCCCAATTCATCATTTCTAGACAATGGCACGATCCCATAATAGTTAGCCAATATTGTAAATGGGTAGCCTTTATCTTTTACCGATGGAAAGGGACTGAAGTGACCAAGGTTCACTCCGTAGCATAAGGGAGAAGGATTTTGTGTACCCACATCGATGCATAAAGTGAGCCATACTTAAACCCAAAAATAGACTTACCACGGGTGTGGGAGAAATAAGGTTGGAAGGATATATTCCGTTTTGGTAACCATATATATCTTATATATCTTATGCATCACATGCATACATGCATCATGCGAACTTATAGTTTCAAACAGCCATCACAGATATCCGTTGGGTTAGAGAAGAAGGAAGACTCGTTAAAAAACAGTTAGCAAACATGAGTGAGTCAGATAATGAGGTTTCCCGCATGGATCAATTAGAGACCAACATCACTAAGATTACTTAGCAGTTGCAAGCTTTAGCCACTGCCGTGGCCAATCTGGCAGTGCTGGAATAGAAAACATTGAGAATGTCAGGCGTGAGGAACCTCCGAATAGGGTGAGTGATGAGATCCCTGCTTTTGATGATGACATGGAAGATTATGCTATAGGAAGGGTAGCCGGGTCTCAGGCAGAATTGTAGAAACTCAGGGATCAGGTAGAGTCAGTTACCCGTAAACTAAAGGGTAAACATGAAGATTTGCTAGACTATAATGCGATGACTTTCGAGGAGCAGCTGCTTTCTCAGTTCAAGATGCATGACATAGCCAAGTTCAACGAGAATGGGGATCTGAAGGTCCATCTCCGACAGTATGTTTTCGTGATGAGTTCAGTGGGTCTGTCGAAACATCAGGTTCAGAAGATGTTCGGGATGTCACTTGAGGGGGTGCCCGTGGTATGGTATCATGGCCTGGAGAGAAATGTCAAGGATGACTGGAGGGCATTAGCAGAGGCCTTTCTGAATAAATATTCACAAATTTGGAGATTGACTTTTCGCTCCGTGACTTGGAGAACACCAAACAGAAGCCGGAGGAGAGCTTCAAGATTATGTAGATCACTGGAGAAGCCAGCTCTTGAAAATGCAGACTCGGCCCTCGGAGAAGGACCAAATCAAGATGATCATTAAGGGCACCAAGCCCTTTATTTATAACAAGCTGAGGAGGATGACCTCCATGATTAGCAACTTTCGACAGCTTAGAGAAGCTGTCATGGATATCAAGGAAGAGGAAGCCGAGAACATGAAGTTTTATGGCCAGAATAGAAGGACTATTGGGGGGCCTTCAGGGACCATGCCCACTACTGCTGAGGCCACTGCCATAAAAAATAGGCAATTCTCCAATCTTGGTAGACCTTTGTCAAAGGTTTTTGAAAAGTTGAAGATGCAAGGACTCCTATAACCCTTAGAGCCTAAACCACTTCCAAACCCTATGCCACCCAACCTCGACCTAAGCCTAAATTGTCACTTCCATCAGAGAAAAGGCCACGAAACTGACAACTGCACCCGCCTTAGGCATGAGTTCCAAAACCTCATTGACGCTCATAAAATACCCGACCCAAGAAAAGAACAACCCAACACACACAGAAACCCTCTACCCAACTACCACTCTGTTCCACCACCCACCTACATGATTAGCTCTGGCCTATCCGATAGCCTTGTTCTCCAAACCATCGACCTCCAAGCCTTTTACATGGAGATATGAGGTAGCAGTAGTGAAGATGAAATGGGGCAATGTGTTAGTTATTCTCTAGGTCCCAAGATCAAACAAGAGATGAAAACAATGTGTGAACACATCAACGGAGGTAGCGGAATACTCACATCGATCGGTTGAGTCGATTTGAAGATGAATGAAGCCCAAAAAGCCCACTGTTGTTGGCGCCACTGGTAGCAGTTCACTGCCCTCCAAATCTGAAATTTGAGCTGCGAAACGGAGCTCCAAGCCTCGTCGAACGGATCTCGGCTCATGGGTGAACCTTCCTACCACCTTCGCAAGACTCGTAGTGTGCTAGCACTTGCGGTTTTTGCCACAAAAACCCAACTCTTGCTTCCCATTGCTCACGCCATTTTTGGCTTCAAAACCAGTCCACATTTTCTGTTTTGGGCGTGAGGAGAAGAGAGAAAAAGAGAGAGAAGAAAGTTGTGTAATGTGTTAATGAAAAGCTTTTCCAAAAAGCTTTATATATTTTCCAAGGAAAAATAATAAAACCAATTACTTAATTGATTTAAATAAAACCAAAAGTAAATGATTTTCCCTCCAAACACTATTACACCAACTTACATCAACTATTCACATGTCACTTTAATAAAGTGATGTGATGCAAGTCAATCCATCAATCCATCAATCAATCAATCAATCAATCAATCACTCAAAGTGACTTTTGATTTGACGCTTGATGTGACGATTGATTTGACGCTTGATGCGACTTGCGATGCCGCACTTGAATTCGAAATACGAATGCGCTCGTAATCACACTCGGGCTCGGGTTCGCTAATTCCAAATTAACGATTTTTCCGTCGCGTCGTAATTAAATGATTACGCCTAGCGAATTCACTATTCACGTCGCTAACGAATTAATTCTAAATTAATTCGTTCGCCCGAATTAAAATCTAACTTTAATTCCGCGTCGAAATCTAATTTCGTTTAATATATCGAATATATTAATTTACCGATTAATTCCAAATTAATCGTTATCTCTCTCTAGACGATATTTTATCCTAGATAAAATATCTCTGTAATTAATCCTAGATAATTTTCTCTCTCTTCTATATAATCCCAGATTATTCAAGAGTGCGAGTTGTGCGTCATCGGTGGATTATCGGGAAGCGACCCATGAGATCCCCGGATAAGTTGGCAGTAAATACGGTAGTCGGAGTATCCGAATCACGTACGTACCAAGTACTACGTTCTACCGATTTACGAGACAAGGTCGACTCCTAGCAAAGCACCAAGTCTTCCCAATTCTCCGGACATATCCATTTAAGAATATTAAGATCTGTATCAAGCGTAGTATACGATTGTATTGTGTGTATCGGCCCAGTATCGGATAGTCACGTGCTAGGGCTGGGGCTGGATAAGTGTCTACCCCGTCCGAAGCACATATCGGATGTCTGGTAACATAGTCTCTATAATCGGATATTCATGACCTGGTCACAATATCTCGATTGGTTGCGCAACACTCAAGAGCACTAGTACCGTATCCTGCGTGACATCATCTCCACTATGACTGAAGTGTTCCGTCTTGACATCACACCCAATACACTACGACTCTCTGATAAACCCAGAAGTGGTATACGCAGAACCGGTTAAAGCCCTGTACCACCAAGACCAAAGTCTACCGATTATCGCAAGTATTAGCGATGCAAGTCTCAGGTTAAGACTATACACACCTACCTTGATTTCGGCCTCCCATAGACACATAGTCATAATACCAATGGGATTCCGAGGGGTCTATCCAGAGCGAAGCTGTTTCCCGTACTATCGGTGAAACACGACCTCCTATCGCACTTGCATAAGTATCCAATACTTATATATATGAGAACTATGCTGTTGTGCCCTCACAACGCACACAAGTGCAATACTAGCCTATTCCGCATTATCGATGTCCAGTCTCGATAATACTCCGGCTAGGGATATTTAATGATTAATCCTTCGGGGACCGATACTGTCTCATATCATTCTCAGTCCAGGAACTAATCATAGGGACCTCTCTTCATTTATATATCTATGGTGATCTAATCACAAATGATGGAGTGCAATTTCCTTGTCACATAGTTAATTTGCTACAACAACACAATGATCTGTGCAAATAGTGACGCTATGGGTCATTTTCTCCAACAATCTCCCACTTGGCACATAGCCAGTCACTCAAGTGTCCCACACCCGAACTATGTACGGTTCGCTCAAATTGCTGAGGAAAGTTTTCGTCAGCGGATTTGTTGATTATCGTCTGACGCGATTTACACGATCATCACATCGCCACGATGTATGATCCGAACGAATCAGATGATATAGAAGTATATATCTGGATCGTTGATGAGACCTTTAATTCCTTAGCCTGTGCTGACGCCTAGCTCAGCTGCTAAAAGAACTATATCTAATCTAATTAGATTTATTTTCGATCCAAATGGCTTCTATTTCTGCCTCAGCTGCAACAATAATCAGCATTTGTTGTTTATTCGGCAACAGTTATCTTGCTTGGAAGATTTCCAGCTCACTGTCCCGTTATTCAAACATTATAGTACCGTAGTATTTAATTGTTTGGAAACTTGCAGCGGTGATCCTAGTCACTTCAAGTTCTCATTCTCCATAGTTTAAGATAGCATCTTTAGTTCTCTGAGATACTAACAGATGTTCTTAATATCAATTCAGTGACTGTCACTTGGATTGACCTGATTGTGACTCCATATGCTCGAAGCGTATGAGACACCCTATCAAGTACATTTTAAATGTACAATTTCCCAGAGAGTGTTAACAACTCCAAATCTATCCTAGTAGATCTTTATTCCTTGAATAAAGGTTGTTACTCCCCAGAATTCTACGGAGAATTTCTATGAAAGCCAAGCTTTCAACAATTGCTTTATGGGAATTTAACTGTCAGTGCGCTCTCCCACTAACCTCCTTATATACACAAGAATTATTTCGTTTTGAGTCAAATCATAAATCATTATGATTATTTCAAAACGACAGTTCCAAGAACCTTATGCTTGCTTCAATCCAAACATGGATCGAATAACCCGCAAACCTTGTTTGTCGGTTATACAAAATCGTCAGGATGTTGTAAGCATCCTCCAAAAGGTTTCCTTTTCAGGAAAGCGATTTTGATCTACAACTGACACATTTCATAAATGAAATATGCAGTTATCAACAAGCATCTTCAAAATGGATTTACCATGGCAACAGGTAAAAGGTTGAACCGTTATTAACACAATGTTGATAACGATACCTTTCCGTCAAAAGCCCAGCTTTGTACGTTGGTATGTTGCCTTCCATGTATGTCTTCCTTGAAGACGTTTAATGTACCAATAGGCACAATGCCTTGTGGTACAACAACTAGCATTCAAAATTTTTATACATGGAATCCATTTCAGACTCATGGCAATTTGCCATAATAGGGAGTCGATACCTCGTATCACTTCCTCAAAACGTAGTCGGTGGATATACCTTCATAAGATTGACATCTTTATGAGGTTAGATCAGAAACCCATACCCTAGGTTGTTTTCTGACTCTATCCGATCTACGAAGTTCTTGTGTATTTGAAGATTAATGGTACAGATTCATCATAGATGAACTATATGTGTTCCATTAAGGACTTCGTGCCTTGAACAATATTACTTCGATTTTCATCGAGTATCACTATCCTCCCACTGACCACTGCATATCGATATTCCTCTCAGGAAAAACCGCAGGGTGAGCAACAATCACATTGTTCTCATGTGAGATTTACATGTACTATACTTAAGGTTTCCCTTAGGATAACCTTTATTGGCACTTATCCAATTTGGGTCTTTTAGTTTGGTATCATCCAAACGTTATGCCTAGCATACCCAAATTACTAGGAATGAGAAACCTCGTTTCTTCCATGTTCATATCCTATATGACATCTGTCAAACAGATTTATATGGAACCTTATTCTAAATAAGTTTTGCACTGTTAATACATATCCTATTGAAGGAAACAGTAGCTCAGAGCGACTCGTGATAAACCTTATCATGTCCAACAAAATTCGGTTTTAGTTCGGACACACCGTCTAACTGACGTGTCTTGGGAGGAGTCCTCATATGAAAGAATACCGTACTCTTTCATGTACGTATGAAACTTACTGCTTAAGTATTTTCCAATACGGTCTTACCGTGGCGGAATAATACTATAGCCGATCTGTTTTTCTATTTCGTGTCGAAACTCTAAAGTTTCCGATTTGTGTTCTTCAAAAGAAACACATAACCATAACGTGATGCCACATCCGTTAAGGTCACGAAATATTCATGTTCATATCTAGCTTAGCTAGATATGGGCCCACTTACTTCACCATGAATAGGGCTAACAGATCGGTGGCCCTTTTACTATTACCAAGTAAATAGTATTTTAGGTACTTTACCTAATAAACTAGATTCGCAGACCTTATTTGAATAGTCAAATCAGTCATAGTACCCACTCTTCAAAAGTGTGGATATACGAGTCTCGTTTAATTGTGTCCTAGACAACAATGCCACAAATAAGTCTCTATTGATCAAATCAATTTGAGCTATTTATTTGTCATTTTTATATGTTTGAGATTTTATTATATTCAAAATATAAATTCTGTTATTTACATCTAATGTATTTATCTCAGTATCATCTTTATATAATAAAACACTTAGTGTTCTATAATATAAAGGTTTTATCCGTAACGGATTAAACACTGATATAGAGATAATGTCTCTAGTCAAACTAGTTACATTATAACAGTTCCTAATTTAAGTACATACCAAAAGGGTAGTTCCTAAACTTAGGTATCTACGGTCGAAACAGCGACTTTCGTCCCGTTTCCGATTTGCAGAGAAATCTCGGCTTGAAGTCAGTAACCAGCTCATAGCGGATTCTGAACATCAATACATATATTTTATGTACCACACTAAGTATTTAAAATCCAATTTCAATACTAGTAGTGAACATAACTTTGACAAATATTTTTAAAGTTAGAGCATCGCCCTTTCTTTAATTCCTTCGTGTCTGCCATATCCAAATGTTAGTCACTTTGGGATATGTCAATTATCTTTTCAATATTTCACAAACCTTTGGCCAAGCCTTGGGTTTCGGAATATCGAAACGATGTGCACCTTGTGCAACACGCCCAATTGCAAACTTTGACTTTTCACCTCTAGAATAGTCAAATCAATTCTCTAAGAATTATTAATTGCAATTTAATACTTTTAAATCTAAAGATAGATTTATGATAAGTATAATAATTAAGCACTAAAGTCATCATCACATAAATCTTCCAAAGATTTTATGCTCTACTATTTGCTTAATTATGGGCTTAGATATAACAAGTTATTTTATCCAATAAAGTAACCTATTATTAATTCCTAATGAAAATTAAATCATTTAAAACATTTAATCCAAGGATTATATATTTTAAATATTCAACTTTTCAATTCTTTCTTGATTTCAATAGTCCAACTATTTAATCAATTTAATAAGGTACTATTCATTATAATGATTACAATAATCCAATTATTTAATCAACTATAATTTTAATATTGATTACCATAATCCAATTATAAAATCAACTATTATTTTAATTCAATTATATTGATTACTATAATCCAATTATAAAATCAACTATAATTTGAACAAGTTTGTATATAGTCCAATTATATATATTTAAAACAACATAAAATATTAGTCCAACTAATACTTTTGATTAATATGACGAGTAAAATATAGATGAGCGCATTTAGCGAGTATTCGAACGAATGTTGCAAATTCAATACTTGCCTCCCACTATTTTTCGTCGAGCCTCTAACCCTCTGTCGAGTACTCGGGAAACCGTGTTTCCTAGTGGGCTAGGATCCCGTTAAATATCACACAATCTTGACTTTGGCCAACAAATTGTATGATAATTAACTAGGTAGATCTCGAAGATCAATTGGATCTCATCCAACTCCTAGATCCAGTAGGTGGACATCCAAGTCCCAAACATATATCTAATATATGCCTATATATCGAATATATACCCTAACCTTTTTCCTCTGAATCAACTAGGCTTTGGCTTTGGCACAACAAACCTAGTGATCCCAGTCAAGCGCGGACCCATTGACATGGAAGCTTCGTAATCAATGTCAATGGACAAGAAGTGGTCTTGACTTTGGCCAAAAAACCACAACTTGGACACGACACCGATATGGAACAAAGCCTCGTGATTAAAACACATCTTCGACGGACAAGGGCTTGACTTTGGCCAACAACCCCTGCCAATCTCGGATCTTGAGCAAGAATCACTCAATGGAAGGAAAATAAACGCTTGATATTTAACGAGGGTTTTTCGCGTGCAAATTGGCTACCAATTTAATTATCTTTGTTAAGGTCTCATCATCATACACCCTTAAACATGCATTCTAAATACATAATAAAGCGAGTATGAAAATAAATAATAATGATATGCGGATGGATACTTAACACATTGATCCTAGATCAAATCTCTCCCTTTCTCACTCAAGCTAGCACTAGTATTACTTCTACCCGTTACACTACACTTCTAAAGAAACCTCATTTACATTGAGGGGAATAGGTGAGAAAAGAATACAAAGAGAATAGAGGTGATAAGGCTGGACACGCAGGTCCAATTTAATAAATCAAATTTATTACAACAATTTCTAAAATTGCCCACCCATCTAATATCCATCCGATATACATTATTCATTCAACACAACCACGTATTCATACACATAAGCATGCTATCAATCAATCTAATCAAATTAATTAATCTGATAATTAAGTGATCATCCAATGTTCAAACAACGATTTGATTTTGTTCGAGTCAAACTCGTCTTTGCGAATAAGTACTTAAAGTACGAATTCATGAATTAAATTAAACTACATCATTAAATCTAATTTAACATGTATTTAATACTAATTCACTATTCAATTCCAAATTAAATATTACACTTTTATTTAATAAACCTTTTACGATTTAAATTCCAAATTTAATCGTTACGCGTCTCAAAGACCGATTAACGTCCAACGTCAATTCAATTAAAGTCCAATGGGCTTTTAATTGATTTCTTAAGGCGTGGACTTTTGGTCAACTCGGGTAAAACCGATAACCAAAGTCCAATCCGGGATTTACCCCATAAGCCCATAAATCAATCTTGGCCCATTAGGCCCAATTGAACTTTAAAGGTTCATTAGTTGCCTTTGGGCTTAACGGAAGTGGTTTTGGGCCCAATTGGATCCAATCCATTTGGCCTAAACCCAACTTTGTACAACAAAGCCCAGTAAGCCCAATAACAACTTTAATAGCCCAAATCCAATTTTAAGGCCTAAATAATTAAATTTCATGAATCCAATTCCGCAATTTAATTACCTAAAGTGCATTATATGATTAATCAACTAAATCAACATTTCCAAAACACCATATTAGTCCAATTAATCATGCTCATTATCATTATCATATGTCCAACACATAAATGAAAAAATCAAACCCATTACATGCTTAATGCTCTCGGCCAAGGAAGGATTTTGTGTCCGATTTGGTTTCAATCCAATCGAACCCACAATCGACATTAAATCACCATCCTAAATGATTTCCAATACATCCAATGTTCAAAAATCAAAATACCAAGACATTCAAGGGCATACTCCAATTCGGCCAACATGAGAATTTTGGGGATTTATGTTCAATTCAAAATCCAATCCAATTCGTCTTAAATCAACATCATCCTACATGATTCTAACTTCATCCAATGAATCAAAATGAAAAAATTCCAAGAATCCAAAATTCACATACCCATTCGGCCAACTCATAAAATTTGGGCAAAATTGATCCAATCACATTTTGTTGAAATTGATCAAATCAATCTTCAATATAACATATACTAAGCATGCTCAAACATCCAATTTTATTAAATCATGCTCAAATACAAAATACCCAATTTTAAGCCCTATATTTTTCATGCTTGAACCTAAGCTCTTGATGCCATTGTTGGTTATTATCTAGGTCCCAAGATCAAACAAGACATGAAAACAATGTGTGAACACATCAACGGAGGTAGCGGAATACTCACATCGATCGGTTGAGTCGATTTGAAGACGAATGAAGCCCAAAAAGCCCACTGTTGTTGGCGCCACTGGTAGCAGTTCACTGCCCTCCAAATCTGAAATTTGAGCTGCGAAACGGAGCTCCAAGCCTCGTCGAACGGATCCCGGCTCATGGGTGAACCTCCCTACCACCTTCGCAAGACTCGTAGTGTGCTAGCACTTACGGTTTTTGCCACAAAAACCCAACTCTTGCTTCCCATTGCTCACGCCATTTTTGGCTTCAAAACCAGTCCACATTTTCTGTTTTGGGCGTGAGGAGAAGAGAGAAAAAGAGAGAGAAGAAAGTTGTGTAATGTGTTAATGAAAAGCTTTTCCAAAAAGCTTTATATATTTTCAAAGGAAAAATAATAAAACCAATTACTTAATTGATTTAAATAAAACCAAAAGTAAATGATTTTCCCTCCAAACACTATTACACCAACTTACATCAACTATTCACATGTCACTTTAATAAAGTGATGTGATGCAAGTCAATCCATCAATCCATCAATCAATCAATCAATCAATCAATCACTCAAAGTGACTTTTGATTTGACGCTTGATGCGACTTGCGATGCCGCACTTGAATTCGAAATACGAATGCGCTCGCAATCACACTCGGGCTCGGGTTCGCTAATTCCAAATTAACAATTTTTCCGTCGTGTCGTAATTAAATGATTACGCCTAGCGAATTCACTATTCACGTCGCTAACAAATTAATTCTAAATTAATTCGTTCGCCCGAATTAAAATCTAACTTTAATTCCGCGTCGAAATCTAATTTCGTTTAATATATCGAATATATTAATTTACCGATTAATTCCAAATTAATCGTTATCTCTCTCTAGACGATATTTTATCCTAGATAAAATATCTCTGTAATTAATCCTAGATTAATTTTCTCTCTCTTCTATATAATCCCAGATTATTCAAGAGTGCGAGTTGTGCGTCATCGGTGGATTATCGGGAAGCGACCCATGAGATCCCCGGATAAGTTGGCAGTAAATACGGTCGTCGGAGTATCCGAATCACGTACGTACCAAGTACTACGTTCTACCGATTTACGAGACAAGGTCGACTCCTAGCAAAGCACCAAGTCTTCCCAATTCTCCGGACATATCCATTTAAGAATATTAAGATATGTATCAAGCGTAGTATACGATTGTATTGTGTGTATCGGCCCAGTATCGGATAGTCACGTGCTAGGGCTGGGGCTGGATAAGTGTCTACCCCGTCCGAAGCACATATCGGATGTCTGGTAACATAATCTCTATAATCGGATATTCATGACCTGGTCACAATATCTCGATTGGTTGCGCAACACTCAAGAGCACTAATACCGTATCATGCGTGACATCATCTCCACTATGAATGAAGTGATACTTCCGTCTTGACATCACACCCAATACACTACGACTCTCTGATAAACCCAGAAGTGGTGTACGCAGAACCGGTTAAAGCCCTGTACCACCAAGACCAAAGTCTACCGATTATCGCAAGTATTAGCGATGCAAGTCTCAGGTTAAGACTATACATACCTACCTTGATTTCGGCCTCCCATAGACACATAGTCATAATACCAATGGGATTCCGAGGGGTCAATCCAGAGCGAAGCTGTTTCCCGTACCATCGGTGAAACACGACCTCCTATCGCACTTGCATAAGTATCCAATACTTATATATATGAGAACTATGTCGTTGTGCCCTCACAACGCACACAAGTGCAATACTAGCCTATTCCGCATTATCGATGTCCAGTCTCGATAATACTCCGGCTAGGGATATTTAATGATTAATCCTTCGGGGACCGATACTGTCTCATATCATTCTCAGTCCAGGAACTAATCATAGGGAACTCTCTTCATTTATATATCTATGGTGATCTAATCACAAATGATGAGAGTGCAATTTCCTTGTCACATAGTTAATTTGCTACGACAACACAATGATCTGTGCAAATAGTGACCCTATGGGTCATTTTGTCCAACACAATGGATAGATTCCTGGGAAAACTTCTCGATCAGGGACAAAAAGAAGAAAGAATAGAAAGAAGAACTACTGCAGTCGGAAAATCTAACACTCAAAGGAACCAATAAGACTGAAGAAGATAAGGCTACAGATGACGAAGACGTTTATTTTTGTAATCTTGCATTTATTAGTCATAAAGACATTGTTTTGGTTACTTGTTCAAATCTTTTCGAATTACGTCATAACATGCGTGACATGAGCATATTTGGTATTAATTCGACAAAGACATTTAATCTTGGTACATGTGAAAACCCCAAGGGAGTTTTAATTGCAAGTAAGAAGCGGAATATAATTGACAGAAGAAAATTGTAAGCAGGCCTGGGGGCGACTAAAAGCATTGATAGGCGAAGGGCGCCAAAGAAGCACAAGAAAGGCCTAACCCATCAGAATATGGAATGCATCCACGCATACATGCATACACATCATATACATGCAATTTTTGTTTTGAGTTCACAGGTTTTGAAGAAAAAAGGAAAAAGCGGCAACGACGAGAGACTTTGGAATGGTTCAAAAATGAACCATCATAACTCAGGAACGGTTCAAAAAATGAACCATCTTAACTCAGGAACGGTTCGGAAATGGACCATCACAACTCAGGAACGGTTTAAAAATGAACCATCTCAACTCAGGAACGGTTCAGAAATGGACCACCATCTCACCAGTAACGGTTCGGAAATGTACCATCATCTCAACAGTAACGGTTCGGAAATGAACCACCTCTCAACAGTAATGGTTCGGAAATGGACCATCTCTCTCAACAAGTAACGGTTCAGAAATGAACCATCTCTCAACAAGTAACGGTTCAGAAATGAACCATCTCTCAACAAGTAACGGTTCAGAAATGAACCATCTCTCAACAAGTAAGGGTTCGGAAATGGACCATCTCTCAACAAGTAATGGTTCGGAAATGGACCATCTTTCATCAGTAACGGTTCGGAAATGGACCATCTCTTATCAGTAACGGTTCGGAAATGGACCATCTCTCAACAAGTAACGGTTCAGAAATGGACCATCTCTCAACAAGTAACGGTTCGGAAATAGACCATCTCTTAACAAGTAACGGTTCGGAAATGAACCATTCCTCATCAGTAACGGTTAGGAAATGAACCATCCCTCATCAGTAACGGTTCAGAAATGGACCACTATCTCACAACTGTAACGATTCAGAAATGAACCATCGTCTTACGTCAGCTCAGTTTGGTAATGAATCTTAGAGATCACAACATCTTACAGGAAATGAACCATCATCTTACATCAACTCAATTCAAAGCATCTTGCAAAGTAGCAGGTAAGTTCGGCGACAGTTGGCGATCCAAGCAAGTAAAAATACATGCATGACTTTGATAGGATTGTCACTGTCACACACTGCACAAGTCCCATCAAAGTGGGGGCGACTGTTGACACTATATTTTTGCATAAAAGCCCGATGATGAGCCTCGTATGGAGGCACTACTCGATAAGTTGCGGAAGTTGCGGGAAACGAACGTCAGAAGGGAAAATTCATAAATAAGTACATCCTCGAATTTAATTCGCTTGTCTAGCCTCGGGTTCGCTCGATTAATCTCTGTTTTAGCTATTAGCCTCGGCCCAAAACCAAGCTACACGCCCAAGCCCACCAACAACCAACCTGCACGCCCAAGGCCCACCAAATCCAATCCAAAATATTCAAAAACATATTTAACACATGTCAATATCTAAATAAATCACCTTCCAAATTAAAGAAATTGCCCCACCAAAAATACACAATATCCTTTCCTTAAACAAATACACTTATAATTGCATGATTTTGTTTCCTTGTTTGAAGATCCCATGCACAAGGAAACCCTAACCCACTCTTATAAAAAGGGACCTAAACCAACCCTAGTCTTCCTTGGCTCTCACTCACGACAACACAAACCAGAGAAACAAACCCTAAACACGCCAATTAGCCTCTCTCAATTCCCTAGCTCTCTAGCTCTCATATCTCTCTTCCTTCGTAATCCCTTTCTCTCATCAGTCAACCGACAACCCAAGCCACCCACGGCTCCTCCATAGCTAACCAAATCAGCCAAACCATGAAAAAAAAAACTCAGCCCTAAACGCCACACACTGCCTTACACACGCTAACACTCACACATGAAAACAAATGACGACTTTTACCCTTCATTCAAATCAAGCACACAGGCCACGTTAAAGCCCACTGACCGTAACAACATAAACCAAAGCCACGCCACGCCACACAGCAGCCCCTTTACCAAGCCAACAAACTACCACCTAAACCCACTCACGTAAGCCTAATCTTCTCTCGCCCCTCTATTCTCTGATCCACCAAACACACACCACGTGAATCACAATTACACACACACACACAAAACACCCAGCAGTAAATAATCGACACAGCTCACTCTGTCAACATACATACCCTTCACCGACTCACAAAGCAGTGCACAACTGACATAAATAGAGCAACCGAATTCAGCCCTCACCGAATAGAAACCAGAATGAGAAAACAGCCAAAATAGTGAGTAAAATAGTCCCCTATTTCACCAAAAATAACACCTTAGAACAGTCCAAATATCACCCCAAAACAGTGAACAAATACACTCCAAAGCAGTCCAAAACAGTGAAGAAAACTGCAGTCTAAAATAGCAAATGAAACAACGAAAATAGTGAACCAGTGAACCAGGAAAGTGATGGAGCTTTAACCCTTCCGGCGACGGTGTGATGCACTTCCGAGAAGCAACTTAAAAGATAAGACCTGAGGGCACCCTTTGCTATTTTTCATTCATCTTTTCGGTTGTCTATTGTTATTTCCTTGCATGCGTCTTGATGGGTCATTATTGTTATTGGGTTAATGATTGCGGGCTATCTATTACGGTATATCGGATGGAAACCCTGACGTAAATTCCGTAGCCAAATCCGAATGGACGGTAGTACGGTCTGTACTTGGGATATAACTCCACGTACCGCTTGAGAAACTTTCAAGCACGTGTTTCATTTTTTTATTTAATTTTGTGTTTATTGCTCCGCTATTTATTTTCTATGTATTATTTCTTTTTTTATACATTGTTAATCTAGTGCGCATGTGCTAATCACGTTGGATTAAAGGTCCTCCATTTGAGGGAAAAGCCAAAAGGCTACCTTTACCACGATGTTTTACCGCGCCAGACGAAGTATACTTGATTGAATATGAAATACGCTCAATCGGGCATACGAGGTCCCATATAGATGTTGGCCTTGGTTGCATCTCTTTTATTATTTCGTTATATACTTTTCGCATGTTATTTATTTATGTATTGTTAATCTAGTGTGCATGGGCTAACTATGTTGGATTAAAGGTCCTCCATTTGAGGGGAAAGCCAAAAGGCTACCTTTACCCCGATGTTTTGCCGTGTCGGACGAAGTATACTCGATTAAATGTGAAATACGTTCAATCGGGCATACGAGGTCCCACATGGATGTTGGCATTGGTCGCATCTCTTTTATTTTTCCGTTATTTACTTTCCGCATGTTATTTATTTATGCATTGTTAATCTAATGCGCATGGGAAAACTATGTTGGATTAAAGGTTTTCTATTCGAGGGAAATGCCTAAAGGCTAACTTTACCATGATGTTTTGCCGCGCCGGACGAAGTATGCTTGATTGAATATGAAATACGTTCAATCGGGCATACGAGGTCCCATATAGATGTTGGCCTTGGTCGCATCTATTTTATTATTATGTTATTTACCTTTCGCGTATCATTGCTTTGTTTACCATGTATTGTTATCTTGTGCGCATGGGCTAATCATATTGGATTAAAGGTCCTCTATCCGAGGGAAATGCCTAAAGGCTACATTTACCACGGTTTACCGCGTCCTTCTTCTATTGATTGTGCTATTCATCCTTATTTTGGTTGTTATTTTTCATTTTTCATTTTTCACATTCATGTTGTGTTTATGCTTGAGTATTCACTACAAGAAAAAAGGCTTTTACTGATACTAAATTAGTGTCAGTAAAGGGTTTTACTGACACTATATAAATGTGTCAGTGTTGCCGCAGCCAGAAATCACTGACACTAGTTTCTAGTGTCAGTGATTCTTAGTGTCAGTAAACGTTAATACTGTAGTATCAGAAAATTATTGACACTATGGTATCAGTAATCTCTCACACTATTTTAGTGTCAGTAAATTATTGACACTATATCATCAGTATTTAGTGATACTATAGTGTCAGTAAATTATTGTTACTATAGTATCAATATCCGTCAATATCTTTTAAAATTTAAAAATCGTATTATTTCACAATTATATTTCTTATTTTTTGTAATTAAATTAATCATAAAATATATATATATATATATATACCAACTCAATGAAATAAAAAACTAAAAAATTACATTTATATAAAATTCGCAATATAATAGATTAATCGTATTAATCAATTCAACAGTATCACATGATGAATACAAAAACTCCATAGACAATCTTTAAATTAACATATATATATTTCAAAAACTACTCTTAAAGTCCCATCAAAATGTCATGCCCCCACCAAAATTCATGATACTTGTTGAGAAGCCTGCAACAATCCCCCAACAATATGATATCTGGCACAAAATCTGAAATTATAAACCAAATGTTAAGAATTAGATGGACTTCCAAAAAAAATCGATATCTTCATAAATAAAAACATTAAATACATCCAAATAAAAATACAAAATATAACCCTAATCTAATTTTTGTCACATAAAGCACTTATTGACAATAACCATACCAACAACCTAATAGCATGCATATAAAAAACCAAATGAAAAGATCAAATAAACTGAAAAATATTCCCTCCTAAATTATGAAGAACACCAAAAATGTCAAGCACTCGAGCTCTGAACAAATGAAATGCTACCACTCCAAATTATACAAATGAAAGACCAATTCACGGTAATCAAATAACAGGAGTAGAAGAAATGAAAATATTATGTTCTGTGTCACAAGAATCGCTCACTATTAAATAAAATCCTCCTGTTCAATTTGTTCCCCGAAATCTGTTTGAAATATAGACAGACATAAATAATAAACAATAGAAAGATCAAGCAAAAGGCAAGTCTTGATCATTACATATAGTTTATTTATTAAAATAAGTGATTATGCTATTGCTTTTCTCTAACGAACTTAAGGAGACTGAAATGATACTCATGGCATAAATCAGCACATGCTAGCTAATGTTTCTTCAGTTCTTTGTCACCAAGCTGAGATCACTCTATACCCAACCAAGAACTGCATCATAACCTTGGAACTCTTTATCATCCCATCCATAAGCAACATCCATGATCACACACACAGGTAGACAATATTTAGATAACACAACTACTCAACCAAACCATAGAATAAATCGAACCCCATAGTGAAAAAAATTATAGAAGCAAGTCTTAATAGGAAGAACAATCAAAGCACCTAGCTCCTAAATTGTTATCAGCTAGTAAGAATAAATGATATTATAAATGAATAGACTTCCAATAAATATATATCAACAAAACTGGGAACTTGGTAGCAGCAAAGAATTTAAATGCAAGAATAAAACAATGGCACAAAAAGAGAAAAGACATTGGTGACCAATCTCACCAGGTCCCTAGAGAGTTTGATCCACCAACGGGAATAACATATGGTCTTCTCCCTTCCGTTAGCAACTTTTCTTTTAAAATATTAGCAAGAGTCTGACATCAAAAGTAATAAGAAAATCAAAATTTGAAATCATATTTGATATCAAAATTTACCAATTTAATAATATCTTGGGAATAGTCGAATCACATAAGTCTGAGAAATCACAGTTCAGCCAAGCAATAATATATCCAAATACTTGAAAAAAGAAAACATGAAACCTGTTCGGCCCTCAAATTCCAAAAAAATGTCAAAGCATTGAAACAGGAACCTAACAATGACAAATACACTATCAAGGTGGCATGGCCAACTAAAACTTTATGTATTTAAATAGAATGCAGAAGGTTAGATTTAGGCATTCAGCCACTCAAAATCCAAAGACATTGCCTTTTCATCACTGTTAGGTAGCATATTTTCAGCAATCAAAGATTATATGCGCAAAAATACATACAAAGCTAAATCCACATGTATACAATTGAATTTTCAGGTACACATAGAAAGGTCCAAGCAAATAAAAATTACAGGAAGTTAACTAGATGATAGTCTCCCACAAAATCCAAGTTTCTTTCTTGGCCAGAGCTCAAGGAAGAATCAGCACAGCAGAACTCATTTGTTGGAAACATCAAATATGACGCTCCTCCTTAATTATGTGCAGAGAAAATGATGAGACAACGGACCATCACTTTCTTCACTGTGCAGTAGTGTCCAGTTTACGGAACAACTTTTGAGAGGAAGCCAAAAGATTAAGCGTGTTCTGAGCTCTTGTGGTTCTGAGTTATTGGAGAATGATTTTGCATTTAACAGCAAAGTAAGCTAAGAATATTTAGGAGTGTACTTTATTAGCAAATTCTAGGTTATTTGGCTAGAAATGAACAATAATGTACTTGAAGAAAAAAAGAAAGGTTCTTTGCAGAGACAACATGTTATTCTAAAACAGCCTTCCGAATCCAAGACTTCAACCTTGGCAAAATAACGTTCTAAACGAGGCATACATAAATGAATGGTAAAGCCATAATAATACTACTGGACAATAAAAACTACAAGGCATCTAACTTTATGACCTGGTGTACAAAAGTTTTTCAAGTACCTTCAAAAAATTAGTTGTCCCAGCACAAGAACGGCAAGAAAACCCACAAAAACAAAAGCATGTGTCCAGTAAAACCGAGATGGTGGAGATGTTGCTAGTGCTGTCACTTGTGGTCGAACCTTTCTGACTGCCTTTGACTGTTCATCTATTTTAGATTATGGGCCAACATGCAATGATATTCCAAATGTGATGGCAGTAAAGCAATTATCAATTTCAACATCTGGGATATGAATGCTGCATTAAAGACCTCTTAAGGGATGGAAAATGTTAAAAACTTACGTTGAATTGGGGTAATATTCTGCTCCGTTGTTATATTTGAAGGCGGATCCTGCATTTGTATGCAAAAGAATATAAGAGAAAGATAGAACTCATCCAAAAATGATCATTCGAGTAATTGAGTTGAATAGAAAAATATTTGAAAATCAAGAGAAACAATGTGCTTACAGGAACACGACGAAAGGCTTCATCTATCTCGTCTTTCCTAAGGCCCATATTCTCAAGAAACATTCGCTTCGCCTATGGATGACTGGAGAGTTTCTAACTGTTGCATTCGACAGAAACTTAGTAGCCATTTGCACTAGCTCCTCCCGCAATGGTCCAGAATTTTGGCCATTCTCATCCATTTTCTACCCAAGCTCTGAGAAAATAATTTTCAAAACCAAGTTTTGATGCATTCCTCAATAATAGAAGCGAAAATTCAGATTCATGATAATGCATTCCCAACTCTCATACCCCTTTCTACTATAAAATTATCCCTTCAATGCTTAAATCTTTCAAACCCTAAAAATAAAAATACAAGAACAAAAAAAAAAAATAGGAACATAATAAAGAAACTATGAGTATAAACCCTAAAAATAACAAATTTCAGTTACCTCGGCAATATTGGGAACAACAAGAATCTCAGAGAAAGCAAAGAGCGAGGGCTGCAAAGTGGCTTCGACGATGACGGAGCCGAGTGCTGCACCTTTCTGATTCGAAGCTTGCTTCACAAACTGATCGATTAAAGAGCAAGTGACATTAAAGAGCAATATCTGGAAGAGGGGTGGCAAGAGATAAGAATTACCAAGGCACATAAGATGAGAGACTGAGATCCAACTTCTGAGAGCAAGCAATCGAGGCACCTGAAGCTGAGATGAGAGACCGAGAGCAGACTGTGAAGCAACCAGAGAAGACCGATGATGAGTGATGAGTGATGATAGTCAGACTTGTGATCGTGAGAGGCTGAGAGCAGAGAAGAGAGTGATGAAATCAATTTTGGAGATTAGGGTTAGGACAGAGCCAAAATTGAAATTTTATGAATATGTGGGAAGGGATTAACAAAATAAGTAAAATAACCTAACACAATAGAACAAAAGTCACGATTTGGCCCAGTGGTAAAGCCTTACAATAAAAAAAAAATTTATATCAATGGTTACAATTTCGAGTCACAGCAGACTTAAGGAAATAATTTTTTTTTTAATTTTTTTACTGATACTAAGGTATCATTAATTACTGACACTAAATTTACTGATACTCTAGTGTCAGTAATATATGCGAAAAACGTCACTTCCGCGAGGTGTTGGTTCGACTCCAGACGACTACGCGTTTTTTTTTTTTTTTTATTTCTTACTGATACTATTGTAATAGTAATTACTGACACTAAAATCGCTGATACCATAGTGTCAGTAATTATTGATATTTAAGTGAAAAACACGGAAATAGGCCCATTTACACGTCGTTTCTGACACTTTTAGCCTAGTGTCACTAACCTTAGTGTCAGTAAAGGCCTTTTTTCTTGTAGTGATTGCCTCTCGTGGTATATCAGATGGAAACCGAGACATAAATTCCGTAGTCGAATCCGAATGGACGGTAGTGCGGTCTGTACTTAGGATACAACTCCACGTACCGCTTAGGGAAACATTCATGCATGTGTTTATTTCATTTTAGACGCCACTTTGGTAATCTCGTTCGAACGCGTTCTCAAACGCTACACGAACGTATGCATTCTGTCTCTCTTCATTCGAACGCATTTCCGAATGCTACTCGAACGCATGCATTCGACCTCACCCCGTTCGAACACGTTTACAAATGCTACTCGAACGCATGCATTCAGCCTTATCCCGTTCGAACGCGTTTTCGAACGCTACTCGAATGCGCGCACACTGGACAGATTCTTTTATCATGTTTAATGCATATTTGTCTATTTAGTCATCTTTTTTACATTATGCACTTGATCATCTCTCTTTATTATTAATGCCCATTTTTATTGGTATTATTTATTTACATTCACGCACTTATTTGGTTATTATGTTTATGAAATCATGCATTTGCCTTCATTTTTATTTACGTTTATGGGTGTGCGAACTTGTGTATTGATTAAATTATCTTGCATGTGTTGCATAAGACTTGGTTATACTATTGCATAAATCCTTTCGTTACAATTGGCATAAGTAAGGGACAATTTCGAACCCAACGGTTTGAGGTCTTCCCTTGCGAGGGGTAAGTGCGGCCTTAAATCATTTCCCAGTTCACACTGGGTGGCGACTCCATTTTATTCTCCGGTTTAGTCCCCCGCGGGCTACTCTTTACTCCCGACCGTGCCGCGAGCCCGGACAGCGTCGCACACCTCTGTGGCCATGTCTACAATAATACATATATTTAAGATATTTATATTTATTATTTAGTTATTTAATTGTTAAATAATTAAATGAATTAATAAATTAAATATCTTTTATAATGATTAAGTTGGAAATGACATGTTATTATTGGAACATATTTTTGATAACTTTATTAAAGTTAAAGTGTTACTTTAATTTAGATAAATATGGACCAATTAAAATCAAACAAAATTTAAGTATTAGATATTTATTTTTTGTTGGAATAATCGGCAATGTTGAAAAAAATATACAAAATTGGTTTTATTTCATTTTTCCAACACTTAGATATTTTCAACAAAATTATTACAAAGAGAGTTGAGAGCTTTTGATGGAAAACCAAAAAGAAAAGCTTAAGTTTTTGGAAATTTTTTTAAGTATTTCTTAATTTCCTTCAAGGTAGAAATTGTTTCTATTTTTCTTTAGATTCAATTGTGTTATTAAGATCAAGTATCTACTCTTTTAGTTTGTAATAAAATTTGTTGGAAGCTTGTTGGATGAGTTCATGCATGTATAATTAATTTATTTGCTTATTAGTGTAATTAAGCTTAATAAATTATTTAGAAAATTAAATTTGCCATTCTAGAGTTAATTAGCCATTCATAATTAACCTAGAATTGTTCTTGATTAATTTCATGATGGTGAGACTTGATTGGTGTGGTAATTGGATGATTAAAGTATTGAATTTTGTCAATTTAATGTAAATTGCCCAATTTGAGTAATTTATGAAATTAGGGTTCTTAACCCATTCCAATTTTGCAGCTTTTCATATATATGTTATAATTTTATGTTGATGAGCAGAAAATATATCAATATTTACCGCCCATTTTACTTAATATTTTGTTTAGTTTCTCGGGTTTGATGATCGTTTTGATGTGTTTTAGTTTATTTTGCAGATAAAATAATATTGGGACAGAATGAAATCATTTAGGATGAAATGTGGGTCAAATAAGGGCAAAAAATGGACTTGACATATTAATTTTGGAGATTGGAAACTTGAAAGGGCGTTTTAACGAAGTGCAGTTTTGGAAATTCTAGTTTTGGGCATCTGTCGTAATTTGGGCAAAACTTTTTACTCCGATATCTGATTGAGCTGATTCAAGTTCTAGATTAAAGAAGACTCAAATATCTACAACTTTGAAAGACAAAATAATTTCGAATTCTGAAGATTTCATACCCGATATTGATGAACCATCCAGAAGTGTGTTGTGTATAATTATTAAAGTCATTTTCAAAGCAAAAAATAAATTAATAAATAAATAATAAAATTATCAAATCACCACCAAACATGATAAGAAATTAGTGGAGCAATTAATAATGGATTTGGTTGAGCAATTAGTGGAGCAATTACTAATGGATTTGGTGGATGATTTGATGGAGGCAAAATTTTGCCTGTAAATACCAAGCCATTTCATTTGTAAATTCATATTTTCTTCTATGGAATTCCTTAAGAATACTAAGAAGGTTGTTTCTTGTTTGTTTATTTACAGCTTTCAGTAATTAATTTCTGCTTTCACACTTTCTTTTCTTTACTTTTCAGTTTTTACTTTCCGCAATTTACTTTTACGCACAGTACTTTTCTTTCTTTAATTTTCAGTTTTTACTTTTCAGTAATGAGGAGGTAACTCCCCTTTGCTAGGGTAAAAGGTAAAACTTTTATTACTAATATTTAGATTAATCTCCCTTAATTATAATATATAAACTAGTTAAAACCTGACTTAACGAGGATACCGCCATATTGGTCGGTTGGTAATTATTTAAATTGGTTTTAACATGACTAAACTGGATACCGCTTGATTGGTCGGTTGGTAATTAATTATTAATTTGACTTAATCTCGATACCGCCTATATGGCTGGTTGGTAATTATCATGCAAAGTTAATATATTATATTAAGGGAGATATCTAAAATAGAAGTAATAAAAGTGGATCCTTTTACCTCAACATTTTCTTTCATTGTACTTTTACTTTATTTACTTTTCAGCAATTTACTTTCAGCATTTACTTTTCAACATTTTACTTTCAGCAATTTACTTTCAGCATTTACTTTTTAGTAATTTACTTTCAGCATTTACTTTTAAGCATTTAATTTTCAGTATTTAATTTCAGCATTTACTTTCCGTCATTTACTTTTCAGAAATTTACTTTTCAGCATTTTACTTTATGTCTTTTATTTTATTTAAGTTTTTACTACTCGTAAGGACGTGTAGGTGTTTATAGCGGATAAATATTAAACGACTCACCGAAGATTCTTAATGGATGATACACCAACGTCAATAAGAATCTTCTCGGGTTGAGTGAGCATAATGATTCTTTGACTTGAGATACCACTGTGGATATCTGAGTTATCCTCCACACTTAGATGATAGTCACATCACCGATCTATTTAGATCAAACCTCCGCATGTTCATTGGGTGTGGACTGATACTCAGGATATCCTGTGTGTATCAAGATAGGATCTGTCAGCTCTGTGTACAGAGCATAGGTATTCAATATGGAATTAGCAATCTGTTAAATCCATGGTCCCGTGGTACACTGTAGAAATTAGTTATATGTGTTTTTTAAGAGATTGCTAATAGAATCATCGACGTGATTATTCTATAGAGATTTGACGTTTGTATCTATATCTCTGGAATAATCCGGATACCTGTGACGGAGGGATTATACGTATGCAGTGACCTCGACCTATATGATTCAGAGAGTTTATCCGTGTTCGTCATAATTTATTGGTGGGTGAATTATGGGCATGAAATTTGATTTCGTGACGGATATACCTGAATCTAGAGAGTCTCACTAATGAAATATACTCGTAGAGCACTAGGACAACTGTTATGGATAATACTGATTATTTATTACTTGTTTAATGGTTAAACGAAAAATACCTGCAATCGGGACCTAACAGTCATTTTCGATTTAATGTGTATTTGTATTTAATATTTGATATTATTAAATACACATTAATTAAATATCAATTTGTGATATTTCACATATATCATTATTATATGTATTTGAGATATTTAATGTAAATATAATTGTAGACACTGCATTTTTGCATAAAAGCCCGATGATGAGCCTCGTATGGAGGCACTACCCGATAAGTTACGGAAGTTGCGGGAAACGAACGTCGGAAGGGAAAATTTAGAAATAAGTACATCCTCAGATTTAATTCGCTTGTCTAGCCTCGGGTTCGCTCGATTAATCTTTGTTTTAGCTATTAGCCTCGGCCCAAAACCAAGCTACACGCCCAAGCCCACCAACAACCAACCCACAGGCCCAAGGCCCACCAAATCCATTCCAAAATATTCAAAACATATTTAACACATGTCAATATCTAAATAAATCACCTTCCAAATTAAAGAAATCCCCCCACCAAAAATACATAATATCTTTTCCTTAAACAAATACACTTATAATTGCATGATTTTGTTTCCTTGTTTGAAGATCCCATGCACAAGGAAACCCTAGCCCACTCTTATAAAAATGGACCTAAACCAACCCTAGTCTTCCTTGGCTCTCACTCACGGCAACACAAACCAGAGAAACAAACCCTAAACACGCTTATTAGCCTCTTTCCATTCCCTAGCTCTCTAGCTCTCATATCTCTCTTCTCTCGTCATCCCCTTCTCTCATCACTCAACCGACAACCCAAGCCACCAACGGCTCCTCCATAGCTAACCAAATCAGCCAAACCGTGACAAAAAAACCCAGCCCTAAACGCCACACACGCTAACACTCACACATGAAAACAAACGGTGCCTTTTACCCTTCTTTTAAATCACGCACATAGGCCACGTTAAAGCCCACTGACCGTAACAACATAAACCAAAGCCACGCCATACAACAACCCCTTTACCAAGCCAACAAACTACCACCTAAACCCACTCACGTAAGCCTAATCTTCTCTCGCCCCTCTCTTCTCTGATCCACCAAACACACACCACGTGAATCACAATTACACAGGCACAAAACACCCAACAGTGCATAACCGGCACAACTCACTCTCTCAACATACATACCCTTCACCGACTCACAAAATAGTACACATCTGACACAAATAGAGCAACCGAATTCAGCCCTCACAGAATATAAACCAGAATGAGAAAACAACCAAAACAATGAGTAAAACAGTCCCCTATTTCACCAAAAATAACACCTTATAACAGTCCAAATATCTCCCTAAAATAGTGAACAAATACACTCCAAAGCAGTCCAAAACAGTGAAGAAAACTGCAGTCCAAAAGAGGAAAGGAAACATTGAAAACAGTGAACCGGGAAAGTGACAAAGCTTTAACCCTTTCGGCGACGGTGTAACGCACTTCCGAGAAGCAACTTAAAAGGTAAGACCTGAGGGCACCCTTTGCTATTTTTCATTCATCTTTTTGGTTGTCTATTGTTATTTCCTTGCATGCGTCTTGATGGGTCATTATTGTTATTGGGTTAATGATTGTAGGCTATCTCTTGCGGTATATCAGATGGAAACCCAGACGTAAATTTCGTAGCCGAATCCGAATGGACGGTAGTGTGGTCTGTACTTGGGATACAACTCCACGTACCGATTGAGAAACTTTCAAACACGTATTTCATTTTGTTATTTAATTCTGTGTTTATTGCTCCGCTATTTATTTTCTATGTATTGTTTCTTTATTTATGCATTGTTAATCTAGTGCGCATGGGTTAAACACGTTGGATTAAAGGTCCTCCATTTGAGGGAAAAGCCAAAAGGCTACATTTACCATGATGTTTTGCCGCACCGGACGAAGTATACTTGATTGAATGTGAAATACGTTCAATCGGGCATACGAGGTCCCATATAGATGTTGGACTTGCTTGCATCTCTTTTATTATTTCGTTATTTACTTTCCGCATGTTATTTATTTATGCATTATTAATCTAGTGCGCATGGGCTAACTATATTGGATTAAAGGTCCTCCATTTGAGGGAAAAGCCAAAAGGATACCTTTACCCCGATGTTTTTCCGCTTCGGACGAAATATACTCGATTGAAAGTGAAATACGTTCAATCGGGCATACGAGGTCCTACATGGATGTTGGCCTTGGTCGCATCTCTTTTATTATTCCATTATTTACTTTTCGCATGTTATTTATTTATGCATTGTTAATCTAATGCGCATGGGCTAACTATGTTGGATTAAAGGTCCTCTATTCGAGGGAAACGCCTAAAGGCTACCTTTACCACGATGTTTTGCCGCGCCGGATAAAGTATGCTTGATTGAATGTGAAATACGTTCAATCAGGCATACGAGTTCCCATATAGATGTTCGCCTTGGTCGCATCTCTTTTATTATTATGTTATTTACCTTTCGCGTATCATTGCTTTGTTTACCCATGTATTGTTATCTCGTGCGCATTGACTAATCATATTGGATTAAAGGTCCTCTATCCGAGGGAAATGCCTAAAGGCTACCTTTACCACGGTTTGATGCGCCCTTCTTCTATTGATTGTGCTATTCATCCTTGTTTTGGTTGGCATTTTTTATTTTTCATTTTTCACATTCATGATGTGTTTATGCTTGAGTATTGCCTATCGTGGTTTTCATTCATCTTTTTGGTTGTCTATTGTTATTTCCTTGCATGCGTCTTGATGGGTCATTATTATTATTGGGTTAATGATTTCGAGCTATCTCTTACGGTATATCGGATGGAAACCCAGACATAAATTTCGTAGCCGAATCCGAGTGGAAGGTACTGCGATATGTACTTGGGATACAACTCCACGTACCGCTTGGGGAAACATTCACGTATATGTTTATTTCATTTTAGACGCCACTTTGGTAATCTCATTCAAACGTGTTCTCAAACGCTACACGAACGTATGCATTCTGTCTCTCTCCGTTCGAACGCGTTTCTGAACGCTACTCAAACGCATGCATTCGGCCTCACGCCATTCGAAAACACATTTACGAACGCTACTCGAACGCATGTATTCAGCCTTATCCTGTTCGAACGCGTTTCCGAATGTGACTCGAACGCTCGCACACTGGACAGATTCTTTTATCATGTTTCATGCATATTTGTCTCTTTAGTCATCCTTTTTACATTATGCAATTGATCATCTCTCTTTAATATTAATGCCCATTTTTATTGGTATTATTTATTTACATTCACGCACTTATTTGGTTATTATGTTTATAAAATCATGTATTTGCCTTCATTTTTATTTAGGTTTATGGGTGTGCGAACTTGTGTATTAATTAAATTATCTTGCATGTGTTGTATAAGACTTAGTTATATTATTGCATAAATCCTTTCGTTACAATTGGCATAAGTAAGGGACCATTTCGAACCCAATGGTTTGAGGTCTTCCCTTGCGAGGGGTGAGTGCAGCCTTAAATCATTTCTCAGTTCACATTGGGTGGCGACTCCATTTTATTCTCCGGTTTAGTCCCCTGCGGGCTACTCCGTACTCCCGACCGGGCTGCGAGCCCGGACAGCATCGCCCACCTCTCTGGCCATGTCTACAGTCTGGCGACTCCACTGGGGATAGAGAATCGGCCCCGAAATAATGTCTTGTAATGTTTCTGATTTTTGCTTTAGTTAACCTTGTCTCATATTTTTTGCATACCTTTTCTTACCTTGATGGCATCATGTATCGTGAAGTCATTTTTGCTCGAAGCGGCATATCGTTATACGGTATCATCACTCGTTTGCACGTACCTTAGGGTATAAAAAAGGTGCGCTCACTTGGTCGATCAAACCCTTGAGTGGGGAGGCCTAGTTGTGGGCAACCCTTCGCCGGCGGGAGCCTTTATCAATACTCCCATAAAATTGCATGAGAACCATAGTTATATGAACTATAGAAGCCAACCCTAACACTCTCTCAACTCTGACAGCCTTATTCCCTTTCTCATCTCTCATTCACGATACTAGTGAACCAGGAAACCATAATAACCTTTCTCTCTCACGTCTCTCTTTTTCCAGACATTCAAAAAGAAAACACAAAAAAACCCTAATCTAGCTCACGCCTCCTCTCTCTCTCTTCCCTATCTTTAGGATTAAATAAATAAACATAGAAACAAACCCAAAAAAGACTTGGCTCCCTCTCATTCTTCACGTAGCAACCCTTCCAGGTCACAAACCCATAAGCCACGCTTCTCTCTCTCACACAGCCACTAAGAAACACAGTCTCGGCAGTTCATGATACAAAAGCCTCACAACCGGCGAACAAAAGATAAACCCTAAGGCACTTTCTTCTCTCTTCTCTCTACCACTCACACGGTTGACCAAAACCTTACCTTCAACACACAGCCAAAATAGATCCACGAACAGCAAACATAAACCCTCCTTCACCGAGAAGAACAAATCAAAATAACAACCCATCACTCGGCTCAAACACCAAATAAACCCTACTGCCCTTGCACCGATCAAGTAAAGACCCAACATTTCACTCCTCCAAATACACACCACACAGATACAAGCTAAACCAATCACCGAGCAGCCCCTAAGCCACCTTTACTGACTGACACACAGCCACTAAGAAACCCTATGAGACACTAACGCAAAGCCTCAATAAAACAGAAACCCTAGTCTTCTCTTCCCTCCACGAGATCTCTCTCCCACTGAACACACACTCACAAATCGAAACCCTAAAGCTACTAGGAAACCATCACACACTCGCTCTCATTCTAGAGACAAAAACAAAACCCTAGCCTTCACGATCAGCCTTCATTCTTCATTCTCTCTTCACAAGCCCCCTCACTCACAATAAGAAAAATACAAAGACACGGAAACCGACCCTAAGAGCCCTTACCAACACAGCCAACGACACTGACCGACTCAACAAATAATAAACTGAGCCCTGCCTTCACCGACCCTTCAGCAACAAACAAACCAAGACCCCACTGACGTAAACAACAAAATAAACCCCTTCATACCGAACCAACAAAAACGAGAAGCCAACCGTAAACACTCTCTCAGCTCCTTGACCTAGTGCCTATTAGTCGATTGAACCCTTGAGTGGGGAGGCATAGTTTTGGGCAACCTTTCACTGACGGGAGCCTTTATCCATATCCTTATAAGCCTACATATGAACCATAGTCATATATCCTATAGAAGCCACCCTTTATACTTGTGTTTGGGACCATCACTTTTGGATTCGTTTGGACTTCTTGTCATAAGATGTGGACTTGTTGGGCCATTTAAACTGGGACGAGTTTGTGTCTTATGATGATTGGGCCAAAAGTTTCTAAAATGTCGATGGGCCACTTTATGTTTGGGCCCCCTATCATTTGAAGTTGTTTATCAACGTTATTGCAAAAGTGTAAACTTGTTGGGCCTTTTTCAACTAGAACAAGTTTACACCTCGCAATAATATGATTGAATGCTTTGAAATGATAATGGGCCAACTTGTATGAAAACCTTGATGGGTTTAGAAAGTCCAAACATGATCCAAATATGCTAGACACATGAGTTTGATATCTGCACTGGCTTTCATCTAGAAAAGATACGCCTTGTTACGACATATTTGTATACTTTTGGATGCTTCCAAGTCCATCCCCTGACTACGGTTGCCGAAAGCCCAATTCATCATTTCTAGACAATGGCACGATCCCATAATAGTTAGCCAATATTGTAAATGGGTAGCCTTTATCTTTTACCGATGGAAAGGGACTGAAGTGACCAAGGTTCACTCCGTAGCATAAGGGAGAAGGATTTTGTGTACCCATATCGATGCATAAAGTGAGCCATACTTAGAACCCAAAAATAGACTTACCACGAGTGTGGGAGAAATAAGGTTGGAAGGATATATTCTGTTTTGGTAACCACATGTATCTTATATATCTTATGCATCACACGCATACATGCATCATGCGAACTCATAGTTTCAAACAGCCATCATAGATATCTGTTGGGTTAGAGAAGAAGGACGACTCGTTAAAAAACAGTTAGCAAACATGATTGAGTCAGATAATGAGGTTTCCCGCATGGATCAATTAGAGACCAACATCACTAAGATTATTGAGAAGTTGCAAGCTTTAGCCACCGCCATGGCCAATCTAGCAGTGCCCCGCACATGGGGAATAGAAAACAATGAGAATATCATGCGTGAGGAACCTCCGAATAGGGTGAGTGATGAAATCCCTACTTTTGATGATGACATGGAAGAGTATGCTATAGGAAGGGTAGCCGGGTGTCAGGCAGAATTGTAGAAACTCAGGGATCAGGTAGAGTCAGTTACCCGTAAACTGAAGGGTAAACATGAAGATTTGCTAGACTATGATGCGATGACTTTCGAGGAGCAGCTGCCTTCTCAGTTCAAGATGTCTGACATAGCCAAGTTCAACGGGAATGGGGATCCGAGTGTCCATCTCCGACAATATGTTTTCGTGATGAGTTCAGTGGGTCTGTCGAAACATCAGGTTCAGAAGATGTTCGAGATGTCACTGGAGGGGGTGCCTGTGCTATGGTATCATGGCCTGGAGAGAAATGTCAAGGATGACTGGAGGGCATTAGTAGAGGCCTTTCTGAATCAGTATGTCACAGATTTGGAGATTGACTTGTCGCTCCGTGACTTGGAGAACACCAAACATAAGCCGGAGGAGAGCTTCAAGGATTATGTAGATCGCTGGAGAAGCCAGCTCTTGAAAATGCAGACTCGGCCCTCGGAGAAGGACCAGATCAAGATGATCATTAAGGGCACCAAGCCCTCTATTTATAACAAGCCGAGGAGGATGACCTCCATGATTAGCAACTTTCGACAGCTTAGAGAAGTTTTCATGGATATCGAGGAAGAGGAAGCTGAGAACAGAAAGTTTTATGGCCAGAATAAAATGACTATTGGGGGGCCTTCAGGGACCATGCCCACTACTGCTGAGGTCACTGCCATAAAAAATAGGCAATTCTCCAATCTTGGTATACCTTTGTCAAAGGTGTTTGAAAAGTTGAAGATGCAATGAGTCTTATAACCCTTAGAGCCTAAACCACTTCCAAACCATGTGCCACTCAACCTTGACCTAAGCTTAAATTGTCACTTCCATCAGAGAAAAGGCCAAGAAACTAACAATTGCACCCGCCTTAGGCATGAGTCCCAAAACCTCATTGACGCTCATAAAATACCCGACCCAGAAAAAGAACAACCCAACACACATAGAAACCCTCTACCCAACTACCACTCTGTTCCACCACCCACCTACATGATTAGCTCCGGCCTATCCGAAAGCCTTGTTCTCCAAACCATCGACCTCCAAGCCTTTTACATGGAGATATGGGGTAGCAGTAGTGAAGATGAAATGGGGCAAGTGATAGATTCCTGGGAAAACTTCTCGATCAGTGAAAAAGAGAAGAAAGAATAGAAAGAAGAACTACTGCAGTCGGAGAATCTAACACTCAAAGGAACCAAGAAGACTAAAGAAGATAAGGCTGCAGATGACAAAGACGTTTATTTTTGTAATCTTGCATTTATTAGTCATAAAGACATTGTTTTGGTTACTTGTTCAAATCTTTTTGAATTGCGTCATAACATGCATGACATGAGCATATTTGGTATTAATTCGAAAAAGACATTTAATCTTGGCACATGTGAAAACCCCAAGGGAGTTTTAATTGTAAGTAAGAAGCGGAATAGAATTGACAGAAGAAAATTGTAAGCAGGCCTAGGGGTGACTAAAAGCATTGATAGGCGATGGGCGCCAAAGAAGCACAAGGAAGGCCTAACCCATCAGAATATGGAATGCATCCACGCATACATGCATAAACATCATATACATGCAATTTTTGTTTTGTGTTCACAGGTTTTGAAGAAAAAAAGGAAAAAGCGGCAAAGACGATAGACTTAGGAACGGTTCAAAAATGAACCATCTCAACTCAGGAACGGTTCAGAAATGGACCATCACAACTCAGGAACGGTTCAAAAATGAACCATCTCAACTCAGGAATGGACCACCATCTCACCCGTAACGGTTCGGAAATGGACCATCATCTCATCAGTAACGGTTCGGAAATGAACCACCTCTCAACAGTAACAGTTCAGAAATGGACCATCTCTCAACAAGTAACGGTTCGGAAATGAACCATCTCTCAATAAGTAACGGTTCGGAAATGAACCATCTCTCAACAAGTAAGGGTTCAGAAATGGACCATCTCTCAACAAGTAACAGTTCGGAAATGGACCATCTTTCATCAGTAACGGATCGGAAATGGAAAATCTCTTATCAGTAACGGTTCGGAAATGGACCATCTCTCAACAAGTAACGGTTCGGAAATGGACCATCTCTCAACAAGGAACGGTTCAGAAATGGACCATCTCTCAACAAGTAACGGTTCGGAAATGAACCATCCCTCATCAGTAACGGTTTAGAAATGAAACATCCCTCATCAGTAACGGTTTAGAAATGGACCACTATCTCACAACAGTAACAGTTCAGAAATGAACCATCGTCTTACGTCAGCTCAGTTCGGTAATGAATCCTAGAGATCGTAATATCTTGCAGGAAATGAACCATCATCTTACATCAACTCGATTCAAAGCATCTCGTAAAGCAGCAGGTAAGTTCGGCGACAGTTGGCGATCCAAGCAAGTAAAAATGCATGAATGAATTTGATAGGATTGTCATTGTCACACACTGCACAAGTCCCATCAAAGTGGGGACGACTGTAGACACTGCATTTTTGCATAAAAGCCCGATGATGAGCCTCGTATGGAGGCACTACCCGATAAGTTATAGAAGTTGCGGGAAACGAACGTTAGAAGGGAAAATTCAGAAATAAGTACATCCTCGGATTTAATTCACTTGACTAGCCTCGGGTTCGCTTGATTAATCTCTGTTTTATCTATTAGCCTCGGCCCAAAACCAAGCTACACGCCCAAGCCCACCAACAACCAACCCACACGCCCAAGGCCCACCAAATCCAATCCAAAATATTCAAAAACATATTTAACACATGTCAATATCTAAATAAATCACCTTCCAAATTAAAGAAATTCCCCCCACCAAAAATACACAATATACTTTCCTTAAACAAATACACTTATAATTGCATGATTTTGTTTCCTTGTTTGAAGATCCCATGCACAAGGAAACCCTAGCCCACTCTTATAAAAAGGGACCTAAACCAACCCTAGTCTTCCTTCGCTCTCACTCACGACAACACAAACCAGAGAAACAAACCCTAAACACGCCCATTAGCCTCTCTCCATTCCCTAGCTCTCATATCTATCTTCTCTCGTCATCCCTTTCTCTCATCACACAACCAACAACCCAAGCCACCCACGGCTCCTCCATAGCTAACCAAATCAGCCAAACCGTGACAAAAAAACTCAGCCCTAAACGCCACACATTATCTTACACACGCTAACACTCACACATGAAAACAAATGACGCCTTTTACCCTTCATTCAAATCACGCACACAGGCCATGTTAAAGCCCACTGACCGTAACAACATAAACCAAAGCCACGCCACACAGTAGCCCTTAACCAAGCCAACAAACTACCACCTAAACCCACTCACGTAAGCCTAATCTTCTCTCGCCCCTCTCTTCTCTGATCCACCAAACACACACCACGTGAACACACACACAAAACACCCAGCAGTAAATAACCGACACAGCTCACTCTCTCAACATACATACCCTTCTCCGACTCACAAAGCAGTGCACAACTGACACAAATAGAGCAACCAAATTTAGCCCTCACCGAATAGAAACCAGAATGAGAAAACAGCCAAAACAATGAGTAAAAAGAGTGAAGAAAACTGCAGTCTAAAACAGCGAATGAAACAACGAAAACAGTGAACCAGTGAACCAGGAAAGTGATGGAGCTTTAACCCTTCCGGCGACGGTGTAACGCACTTCCGAGAAGCAACTTAAAAGGTAAGACATGAGGGCACCCTTTCCTATTTTTCATTCATCTTTTTGGTTGTCTATTGTTATTTCCTTGCATGCGTCTTGATGGGTCACTATTGTTATTGGGTTAATGATTGCGGGCTATCTCTTGCGGTATATCGGATGGAAACCCTGACGTAAATTCTGTACCCGAATCCGAATAGACGGTAGTGCGGTCTATACTTGGGATACAACTCCACGTACCGCTTGAGAAACTTTCAAGCACATGATTCATTTTGTTATTTAATTTTGTGTTTATTGCTCCGCTATTTATTTTCTATGTATTATTTCTTTTTTTATGCATTGTTAATCTAGTGCGCATGGGCTAATCACGTTGGATTAAAGGTCCTCCATTTGAGGGAAAAGCTAAAAGGCTACCTTTACCACGATATTTTACCGTGCCGGACGAAGTATACTTGATTGAATGTGAAATACGTTCAATCGGGCATAGGAGGTCCCATATAGATGTTGGCCTTGGTTGCATCTCTTTTATTATTTCGTTATTTACTTTCCGCATGTTATTTATTTATGCATTGTTAATCTAGTGCGCATGGGCTAACTATGTTGGATTAAAGGTCATCCATTTGAGGGGAAAGCCAAAAGGCTACCTTTACCCCGATGTTTTGCCGCGCCGGACGAAGTATACTTGATTGAATGTGAAATACATTCAATCGGGCATACGAGGTCCCACATGGATGTTGGCCTTGGTCGCATCTCTTTTATTTTTCCGTTATTTACTTTCCGCATGTTATTTATTTATGCATTGTTAATCTAATACGCATGGGCAAACTATGTTGGATTAAAGGTTCTCTATTTGAGGGAAATGCCTAAAGGCTAACTTTACCACGATGTTTTGCCGCGCCGAACGAAGTATGCTTGATTGAATGTGAATTATGTTCAATCGGGCATACGAGGTCTCATATAGATGTTGGTCTTGGTCGCATCTCTTTTATTATTATGTTATTTACCTTTCGCGTATCATTGCTTTGTTTACCATGTATTGTTATCTTGTGCGCACGGGCTAATCATATTGGATTAAAGGTCCTCTATCCGAGGGAAATGCCCAAAGGCTACCTTTACCACGGTTTACCGTGCCCTTCTTCTATTGATTGTGCTATTCATCCTTTTTTTTGGTTGTTATTTTTCATTTTTCATTTTTCACATTCATATTGTGTTTATGCTTGAGTATTGCCTCTCGTGGTATATCGGATGGAAACCCAGATATAAATTCCGTAGCCGAATCCGAATGGATGGTAGTGCGGTCTGTACTTAGGATACAACTCCACGTACCGCTTGGGGAAACATTCATGCATGTGTTTATTTCATTTTAGACGCCACTTTGGTAATCTCGTTCGTACGCGTTCTCAAATGCTACACGAACGTATGCATTTTGTCTCTCTCCGTTCGAACGCATTTCCGAATGCTACTCGAACGCATACATTCGGCCTCACCCCGTTCGAACACGTTTACGAATGCTACTCGAACGCATGCATTCAGCCTTATCCTGTTCGAACGCGTTTTCGAACTCTACTTGAACGCGTGCACACTGGACAGATTCTTTTATCATGTTTCATGCATATTTGTCTCTTTAGTCATCCTTTTTACATTATGCACTTGATCATCTCTCTTTATTATTAATGCCCATTTTTATTGGTATTATTTATTTACGTTCACGCACTTATTTGGTTATTATGTTTATGAAATCATGCATTTGCCTTCATTTTTATTTACGTTTATGGGTGTGCGAACTTGTGTATTGATTAAATTATCTTGCATGTGTTGCATAAGACTTGGTTATACTATTGCATAAATCCTTTCGTTACAATTGGCATAAGTAAGGGACAATTTCGAACCCAATGGTTTGAGGTCTTCCCTTGCGAGGGGTGAGTGCGGCCTTAAATCATTTCCCAGTTCACACTGGGTGGCGACTTCATTTTATTCTCCGGTTTAGTCCCCCGCGGGCTACTCTGTACTCCCGACCTTGCCGCGAGCTCGGACAGCATCGCACACCTCTGTGGCCATGTCTACAATAATACATATATTTAAGATATTTATATTTATTATTTAATTATTTAATTGTTAAATAATTAAATGTATTAATAAATTTAATATCTTTTATAATGATTAAGTTGGAAATGACATGTTATTATTGGAACATATTTTTGATAACTTTATTAAAGTTAAAGTGTTACTTTAATTTAGCTATATATGGACCAATTAAAATCAAACAAAATTTAAGTATTAGATATTTATTTTTTGTTGGAATAATCGACAATGTTGAAAAAAATATACAAAATTGGTTTTGTTTCATTTTTCCAACACTTAGATATTTTCAACAAAATTATTACAAAGATAGTTGAGAGCTTTTGAAGGAAAACCAAAAAGAAAAGCTTAAGTTTTTGGAAATTTTTTTAAGTATTTCTTAATTTCCTTCAAGGTAGAAATTGTTTCTATTTTTCTTTAGATTCAATTGTGTTGTTAAGATCAAGTCTCTACTCTTTTAGTTTGTAATTAAATTTGTTGGAAGCTTGTTGGATGAGTTCATGCATGTATAATTAATTTATTTGCTTATTAGTGTAATTAAGCTTAATAAATTATTTAGAAAATTAAAGTTGTCATTCTAGAGTCAATTAGCCATTCATAGTTAACCTATAATTTTTCTTGATTAATTTCATGATGGTGAGACTTGATTGGTGTGGTAATTGAATGATTAAAGTATTGAATTTTTTCAATTTAATGTAAATTGCCCAATTTGAGTAATTTATGAAATTAGGGCTCTTAATCCATTCCAATTTTGGGGCTTTTCATATATATGTTATAATTTGATGTTGATGAGCAGAAAATATATCAATATTTACCGCCCATTTTACTTAATATTTTGTTTAGTTTCTCAGGTTTGATGAACGTTTTGATGTGTTTTAGTTTATTTTACAGATAAAATAATATTGGGATATAATGAAATCATTTAGGATGAAATGTGGGTCAAATAAGGGTAAAATTTGGAATTGACATATTAATTTTGGAGATTGGAAACTTGAAAGGGCGTTTTAACGAAGTGCAGTTTTGGAATTTCCAGTTTTGGGCATCTGTCATATTTGGGGCATAACATTTTACTCTGATATCAGATTGAGCTGATTCGAGTTCTAGATTAAAGAAGACTCAAATATCTACAACTTTGAAAGACAAAAATAATTTCGAATTTTGAAGATTTCATGCCCGAAATTGATGAACCATCCAGAAGTATGTTGTGATGAATTCTAATATCACCGATTTATAAGGGGTTGTTTTATAGTTTGGGTAATTTAAAGTTTTACTTATTAAGTATTAAGCTTAATGCGTCTTGTTAATTGGCCACTAATAAGATTGATCTGGTAAATCTAAAATAAACTTGACAAAGGATTTTAGGTTTCAGCCTTAGATTAAATAGCCCACGATCTTCTTTGAGGATAAATAACCCTTTAATAGATTTCCTTACAGGATAGACATATACCTGTCGGGCGGAGGTAGCCATAATTGGAACTTAAACTTAATTGGGTTGACATAGACATATGATTCAATTGGGTTATACTGGGTATTTGCGTCTGACCATCGACAGAGGCTTTCGCATAATTTAGTGTTCCAGGTTAGTAAACCGATATATTACACAAAAATGAAATAACCACTTCATCTTTAAAATGATATTGGAAGATTCACAACCCTAGATAGTTTCCTAATATTGAATTTTCTTAAACCTACTTTCGTGCAATTTTATTCACTTGTTTTTAAATTTAGAATCATCACCATTTCAAATCAATCAAACAACCTGTTAGATACTAGTAATCATTTAACCTCATAAAATTAATAGATTAGGTATTAAGTCCTCGTGGGATCGATACTTTTTATACTACTTGAATGATACGTGCGCTTGTGTTATACGTGTGTGATTACGCACTGGTCAAGTTTTTGGCGCCGTTGCTAGGGACTTATTTATCTTTTACTATTAGTTTAGGGGTTAGATACCTTTACTTGTATCTAATTTCTTTTTACTTATTATCTTTGTTTTCTTGTGTTTCAGGTTCTCTGAAACTACATGAGACGAACCAGAAGCTTTGAACTCCGACCGCTTGACCAAGAAATTGAAAGAACCATCAGACAGTTGAGAAGGGAAAGGCGAGAAGGCCAAGAAGCTTTAGTAAACATGGAACCTGGACCTTTGGAAGTTGCACCACCGATACCCATTCGAGACAGAACCATTCCGGTGGTCGACAGCTTCATTTCCTGTATTGTACTTCCTCATTTACCAGCAAATGCGTGTGACATCAAAACATGCATGGAGATGATTCAGCAGTTAGTACAGTTTGGGGGAAATGCAACTGAAGATCCTAATTCCCACATCAGCAACTTCCTGGAAGTTTGCGGTACTTTCAATTACAACCGAGCAGCTGGAGAAGCAATGAGACCGCATTTTTTTCCATACTCCTTGAAGGACAGAGCTAAAGCTTGGCTACATTCACTACCAGTAGGTTCCATCACAACTTGGAACACTCTAGCCACCAAATTCCTTGCAAAGTACTTTCCACCAGCCAGAACTGCAAAGTAGAGGAATGACATCATATCCTTCATGCAACAAGATTCAGAATCCCTTTGCGAAGCTTGGGAAAGATTCAAAGATTTACTCCGAAAATGTCCTCATCATGAGATCGCAAAGTGGCTACAAGTCCAAACCTTCTACAATAGACTTTCTGGAATAATGAGAACCACAATTGATGCTGCTGCTGGAGGAGCTTTGATGGAAAAAGGAGAAGATCAGGCTGGGACTTAATTGAAGAAATGGCCAACAACAATTCTTTTTGGCCAACACAAATGAGCATGATCCAAAGAATTGCAGGAATTTATGAAGTTGGAGCCAACACAGCACTGAATTCCAAGCTGGATGTGATTCACAAAAATCTGGAAACTCTTAACATGAAAGTTAATATGGATCCACAAGTTCACCTTTTGGAGGAGTACTTGAGTCAGAATCTTACAACCAACAAGAAGAGACAGTGAACTATGTCAACAATTTCAATAGACAAGGGAACAATCCATATTCCAACACCTACAACCCAGGGTGGAGGAATCATCCGAATTTTTCATGGAGCAACAATTCATGGCAAAAGAACAATCCACCACCTGGATTCCAACGGCGGAACTATCCACCACCTGGATTCCAACAATAGAATAAAGGCCAGGAGCATGAAAAAGAACCAGGAATAATATAAGTGCTGGCCCAATTGAAGAAGCAAGAAGCAAAATACGATGCTTTAGCAGCTATGGTTCAAAATCAAGTAGCATTGAATCAAAGCCATTCAGCCTCTATCAAAGCACTGGAGAATCAAATGGGACAACTGGCCAATGCTCAGAGTTACAGACCACCAGGTAATCTTCCCAGCAACACAGAACCAAATCCAAGGAACCGAGAATGAGCAATGTCAAGCCACCACCTTGAAAAGCGGTACTGAAATCAACAAAGATATTGGAGCCAAAACAACTGCTGAGGAAGTTCCAAAAGAAACAAAGCAACAGATGGAGGAAAAAGAAGCAAAGGAAAAAGAACAGATCACTCCACCTCCACATTTTCCTCAGTGTCTTCAGAAGAATAAACTAGATAAGCAGTTTGCTCGATTCTTGGAGGTGTTCAAAAAGCTGCATATCAATATTCCATTTGCAGAAGCGTTGGAACAAATGCCCAGCTATGTCAAATTCATGAAAGACATTCTTTCACAAAAATGAAGATTGGGAGACTACGAGACAGTATCATTGACGGAAGAATGCAGTGTCATCATTCAGAGGAAAATTCCCCTGAAGTTGAAAGATCCTGGCAGTTTCACCATTCCATGCATCATAGGAGAACATAACTTTGGTAAGGCTTTATGTGATTTAGGTGCAAGTGTTAACTTGATGCCTTTTTCTATTTTCAGGAAACTGCAGATTGGAGAAACAATTCCCACTTCAGTCTCTCTACAACTTGCTGATAGAACGTTCGTATTTCCAAGAAGCGTTGTTGAGGATGTTCTGGTCAAGGTTGACAAATTCATTTTCCCAGCAGATTTTATTGTCCTTGATATGGAGGAAGACGAAGACGTGTCGATCATTCTCGGGAGACCATTCTTGGCTACAGGTCGAACCATTATTGATGTACAAAAAGGAGAATTAACCATGAGGGTACAAGACCAAGAAGTAACATTCAATGTTTTCAAGCCCGTGAATTTCCCAGATGATGAAAAGAAGGAAGAATGTTTCAGGCTTGATGTGATACACAATACCATTCAGAACTCCAATGCAATGCAAAGTTCTATTGACAAACTTAAAATATGTCAATTGCCTATGGAGCCTGAAGATAAAACGTCTTTTGCACTAAAAAAGCCAATTCTTGCACTACAAGCAACAGAAGAGAAAAAGTTCCACCAGCTCAACGAATTGGAGGAATTTCACAATCAGCCTTTTGAGGATGCCAAATTGTACAAAGAAAAGGCCAAGAAGAGACAGGATGAGAAGTTAGTGCGCATACAACTGGAACCAGGGCAGAAGGTACTGTTAAACAAATCAATGGTGAAATTCTTCCCATAGAAGCCAAAATCACGGTGGTCAAGTCCATTTGTGATCACCAAGGTTTTACCAGACAGAGCCGTTGAGATACATGATCCAGACTCCAACAAAACTTTCAAGGTTAAAAACAAGCGTGTTAAGCTTTACTGGGGAGAATCATTTGAGCGACAAAAAGAAAGTGTCACACTTTCAGATCCAGCCTAACGTTTGAGAAGTCACGTCTAGCTGGCGAATTTAAACTTAGCGCTTGCAGGGAGGCAACCCATGCAATTTGTGTATATATTTTGATTTGGTGTGATTTCATTTTGTGTGTTTAGTTTTTGCAGGTTAAGTCATTTCAGGATGGAATAAGTTCTTGCAAATCTTCACAACCAATTTCCTTCTCTCCTTCAAAAATCTCTGATGAAAGTCTACAAAGCTCGCTTGGAACGGATGAGGTTACCGATGATCAAAGGTATTCCTACTGATATTCGTTGGATTATTGAAGCACGGGTCCGATTGGCAGGTGAGTTTTCTGATCCTTTTATTTCACATCTGCCTGGTTTAGGAAGAAGCACTTATGCTAAAAAGAGAAGAGCAAAAAGAATGTGTGTTTGTTATAAATGTGCTCGTATGTTTTGTGATACTCGTTGTCGTTCTTTAGGAATGGTGTCTGATAACCGCGAAGATAAAATTAATTTCATTAGGGATGGCTTGAGTAAGGAGTCTTTGGATGATATATCTAAAACTCTTGAGACACATCCCAGTGGATATGTGTATCACGAAATTCGTGTGTTATATGCACAATTTCAAAGAGAAAGACAACAAATAAGTCTCGGGAATCTGACTCAAAAAGACCCTGTTTGCCAATTTATAAGAAAATTGGATGGGAAGCTTGTCCCTGACGCATAGACGTCAATCAAGCCGCTACGTTTCTTGTACATATTATATCTATTTGTCTTTTCCTAATAATTGTAATTTGTTTTGTTGTTTTCTTTTATTTTCTCCGACAGGATCCAGACCTTTTTTACCATCACAATTTATTTTACTGTTTAACTAATAATTGTCATTTGGCAGGTACTAGTACTATTATTTTACTCACCATTTTCAGGTGTTATAAATTCAACTCATCATTGCACTTTTGAAGACATCCATAGTAAAACATGGAAGCCACTTCAAGAAAACGAGTTGAAAACATCTGTGTGTTTTGCGGTACTAGTGTTGGTGTTAAGCCACAATACGTAGAAGCAGCACATGAATTGGGTCGAGTCTTAGCTATAAGGAATATGCACTTAGTATATGGCGGAGGCAATCTTGGACTTATGGGGATCGTTTCAAAGGCTGTACAGGAATGAGGCAGTCAAGTTTTGGGAATCATTCCAAAACCCTTGGCGGAGGTAAATCTTATTGGACCATCAAACGGAGAGGAACTGATCGTGCCAGGTATGTCTGAACAATTGGTAGAAATTATTAACCGTGCTGATACTTTTATTGTTTTGTCAGGTGGCTTGGGTACATTGGAGGAAATTTTTACAGTGTTATCTTGGGCGTACCTGAACATACACCAGAAACCGCTTGAACTGTACAACGTTGAAGGATTTTATGATTTTCTTTGTGTGTTTCTTGATGATGCCTGGAGAAATGGGTTCGTGTCAAAACCTATGAAAGAACTCCTCTTTACTGCCAGAACTGCTCCGGATCTAATTGACCAAATCTTAGCCTATTAACCACAAGTTGACCCTATCCTTTCAAAGATAAATTGGTCTGAGGACGATCGTGGTAAGAGGCGTCAGATTAATCTGGATCTTAACCTTTAACTTTTCGTGTAGAGTTTCAGTTAACCAGGTACTATCTTATAAACTCTTCTTCTACTGTTTAAGACATTGGGGACAATGTCTCATTTAGGTTTGGGGGAGGAAATTAGTTGATTAGTATCTTGTTTTTAGTTGTGTGTTGTTTTTATTTTTAGGCCAAAATTTTTCGAAAAATACAAAAAAAAATTGAAATTTTTTCAAAAATTACAAAAATATTTTGCGTTTTTGTGTTTTTATTTTGACTAAAAAGGTGAAATTGGTAAGAGATAGCTGAGTAAGGAGTTTCCACTCCTGAGACGTATTTCAAACCTATTTTCGAAACAAGTTAATTTTTGTTTATTTCCTTTTGAATTATTTAATTTGTGAATTCTCCATAAAATTGACTAAAACGGATCTTCATATGCCTAGTTAGCAGGTATTATCAACATGCATGGTAACATACGGACATGAGCTATAATTGAAAAGTTTGTAATATTCAGTGCTCTAGTTTAATTGGAGGAAGCATCTATGAAAAACATTGGAATAAAAAAAAACGTCTGAGATATGAGTTATTAAGTCTGTAAGGGTGTTTTAACACCTAGTGCCCTAAAGCCAATTGGCTTGTGAGTCACTGGCCCAAAGCTCGCTACATGGATCAAGGATGTTGCAAAAATATATATATGTGAAGTCTGGGTAATTAAGTCCGTTGGGGTGTCTTAACACCTGGTGCCCTAAAGCCAACTGGTTTGGGAGCCACCGACCCAACACTCGCTACATAGATTGAAGATATTGTATATAAATAAAAAAAAAATCAAAAATTAAAGAAACAAATCCGAAAAATCAGAAAAATTATTCCATTGCTGCAAAAAGATGTGAATTCTGATAAAACTTTAGGACAAAAATATTACTCTCTTATCAACTGCACTTGTGACTATTGTGGGCAAAAATGAGTTGATTAATATTTTGTCGGCTGTGCATATGAAGAATGGTAAATATAATCGGAGAATTTACTTATTCAGTAATCTAGAAAGAAAGAAAACAACTAGTAACTTGGAGTAGAAGTTTCACCTGATTAGTCACTAACTTCTTAATTCTCTTTTCTCTTGTCTTTTTACTTTTGTGTGCATTAGTTTTATTATCTGTTTACTTTTGTAAAACGTTTGTGGGTATCGTTGCTGTAAACCCTCACGAGACTATAACTAGTCTACTAGGGACACCTAGGGGTTTAAAGGCTTGTTGCATATGCTAAATGCAACCGTGATCCCTACGAAAGTGGCTTAGTTTAATTTTAATTTTTTCTTGTATTTTATTTTGTTGTTTTGCTCGAGGACTAGAAAAATGTTAGGTTTGGGGGTGTGATGAGCGGAAAATATATCAATATTTACCGCCCCTTTTACTTAATATTTTGTTTAGTTTCTCGGGTTTGATGAACGTTTTGATGTGTTTTAGTTTATTTTGTAGATAAAATAATATTGGGACACAATGAAATCATTAGGATAAAATGTGGGTCAAATAAGGGTAAAAATTGGACTTGACATATTAATTTTGGAGATTGGAAACTTGAAAGGGCGTTTTAACGAAGTGCGGTTTTGGAAATTCCTATTTTGGGCATCTGTCGTATTTTGGGCATAACTGTTTACTCCAAAATCGGATTGAGCAGATTCAAGTTCCAGATTAAAGAAGACTCAAAGATCTACAACTTTGAAAGACAAAATAATTTCTAATTCTGAATATTTCATGCCCGAAATTGATAAACCATCCAGAAGTGTGTTGTGTATAATTATTAAAGTCATTTTCAAAGCAAAAAATAAATTAATAAATAAATAATAAAAATTATCAAATCACCACCAAACAAGATAAGCAATTAGTGGAGCAATTAATAATGGATTTGGTTGAGAAATTAGTGGAGCAATCAGTGGAGCAATTAATAATGGATTTGGTGGATGATTTGATGGAGGCAAAATTTTGCCTATAAATACCAAGCCATTACATTTGTAAATTCATACTTTCTTCTAAGGAATTCCTTAAGAATACTAAGAAGATTGTATCTTGTTTGTTTATTTACAGCTTTTAGTAATTAATTTCCGCTTTCGCACTTTCTTTTCTTTACTTTTCAGTTTTTACTTTCCGCAATTTACTTTTACGCACAGTACTTTTCTTTCTTTAATTTTCAGTTTTTACTTTTCAGTAATGAGGAGGTAACTCCCCTTTGCTGGGGTAAAAGGTAAAACTTTTATTACTAATATTTAGATTAATCTCCCTTAATTATAATATATAAACTAGTTAAAACCTGACTTAACGAGGATACCGCCATATTGGTCGGTTGGTAATTATTTAAATTGGTTTTAACCTGACTAAACTGGATACTGCATGATTGGTCGGTTGGTAATTAATTATTAATTTGACTTAATCTGGATACCGCCTATATGGCTGGTTGGTAATTATCATGCAAAGTTAATATATTATATTAAGGGAGATATCTAAAATAGAAGTAATAAAAGTGGATCCTTTTACCTCAGCATTTTCTTTCATTGTACTTTTACTTTATTTACTTTTCAGCAATTTACTTTCAGCAATTTACTTTCAGCATTTACTTTTCAGTAATTTACTTTCAGCATTTACTTTTCAGCATTTAATTTTCTGTATTTAATTTCAGCATTTACTTTCCGTCATTTACTTTTCATCAATTTACTTTTCAGCATTTTACTTTATGACTTTTATTTTATTTAAGTTTTTACTAGCCCTAGTTATGTGTCGTAACTAAGTTAGTTATCTGGGGTTGTGATGAATTCTAATATCACCGGTTTATAAGGGGTTATTTTATAGTTTGGGTAATTTAGAGGTTTACTTATTAAGTCTTAAGCTTAATGCGTCTTGTTAATTGGCCACTAATAAGATTGATATGGTAAATCTAAAATAAACTTGACAAAGGAATTTTAGGTTTCAGCCTTAAATTAAATAGCCCATGATCTTCCTTGAGGATAGATAACCCTTTAATAGATTTCCTTACAGGATAGACATATACCTGTCGGACGGGGGTAGCCATAATTGGAACTTAAACTTAATGAATCCGGGTAATTTGGTTGACATAGACATATGGTTCAATTGGGTTATACTGGGTATTTGCGTCTGACCATCGATAGAGGCTTTCGCATAATTTAGTGTTCCAGGTTAGTAAACCGATATATTACACAAAAATGAAATAACCACTTCATCTTTAAAATGATATTGGAAGATTCACAACCTTAGATAGTTTCCTAATATTGAATTTTCTTAAACCTACTTTCGTGCAATTTTATTTACTTATTTTTAAATTTAGAATCATCACCATTTCAAATCAATCAAACAACCTGTTAGATACTAGTAATCATTTGACCTCATAAAATTAATAGATTAAGTATTAAGTCCTCGTGGGATATATACTTTTTATACTACTTGAACGATACGTGCGCTTGCGTTATACGCGTGTGATTACGCACCGGTTAGATGTATATTTGATGTATGCCAAATTTGGGATTGATTAGATTTGATCTTAATGTGTTTTGAACAAATTGGGCCAAATTGCAATTAATTAAAAATCTGGGCAGATTCTGTAATTCTGGAAAATTCTGGGTATTTTCAAAAATTATGGAAAGTTTCTGGATTTGAGTTGCAAATTGAAAAAATTATTTCAGGATTGATTTGGAATGAATTAAATATGTAATTGATATAATTAAGAACCAAAATAATTAATTTGTAAAAGTTTGGGGTAATTTGGTAATTAAAAGAAATATGATTTCTTGGGTTAAAATTTCATATTTTAAGTATTGGTTAATTAAATAAATAAGTTTATTTAATTATTCTAAGAAAAAATTTTGAAATCGAAAAAATCATTTTTCCGCGTTCCACTGCGCTAACCCTGTAATTCCTTATAAAACCCCAACAAAAATGGTATCAGAGCGAGTTTGATTCTGGAACCCCGATATATGATTATGCCTTTAAAATTTAATATTGACTTTAATCTTGACTTTGATGAATGCATGTTTTTATTTAATTTGATTAAATAAATTAAAATCATCTTTAGCGGAAAAATCCATATTTAAAATAAAGTTTCTAATTTAATATGTATTTAATACATATTAATCGGTCCGTCTTGTCAATATCGCTTATCGATAAATTTTATTCGACTATATCCGAGAACGTGCCAAAGCTGTGAGGATATGGATATGGCCGGTAGAAATTTATCTGTACCGGATATATTTGATATTAGGTGAATTCAAGCGAAAGTGGAATCCTGAATGTGCCAAAGCGATCATGGTTACGTAAGTATCTTGAATTCATCATTGACAAGTTTAACCTTGGTACGCCTCCTTGTGAACGTGCCAAAGCTGTCACAACGAGAAACAACCAGGACCGAAAACCCATGAGTCACTATTTGAGTGATTGACAATGAGTTGTCTACCTAATGAATATACGTAGGCGAGAACGTGCCAAAGCTGTGAGCTGAAATATATTCATGGGGTCCACCTTTCACTATTATGTTATAATTTGATTATCGCATGTTTTGTATTCTGTTTGGGGAATACAGTATAGCATGAAATAGTGGGAGATACATTTTTAGATTAAAAATCTAGTTAATGTTTTATGATTATGAAACTGTATAATCTTTTATCTGCTTATTTGCTTACCGTTGATTTGCTGTCTATTTGATAGATTTGTGATGGCGGCACCTCCAACCAATCCTTTTACTCATATGCTTGATACGAATAAGCTAAAAGGCGTAGAAAACTTTACAGATTGGGATATGGACTTGAGGATTGTCCTCAATTTCGAGAAGCTGGGGTACATTTTGAAAGGTCCATTACCGCTTGCTATATCACCTGATGCATCTCCAGAAGAACATGAGACTTTCCAGCGATGGAAGGATGATGATTTAATGGTTAAATCATTCATCCTGAGTTCTCTTTCTTCTGAGGTTAAGAAGACTTATTTTGAGATGCATGATGCATATAGCATGATGACACAACTTCGTGAATCGTTCATGAACCAGGAACAGGTCGTGGTTCATAGAGTTTCGATGGAACTGTTCCATTATAAACTTGATGAAGGACAGGCTGTGAGCCCACATGTGCTTCACTTGATCGATTTGATCGAGCAATTGAGGCAACGAGATTTCCCTCTCAATGAAACTCTTGGTCGTAGTGTTATTCTCGGTTCACTCCCGGCTTCATATCGCCAATTCGTCATGTACTTCAACATGAATGGGATTCACTGTTCTTACCGTGAGTTGCGTATGATGCTTCTCACAACAGAGGAAGATTTAAGGAAGGGAGTTCCGACTCGCCTTCCGAAACCCACTTCACTTTCCGCTTATTCCCAATCCAAGTCGAAGGGGAAGAAGGAAAAGGGAAATAAAAAGAAGGGTTTCAATATTCCTCCGTAATGTAAGACGACGAAGCCCAATAGAGCTTCTGAAGACAAGTGCCACCACTGCCAGAAAGTCAGGCACTGGAAACGTAACTGTCCGGACTATCTCGCGCAACTCAGAAAGGAAAGAGCATCGGCATCAGGTACTTTTATTTTTCCTATTATTGATATCTCATTGGCTTGTGAAGCTATGACATCTAATTAGATTTTGGATTCTTCTTGTCCTATTCACATTTGCAATATGTTGCAGGTGCTGACGGGAAGTAGACGGCTAAAATATGGGGAGATGCAGTTGCGATTCGGGAGTGGCGACTCTCTTGATGCAGTTGCAGTGGGCATATGTGAGATTCCCTTACCAAGTTGGGGACTTTTGTTAAATGACTGTTATTTTGTGTCAGGATGTGTGGCGAATATTATGTCCCTTTTTGTATTAGATACTGAAGGTTATAATGTAAATATTAAGAATCGTTCTTTGTATTTATATGATAGTAGTAATATTCTGATCCTTTGTTATCCAAACGAGCATGGTCATTACATATTGCGCACCTCACAAGATATCTTTAATATTGGAATAAATAAACGTAAACAATCTGATATAAATAATACTGAACTCTGGCACATGAGGTTAGGTCATATAGGCGTGAAACGCTTAACCCAATTGGTTAAGAATGGTTTGATACATGATCTCACCATTGAATCTTATCCAACTTGCGAATCTTGTATTCATGGTAAAATGACCAAAGCCGCAGTTTTGGGTGTTGGACACCGAGCCACTGACTTGTTGGAACTCGTATATTCTGATGTATGTAGTCCATTAAGTCAAACTGCTAACAGTGGTTTTTCTTACTTCGTCACCTTTACCGATGACTTGTCACGGTACGGTTATGTCTATTTGATGAGACATAAATCGAAAACCTTTGAAAAGTTCAAAGAATTCGAAATGAAGTTGAAAAATAAACTGGTCAATATATTAAATGCCTTCGATCTGATCTAGGCGGTGAATATATGAGTGGAGGGTTCACTGATTATTTAAAGGAGAATTGGATTCTCGCTCAATATACTCCTCCAGGCACTCCACAACATAATGGAGTGTCAGAGAGGAGAAATCAGACTTTATTGGATATTGTCCGATCGATGTTGAATTATACAGATTTACCCTACTACTTATGGGGTTATGCTCTTTTAACTGTCGCACATCTTTTGAACAATATTCATTCCAAGGCTATTCTTACGACTCCTTATGAGATATGGACCGGTAGGAAACCGAATCTTAGTTATATTAAGATTTGGGGGTGTCCTACATACGTCAAGATGGCTCAGCAGGATAAATTTTTTCCTTGAGGGCAAAAGTTTAGGTTTGTTGGATATCCTTCAAATACGAAAGGATATTTGTTCTATGATACCGAGCATTGAAATGTGTTCGTAGCTCGCTTCAAATAATTTCTAGAAATAGAATTTTTGGCTAAAAGCGGTGATCATAGACAGGTTGAACTTGATGAAGTACAATCTGGAACCAACGAACTAATGGAGGAACCTGTAGTTCAAGAAGATGGAGAATCTTCACCACACACACACTCCGTAGGTCACAAAGGGTATCTAGACCTCCTGAACGCTTGTATTTGATACAAGAAAAGAGTGTCGATGTTCTCTTAGTAGAAGAGACTGACGCTTTTACCTATAGAGAATCGATGTTGGACATCGACTCCGTGAAGTGGCAAGACACCATGAAATCTGAGATGGACTCAATGCATGAGAATCAAGTTTGGAACTTGGTTTCGCTTCCTGAAGGAATTTTTCCTATCGGTTGTAAAAATATTTACAAGAGGAAGCGAGGGCCCGATGAAAAGGTTGAAATCTTTAAGGCCCGACTGGTAGCTAAAGGTTACTTGCAGCGACCTGGTGTCGACTACGATGAAACCTTTTCTCCAGTTGCAATACTTAAGTCCATCAGGATTTTATTGTCAATTACCGCATATCTGTTGGATAATTATGACCCATAGCATCACTATTTGTACATAACATAGTGTTGTTGTACAAATTAACTATGTGACAAAGGAAAATGCTCTTTTATCATTTGTAATTGGATTACCTGGATATATAAATGATAAAAGTCCTTACGATTAGTTCCGGATTAATAAGATATGAGACAATATTAATCCACAAAGGTTTAATCATTAAATATCCCTAGTCGTAGTATTATCGAGACTGGACATCGATAATGCGGAATAGACTAGTATTACACTTGTGCGTGTTATAGAAGCGTAACGACATAGTTCTCATATATTTGGGTATTGGATACTCATGCAAGTGTAATAAGAGGTTCTGTTTGCCGATGGTATGGAAACAGCTTCGCTCTGGATAGACCCATCGGAATCCAATTGGTAGTATGACTATGTGTTTATGGGAATCTGAATCAGGGTAGGTGTATTTGGTCTTAACCTGAGACTTGCATCGCTAATACTTGCGACAATCAATATACTTTGGTTTTGGTCGTCCAGGGCTTTAACAGGTCTGTGTACGCCTCTTCTGGGTATATTGAGAATCGTAGTGTATTGGGTGTGATGTCAAGAAGGAAATATCACTTCAGTCATACGGAGATGATGATCACGCAGGGATACAGAACTGGTACTCTAAGTGCTATAGCCATCGGTGAAGTATGACTAGGTCATGACTTTCCGATCATAAAGAGACTAGTTGCTTGTGATCCGATATATGTTTCATACGGGGCAGACACAACTTCAGCCTCAGGCCTTGCATGTGACATCTGATACTGGATTGCAATACGCAATACTACGTATATTACGCCTGACAAAGATCATGTATTCCATAGAAGAATATTTCTGGAGAATTGGGTAGGCACGGTGCTTTGCTAGAAGCCAACCATGTCTTGTAAATCAATAGAAACGTGGTACCAGGTACGCACGTGTTCGGATACTCCGATGACCGTATTTACTACCAACATATCCAGGGATCTCTTGGGTCGCATCCCAAAGATTCACCGATGATGTTTGACTCGAACAAAATTAATCTGGGATTAATTATGAGAGAGAATATTAATCTTGGATTAATTAAGAGAGAAAATTAATCTGGGATTAATCACGGCAAGAATTAATCTGGGATTAATTGCGTCGAGAATTTATCTGGGATTAAATTCGTCGAGAGGAGAGAACACGATTAATTTGGAATTAATCTGTAAAATAAATTTAATAGTTAAATTAGATTTTACTATTTAATTTATTTAAATGGGGTAAATAATATATATGAAATATATTAATTGAAATTGGATTTCAATGAGAAATTAAATTGGATTTTAATTTTAGCGAACAAATTAATTTGGAATTAATTCGCGAGCAATTTTTCGTAATAATTTTACTGTGTATTATTATTTAATTAAATTGGATTTAATTATATCGCGACAGAAAATTCGTTTAATCGGATTAAGCGAATCCGAGCCCGAAGTGTGTTGAGCAAGCCCACTTGAATTTTGAATTTAAAATGGGACTCACTTTACTTATATCATTAGTCATTTTTAATGATTGACATGAGTGATGAATTTTGATGAAAAATTGAAAAATACTCGACACATTTCATTTTGGAAATTAATCTCTCTCACCTTTCACATTGGCCGAATAAAAAGGACATTGGCCGAAAGCCACGTTGTTCCTTTGCTTTGGAAGTGAAGGGTCATTAAATGCTATTGGCCGAATGAAAGTGTTTGGCCGAATGAAAAAGAAATGCAATGGGCGTTTTGAAATAGCTAAAAGGTCAATACTCTCTGACACTTGCTTTTATATAAAGCCTGAAAAGAAAACAAGAGAATTAATTGGTTCATTTTCTTTAAAAAGACGCAACCTGCTCTCTGCAACAAAAAAGGCCGAAAAGGCCACTGCTTTGTTTTTTTTTGAAAATTTGGCCACTGTCTTTGTTTTTTCGAAACATGACCGAATGCTTCAAATTTATTTCTAATTTATTCCATTTGTTATTGCTAGCATATATGAGAGTCAAATGATGGTGATAGGGATACTCACCCAAGAGCTTGGAAGCTTTAACATCCATGGAAGTTTTGAACTCAACCGATCAATATAAGTCATCCGTAACTTATTTTTTATTTTTATTCACACACGAATCACGCTTAGAGATCCATTGGCATGTCTAGGACACTAACAATAGTATCAGAGCGAGATCTAAGCATGATTTAATTTTTAGGATTTATAGACTTTATTTATGGATTTTTGCTTGGATCTTGTAAATGCCTAAATTGGTAGTTTGGACATGGTTGGATGATGATGACTTGAAGTTATGCATGATTGATTTTGTGAAAAATGGATTAGATTATTTTTCCCTAAAATCTATACCTTGGCCGAATACCCTAGGAATTGCTCATGGTAATTTTTTGGATTTAACAATTAGATATGTTGATTCACATGAAATTGAATATTAATTGTTGATTTAATTATATTGAAATCGAAATTGGATGTTAATTTCATGTATTGCCGTGAGATGTGAAGCATGTTATAGAATTGTTTTTGCCCCAATTTTATGTTGGACATGAATGTGGGAATTAGGCATGATTAATTAGATTAAATTAATGTTTTGGAAACATTAGGTTAATTAATTAATTATGGTGATTGCACTTTAATTGAATTAATATATAATTTGGAATGTTGTATTAATTTAATTGTTGTATTTGGGCTAATGGACTTGGTTGGGCCAAATTTTAGTCTTGGATTATATTTGGGCCTAAACCATTTCCATAAAATCCAAAATATGACAATTGCGCCTTTAATAATTTAATTGGGCCTAATGGGCCAAAATTGATTCTATGGCATAGGGTGATTCCTAATGGGCCTAGGCATTATGGGTTAGATCCATTTTGGCCGAAAGCCCAAGCCTAAAGAATTAATTAAAAGCTCATTGGACTTTAATTAAATAGTATTGGATACTAATTGGGTCTTTGAGACCCATTAAGATTGGATTTTGAATCCAAGTCTTTAAGGCACATAAATAAGTGTAATTATTTAATTTGGAATTAAATATGAATTAGTATTGGATACAATTTAAATTGGATTTAAAATTATAGTTCGATATAATTCAAGAATACTTACTTTGAGTATTAATTCTTAAACGAGTTTGACTCGCGCAAAATCAAATCGTTGTATGAACATTGGATGGTCATTAATCAAAGATTAATTAATTGGATTAGATTGATTGATAACATGCTTTGTGTGAATACTTGGATGTATGTATGAATAATGTATATCAGATGGATATTAGATGGGTGAGGGCAATTTTGGAAATTGTTGTAATAAATTTAGAATTTATTAAATTGGACCTGCATGTCCAGCCTATTACCTCTTTTCTCATTGTATTTCTCTTCTCACCTATTCCCCTCAATGTAAATGAGGTTTCTTTAGAAGTGTTATGTAATTGGGTAGAAGTAAGAATAGTGCTAGCGGGAGAGAGGAAAGGGAGAGATTTGTTCTAGGAACAAATTGTATTATATATTCATCCGCATATCATTATTAATTTTATCACGACTTATTATGCTTTTAGAATACATGCTTAAGGGTGTATGACGAGACCTAATCAAAGATAATTAATTGGTTGCCAATTACGTGAAAAAACCCTCAACAAATATTAAGCGTTTTCCTTCCATTGAGTGATTCATTCTCAAGATCCAAGATTGGCACTGGTTTGTTGGCCAAAGTCAAGACCTTTGTCCATCGCGGATGTGTTTGAATCATAAAGGCTTTGTTCCATATCGCATGTCTTGTCCAAGTTGTGATTTGTTGGCCAAAGTCAAAATCACTTCTTGTCCATCGACATCGATTACGAAGCTTTCCAAAGTCAATGGGTCCCGCTTAACTGGAATCATTAAGCTTGTTGTGCCAAAGCCAAGGCTTAGTTGATTCAGAGGAAAAGATTAGGGAATATATTATATATATTGGCATATATATGGTATATGTTTCGAACTTGGAGGTCCACCTACTAGATCTAGGAATTGGATGAGATCCAATTGATCTTGGAGATCTACCTAGTTAAGTTTCATACAACTTGTTGGCCAAAGTCAAGGTTGTGTTATTTAACGGGGATCCTAGCCCACTAGGAAACTAGGTTTCCCGAGTACTCCACATAGGGTTAGAGGCTCGCCGGAAAATAGTGGGAGGCAAGAATTAAATTTGCAATTTCGTTTAAATACTTGCCAATACGCGCTCATTTTTATTTTTCGTCATTAATTTTATATATATTAGTTGGACTAATATTTAATTGTTGTTTTAATTTAACAGTTGGACTGTATTCAAACTACTTCATTTGTAGTTGATTATATAATTGGATTATAATAATCAATACATTTGAATGTAACCAATCAATTGTAGTTGATTATATAGTTAGACTATAGTAATCATTATATTTAATTGTACCTGAAATCGTTGATTGGATAGTTGGACTATAGCAATCAAGATGACTGAAAGATTAGTGTCAAATGACATAATCTTGGGGAAAATGTCTTTAACGGCTTTAATTTTCAGATTGGGAGTAGAGCCTCTCGAGCATGAGCCCAGATTGAGCGAATAGTAGAGCATGAGCTTAGGAAAACTCATTGTGATGATAACTTTAGTGTTCAATCCGTTATGCACAGCAAGAGTTTCTTAAAAGGACATATCCCAAGTTGTCTGCCTAAATAGTGGCAAACGGGGTCACTAGAAGTGTGACTGCCGTATGGACAAGGCAGACATGAAGGAAGTGAAGGCGGGACAAGGCTCCGGCTTCAAGAATGTTTGTTATAAACATGTTCACTACTGGTTTTAAAATTGGATTTTTGATACTAGAAGTGGTACATGAATATATGAACTAATGTGCAAGATCTGCTGATAAACAGGAAACTGGTGTAGGAACACAGAAACTGGGAGACGCATGTTGTTCCGGGCTCGCAGCCCGGTTGGGAGTACGAAGTAGCCCGCGGGGGACTAAACCGGAGAATAATGGAATCGCCACCCGGTGTGAACCGGGACAAATATTTAAGGCCGCACTCACCCCTCGCAAGGGAATACCTCAAACCATTGGGTTCGGAATGGTCCCTTACTTATGCCACTTGTAATGATATGATTTGTGCAATAATTTAATCGAATCTAGCAACATACATTCCCAAGGGTATTCTATTTCACATGCATAAATCAAAAGTTCATCCAAGTTCACATGTAACACATCTTCATATTTGCATACAACCTATTAGCATACAATCTATGTCCAAATTTGCATACAACCTATTTGTATATAATCTATGTCCGAATTTGCATGCATAAAGATAAATTGACATACGGAAAGCATACAATTTCACATTGGTAGACACAGAAGCGCAAACAAATGACATCCATACAAGCATGCATATTAAGGAAAGACAATTAGGCGCCTAATGAAAATAAACAACTGAAGAGGCAATTATGAATACGGAATAGACATGCAATGACGTGATATGGAATATGATATCTAAGATTGACACACACGTGGGCATTTTTCCAGTGGTACGTGGAATTGTATCCCAAGTACAGACCGCACTACTGTCCATTCAGAATCGGCTACAGAATTTATGTATGGGTTTCCATCCTATATACCGCGAGAAATAATACCCAAATGCTATCATAACATGGATATACGAGTGACAATAGATCAAGCTAAGACAAGGGTAGATGATGCAATCAATGGATGGAAGACGCGGTAAATATCGTGGTAAAGGTAGCCTTTTACGCTTTTCTTCCCCAAAAGGAGAACCTTTTAGTCCAACATAATAAGCCCATGAGCCTGTCATTACAATGCGTACAAAAATGAAGATAACTATATGGAACTTTGTAATGCATGCGTAAGTGAAGCAATGATACACAAAAGGTTAAATGACATAGTAAGAAGCGCGACAAAGCATCGTTGTAAAGGCTTTTAACCCCTTGACTTAGAGGACCTTTAATCCCACTTACTAAGTCCATGCGCAAACAACACAATACATATATAAAAGTAAAGACAATGTTATCGGACTTCGGGTATCTGATTGAACATATCTCACATCCAATCGCATATACATTATCCGGCGCGGCAAAGCATCGTGGTAAAGGACTTTAACCTCTCAAAATAGAGGACCTTTAATCGCACTTACTAAGCCCATACGCTAATAACACGATGCATATAAGAAATAAAGACAACAATATCGGACTTCGTATACCCGATTGAACATATCTCACATTCAACCGAATATACATCATCCGGCGCGGCAAAGCATCGCGGTAAAGGATTTTAACCTCTCAAAATAGAGGACCTTTAATCGCACTTACTAAGCCCATGCGCAAACAACACAATACATATATAAAAAGTAAAGACAATGATATCGGACTTCGTGTATCTGATTGAACATATCTCACATCCAATCGAATATACATTATCTGGCGCAGCAAAGCATCGTGGTAAAGGATTTTAACCTCTCAAAATAGAGGACCTTTAATCGCACTTACTAAGCCCATACGCTAATAACACGATGCATATAAGAAATAAAGACAACAATATCGGACTTCGTATACCCGATTGAACATATCTCACATTCAACCGAATATACATCATCCGACGCGGCAAAACATCGTGGTAAAGGATTTTAACCTCTCAAAATAGAGGACCTTTAATCGCACTTACTAAGCCCATGCGCTTTATCTCATCATTACATAAACAAATAACATGCAGAAATCAAGTAGCGAATAAAAAACAAATCAAAACAACATAAAACGAAATATGCACCGTTTACTCCAGTGGTACATGGAGTTGTATCCCGAGTACAGATCATACTACCGTCCATTCGGAATCGGCTATGAAATTTATTTTTGGGTTTCCATCCTATATACCACTAGAGGCGACTCATTTTTCATTTTATCCAAGGGCCACAACATGCATCATTCCACAATACATATATCTTCCATTTATTCAAGGGCCACAATCATGCATCAATAAACGACTCACATGCGATAAAAATGAATAAAACAATTAAAAAAGATAGATGGAAATAATAGGAAAAGTACCCTCAGGTCTAACCTTTTATGTCGACTTTCGGACTCGCGTTTCACGGCCGTCGGAAGGGCTATCACTCCGTAACTCTTCCGGTTCACTGGATTAACATCTTAGCTCGCTGTTTAGCTGTTTTGGTCGATGTTTTCACTCCGTTTTACTGCTGTTTTCTCTGTATTTTCTGGTCACTGTTTCAGGTGTGTAAGGCCACTGTTTTTGCTATATAAAGCCACTGTTTTGGGGTAATTTGTTCTCTGGTTTTGTGTCGGTTTAAGGGCTGATTTTCAGGATTATTCTAGGACTACATAGGCTGTTTTATGGACTATTTTGGGAACGGTTTTGATGGTTTTGGGGTCAGTTTGTTGGCTCGGTTTGGGGTCTGATTTACTCTCGGTTAAGGGGTTGGTTTATCTTGATTTGTTCGGCAGTGGCTAGCTGTGACGAGTGGAGTTGAGGGCTGTGGGGCGTGAGGCAGATTTGTGATTGGCTATTTGTGATGGTCGTGGGGGGGTGTTTGTTGATGGATAGGGTGCTGCTTATTTTCCTGAAGTGAGAAGGAGAGCCGAGAGTTAAATGTTGATTTGTGGCTTTTGTGGCGTTGAGGGGTACGTGTGCGAGAGGGCTGTGAAGTCTAGGGCTTTGACGTGTGCATGCGAGAGGGAGGGGGTGTCGTGGGTGTTCACGTGAGGTAGAATGGCAGTGGTGTGGTGTGTTAGGCGTAGTCTGAGTGGCTGAATCGGCTTTGGCAGTGGCGTTGAATGTAGGTTAGTTGAGTGAATGGGTGGCAGGTTGGTTTGCCTTTAAGGGGCTGATGAAGAGGTTTATTGGCTGTGTCGCTTGGGTCTGGTTAGGGAGCTTACGCGTGAGGGATGAGGGCTGTGAGGAAGATGAATATTAGTGTTTCGGCTCATAGTGAGAGGTGTGAGGGTGTTAGTTTAAGGGAAAGGGCTGGGTGCGTGAAGGAGTTTAGGTTTTAATGTTTTTGTCTTTTCCGTCTAGTCTGAAGGGTTAAGTTTGTGTTATATTTTATAGTAGATGTATTAGGGTTAAAGTTGTGCATGGTTTTGAAAAAGGATATAAAATCAATTAAATAAAGGATGGATTTAATTAGTTTATTTAGGGAAAGAATAATTGTATTTTAGGTCGGTAATATATTAAATTTGGTGAGTGAATTATTTAAATTATGAATGGATTTATTTTAATTTTGGAATTAGATTTTAATTTAATGTATTTTGATTTAATTTGTTTTAATTTAATTTAAATTGGATTTTAATTTAATTTAATTTGTGTTGGATTTGATTCAATTTAATTAGCTTTAATTTAATTTAATTTATTTTAATTTGTGACATGCATTTTAAATGCTTTAATTATTTTTCGGATTGGGCTTGGGTGAGATGGGCTTGGTGTGTGGTTTTTTGGGGGTTTGAGCCAAGGTTGTGTTTTAAAACGGAGGTCCAACAAGCGAACCCGAAGCTAAACAAACGAATAAAATCTAACAAAAATACTGATTCCCTTCCGACGTCCGTTTCCCGCGACTTCCTCGACTTAAAAGGTAGTGTCTCCAAATGAGACTCATCAAAGGGACTTATATGCAAAAATGCAGTGCCTACAGTCGCCCCCACTTTAACTTACTTGTTATCCTGAGATGCTTTGACCTTTGGGCTTTGTTCCCGAACTGCGTTGAGAGAGAGCTTTATTCTCCTGGGCTTTATTCCCGGGCTGTTTTGAAAGTGGGCTTTATTCCTCTAGGCTTTGTTCCCGAACTGTGTAGAGATATGGCTTTATTCCCCTGGGCCTTGTTCCTGAACTGCTTTGAAATTGAGCTTTATTCCCCTAGGCTTTATTCCCGAGCTGTGTTAAGATTGAGCTTTATTCCCTTGGGCCTTGTTCCCGAACTGTGTTAAGATATAGCTTTATTCCCCTGGGTTGTATTCCCGAACTGTGTTAAGATAGGGCTTTATTACCCTGGGCCTTGTTCCCGAACTGCTTTGAAAGTGGGCTTTATTCCCCTAGGCTTTGTTCCCGAGCTATATTAAGATAGAGCTTTATTCCCTTGGGCCTTGTTCCCGAACTGTGTTAAGATAGAGCTTTATTCCCCTGGGCTGTATTCCCAAACTGTGTCAAGATAGAGCTTTATTCCCTTGGGCCTTGTTCCCGAACTGTGTTAAGATAGAGCTTTATTCCCCTGGGCCTTGTTCCCGAACTGCTTTGAAAGTGGGCTTTATTCCCCTAGGCTTTGTTCCTGAGCTATGTTAAGATAAAACTTTATTCCCTTGGGCTGTATTCTCGAACTGTGTCAAGATAGAGATTTATTCCCCTGGGCTGTATTCCCGAACTGTGTCAAGATAGAGCTTTATTCCCCTAGGCTGTATTCCTGAACTGTGTCAAGATAGAGCTTTATTCCCTTGGGCTGTATTCCCGAACTATGTCAAGATAGGGCATTATTCCCCTTACTGTGCTGAATGTGGGCTTTGTTCCTGATTGTGTTGAATGTGGGCTTTATCCCCGAACTGTACTGAATGTGGGCTTTATCCTCGATCTGAGCTGACTGTGGGATTTGTTCCTGAACTGTACTAAATGTGGGCTTTATCCCCGATCTGAGCTGACTGTGGGCTTTGTTCCTGAATTATACTAAATGTGGGCTTTAGTCCCGAACTGAGCTGACTGTGGGGTTTGTTCCTGAATTGTACTAAATGTGGGCTTTAGTCCCGAACTGAGCTGACTGTGGGCCTTGCCCCCAGATTGATACTGATGTGGGTCTTGCCCTCAAACTGATGTTGATGCTAATGTGGGCCTCGCCCCCAGAGTGCCATACCCAAAACTCAAACTCAAATGGGCCTCAACCCTGGGATTATTACCTGAATCCGATACTGTGCTTTTCACCGTTTCTGATTAGCTTGTTCTTTGCCGCTTTCTCTTTTCTTCTTCAAAACATGCGAATACAAAACAAACACAAAACGAATGCCAAAATGTGTTACGTGTATGCATGCATGCATGAGTGTGCTCAATTTTGGAGTGCCATTTTCCGCATTTGCTGTGTGTGCTCCATTTTGGAGCGCTATTTTCGGCATTTGTTGTGTGTGCTCCATTTTGGAGTGCCATTTTCGGCATCTACTGTGTGCGCTCCATTTTGGAGTGCCATTTTCGGCATCTGTTGTGTGTACTCCATTTCTGAACCGTGCTGTCCGAGAATGTGGCTCATTTTTGAGCCGTTACTTGATAAGGTGGTCTTTACCTCTACAATTCTGCGAATACAAAACAAAAATTGTATGTATATGATATGTATGCATGTATGTATGGATGCATGATGCTGATGTGGGCCTCGCCCCCAAACCGATACCGTTGTGGGCCTCGCCCCTAAACTGACACTGACGTGGGCCTCACCCCCAAACTGATGCGGATGTGGGCCTCATCCCTAAACTGATACTGATGTGGGCCTCGACCCTCGGGACTCATCCCCAAATTGATACTGATGTGGGCCTCGGCCCTGAGACTCATCCCCAAACTGATACTAATGTAGGCCCCGGCCCTGGGACTCATCCCCAAACTGATGCTGATGTGGGCCTCGGCCATAACTGATACTGACATGGGCCTCACCCCCCAGACAGATACTGATATGGGCCTCGCCCCAACTGATACTGATATGGGCCTTGCCCCCAACTGATACTGATATGGGCCTCGCCCCAATTGATACTAATGTGGGCCTCGCCCCCAACTGATACTGATATGGGCCTCGCCCCTGTGATTCATTCCTGAAGACTGCTGTCATTGTACTGTTGCTGCTTCTGGTTGGCTTGCATTTTCCGCTTTCTCTTTTTCTCCGTTGAAACCTTTTATTACAAAATAGAAAAAACACAAAAATGATGCAAATATGTTATGTGTATGCATGCATGCATAATTGAGTTTCCTATCTCGTTGGGTTAGGTCTTCTGCCGGTACTCTTGGTGGCTGCTCGGTCTTTTGACAAGTCTGCCATCTTCCATAACCAACGGTTATCTATGATGACTTTCAAGACAAAAGGGGGTTAACATGGTGCATGTATGCATGAGGTGCATGTGATGCATGAGATGCATGTGATACAAGAAATATATCAACTCATTAAAATTTTCACACAAATCGGCCCATCATCATTTTAGAAGCTTTTGGGCTAACTGTCATAGGAGTGAACTCGTCACAGTTTAAATGGCCCAACAAGTTCACATATCATGGAAAGATGTCCAACCGTATCCAAATGATAATGTTCCTAAACACAAGCACAAGTAGATAATTCTTATTAGTTCTACGACTAAGGTTCACATGCGGGTTTATGGGGTGTGGACAAAGGCTCTCGCTGACGAAGGATTACCCACAACTAGGTCTCCCCACTTAAGGGTTCGAGCGACCAAGTGAGCGCACCTTTTTTATACACTAAGGTACGTGCCAACGGGCTATGGTGTGTGACTGACTGTCAAATGGATTTCCCGTTGTAGATTCCCCAGAGGGAGGGTGGAGCGAGGTTCTCTTAAGTACCCAAGCCTCTTAGGCTCTTATCGCTTGGTGTCAGGAATAAACTATGAGTCCTCCAAATTAGTCCATCATAGTAGGCTACGAGTAGATGATTATCTAGGTGCCTTTACACATTTTCCTTCTAGAAAGGTAGTGAGTGAAAGAAGACACCAAACCATTACCTAGCCTTAAAAATGCCTTTGATTAAACCCCTTTCAACCCACTATAGGAACGATTAACTTAAAGCACAAATCATAATATTACAAGACATTATTTCGGGGCCGATTCTCTATCCCCAGTGGAGTCGCCAGACTGTAGGAACACAGAAACTGGGCGACGCATGCTGTTCCGGGCTCGCGGCCCGGTTGGGAGTACGGAGTAGCCCGCGGGGGACTAAACCGGAGAATAATGGAGTCGCCATCCAGTGTGAACCGGGACAAAGATTTAAGGCCGCACTCACCCCTCGCAAGGGAAGACCTCAAACCATTGGGTTCAGAATGGTCCCTTACTTATGCCACTTGTAATGATATGATTTGTGCAATAATTTAATCGAATCTAGCAACATACATTCCCAAGGGTATTTTATTTCACATGCATAAATCAAAAGTTCATCCAAGTTCACATGTAACACATCTTCATATTTGTATACAACCTATTTGCATACAATCTATGTCCAAATTTGCATACAACCTATTTGTATATAATCTATGTCCCAATTTGCATGCATAAAGATAAATTGACATACGGAAAGCATACAATTTCACATTGGTAGACACAGAAGTGCAAACAAATGACATCCATACAAGCATGCATATTAAGGAAAGACAATTAGGCCCCTAATGAAAATAAACAACTAAAGAGGCAATTATGAATACGGAATAGACGTGCAATGACGTGATACAGAATATGATATCTAAGATTGACACACACGTGGGCATTTTTCAAGTGGTACGTGGAATTATATCCCAAGTACAGACCACACTACCGTCCATTCGGAATCAGCTACGGAATTTATGTCTGGGTTTCCATCCTATATACCGCGAGAAATAATACCCAAATGCTATCATAACATGGATATACGAGTGACAATAGATCAAGCTAAGACAAGGGTAGATGATGCAATCAATGGATGGAAGACGCAACAAATATCGTGGTAAAGGTAGTCTTTTAAGCTTTTCTTCCCCAAACGGAGAACCTTTTAGTCAAACATAATAAGCCCATGCGCCTTTCATTACAATGCGTACAAAAATGAAGATAACTATATGGAACTTCGTAATACATGCGTAAGTGAAGCAATGATACACAAAAGGTTAAATGACATAGTAAGAAGCGCGACAAAGCATCGTGGTAAAGGCTTTTAACCCCTTGACTTAGAGGACCTTTAATCCCACTTACTAAGCCCAGGCGCAAACAACACAATACATATATAAAGTAAAGACAATGGTAACGGTCGTCGTGTATCCGATTGAACATATCTCACATCCAATCAGATATACTTTATCCGGCGCGGCAAAGCATCGTGGTAAAGGATTTTAACCTCTCAAAATAGAGGACCTTTAATCGCACTTACTAAGGCCATATGCTAATAACACGATGCATATAAGAAATAAAGACAACAATATCGGACTTCGTATACCCGATTGAACATATCTCACATTCAACAGAATATACATCATCCGGCGCGGCGAAGCATCGTGGTAAAGGATTTTAACCTCTCAAAATAGAGGACTTTTAATCGCACTTACTAAGCCCATGCGCAAACAACACAATACATATATAAAAAGTAAAGACAATGATATCGGACTTCGTGTATCCGATTGAACATATTTCACAACCAATCGAATATACATTATCTGGCGCGACAAAGCATCGTGGTAAAGTATTTTAACCTCTCAAAATAGAGGACCTTTAATCGCACTTACTAAGCTCATACGCTAATAACATGATGCATATAAGAAATAAAGACAACAATATCAGACTTCGTATACCCGATTGAACATATCTCACATTCAACCGAATATACATCATCCGGCGCGGCAAAGCATCGTGGTAATGGATTTTAACCTCTCAAAATAGAGGACCTTTAATCGCACTTACTAAGCCCATGCGCAAACAACACAATACATATATAAAAAGTAAAGACAATGATATCGGACTTCGTGTATCCGATTGAACATATTTCACAACCAATCGAATATACATTATCTGGCGCGACAAAACATCGTGGTAAAGTATTTTAACCTCTCAAAATAGAGGACCTTTAATCGCACTTACTAAGCTCATACACTAATAACATGATGCATATAAGAAATAAAGACAACAATATCAGACTTCGTATACCCGATTGAACATATCTCACATTCAACCGAATATACATCATCCGGCGCGGCAAAGCATCATGGTAATGGATTTTAACCTATCAAAATAGAGGACCTTTAATCGCACTTACTAAGCCCATGCGCTTTATCTCATCATTACATAAACAAATAACATGCGGAAATCAAGTAGCGAATAATAAACAAATCAAAACAACATAAAACGAAATATGTGTCGTTTACTCAAGTGGTACGTGGAGTTGTATCCCGAGTACAGATCATACTACCATCCATTCAGAATCGGCTATGAAATTTATGTCCGGGTTTCCATCCTATATACCACGAGACGCGATACATTATTCATTTTATCCAAGGGCCACAACATTCATCATTCCACAATACATATATCTTCCATTTATTCAAGGGCTACAATCATGCATCAATAAACGACTCACATGCGATAAAAATGAATAAAACAATTAAAAAAGATAGATGGAAATAATAGGAAAAGTACCCTCAGGTCTAACCTTTTATGTCGACTTTCAGACTCGCGTTTCACGGCCGTCGGAAGGGCTATCACTCCGCAACTCTTCCGGTTCACTAGATTAACGTCTTAGCTCGCTGTTTTGCTATTTTGGTCGCTGTTTTCACTCTATTTTGCTGTTGTTTTCTCTGTATTTTCTAGTCACTGTTTCAGGTGTGTAAGGCCACTGTCTTTGCTGTATAAGGCCACTATTTTGGGGTAATTTATTCACTGGCTTTGTGTCGGTTTAAGGGCTGATTTTCAGGATTATTCTGGGACTACATGGGTTATTTTATGGACTATTTTGGGAACTATTTTGATGGTTTTGAGGTCAGTTTGTTAGCTCGGTTTGGGGTCTGATTTACTCTCGGTTAAGGGGTTGGTTTATCTTGATTTTTTCGGCAGTGGCTAGCTGTGACGAGTGGAGTTGAGGGCTGTGGGGCGTGAGGCAGACTTGTGAATGGCTATTTGTGATGGTCGTAGGTGGGGTGTTTGTTGATGGATAGAGTGCTGCTTATTTTCGTGAAGTGAGAAGGAGAGCCGAGAGTTAAGTGTTGATTTGTGGCTTTTGTGGCATTGAGGGGTACGTGTACGAGAGGGCTGTGAAGTCTAGGGCTTTGACGTGTACATGCGAGAGGGAGGGGGTGTCGTGGCTGTTCACGTGAGGTAGACTGGCAGTGGTGTGGTGTGTTAGGCGTAGTCTGAGTGGCTGAATCGGCTTTGGCAGTGGCGTTGAATGTAGGTTAGTTGAGTGAATGGGTGGCAGATTGGTTTGCCTTTAAGGGGCTGATGAAGAGGTTTACTGGCTGTGTCGCTTGGGTCTGGTTAGGGAGCTTACGCGTGAGGGATGAGGGCTGTGAGGAAGATGAAGATTAGAGTTTCGGCTCATAGTGAGAGGTGTGGGGGTGTTAGTTTAAGGGAAAGGGCTGGGTGCGTGAAGGAATTTAGGTTTTAATGTTTTTGTCTTTGCCGTCTAGTCTGAGGGGTTAAGTTTGTGTTATATTTTATAGTAGATGTATTAGGGTTAGGGTTGTGCATGGTTTTGAAAAAGGAAATAAAATCAATTAAATAAAGGATGGATTTAATTAGTTTATTTAAGGAAAGAATAATTGTATTTTAGGTGGGTAATATATTAAATTTGGTGAGTGAATTATTTAAATTAGGAATGGATTTATTTTAATTTTGGAATTAGATTTTAATTTAATGTATTTTAATTTAATTTTTTTTAATTTAATTTAAATTGGATTTTAATTTTAAAGGATTTTAATTTAATTTAATTTGTGTTGGATTTAATTCAATTTAATTAGCTTTAATTTAATCTAATTTAATTTAATTTGTGACATGCATTTTAAATATTTTAATTATTTTTCGGATTAGGCTTGGGTGAGATGGGCTTGGTGTGTGGTTTTTTGGGGGTTTGGGCCAAGGTTGTGTTTTAAAACGGAGGTCCATCAAGCGAACCCGAAGCTTAACAAGCGAATAAAATCTAACAAAATTATTGATTCCCTTCCGACGTCCGTTTCCTGCGACTTCCTCGACTTAAAAGGTAGTGTCTCCAAATGAGACTCATCATAGGGACTTATATGCAAAAATACAGTGCCTACAACTGGCTTCAGATGAGATCGACCTACAAATCGGAAACAGGACGAGAGTCGCTGTTTTGGCCGTAGAAACCTAAATTTTGGAATTGCCCTTTGGGCATGTACTTAAACTAGGAGACTGTTATAATGTATCTAGTTTGACTAGGAACATCATCTCTGTATCTAGTTTAACCCGTTGCGGGTATACCTTTATATTCCGAAACACCAGGTGTTTTGTTTATAAATATTATATCGAGATATTCACATTAGATGTAAATAACAATATTTATATTTTGAATATAAATGAATCTCAAACATATAATATGACAAACAAATAGCTCAAATTGAGTAATCTATTGAGACTTATTTGTGGCATTGTCATATGGGATACATTATCAAGACTCGTATATCCATACTTTCAAAGAGTGGATACTAGGGCAGATTTGATTCTAATTCAAATGATGTTTACGAATCTAATTTATTAGGCAAAGTGCCTAAAACACCTTTTACTTGGTAAAAGTGCAAGTGCCACCGATCTGTTAGCCCTAGTTCATAGTGACGTAAGTGGGCCCATGTCTAGCTAGGCTAGAAGTGGATATGAGTACTTCGTAACCTTTACGGATGTGGCATCGCGTTACGGTTATGTGTATCTTATGAAACACAAGTCATAAACTTTTGAGTAATTCAAAGAGTTTCGATACGAAGTAAGAAAACAGACCGGTAAAGTATTAGAACATTGCGGCTAGACCATGATGGACAATACTTAAACATATGAGCCACTATGAGCTACCAATTTCCTTATGAGGAAACACATTAAACAGTGCAGTACTTATTTTGAATAAGGTTTCGTAAAATCTGTTCGACAGACTTCATATTAGATATGGACAGGAAATAAACTGGGTTTCTCATTCCTGAAGATTTGGGAATGTTGGGCATATGTTTGGATGGTACCAAACTAGAACCCAAATCAGATAAGTGCCTATTTGTAGGTTGTCTTAGGGAAACCAAAGTATAGTACTTATACAACTCACAAGAGAACAATATAATTGTTGCTCTCCATGCGGTTTTCCTAAGAGGAATTCCTATATGCAGTGGTAAGTGGGAGGAAAGTAAAACTTGATGAAAATCAGTGTAATATTGTTCCAGGCACCGAGTCCTTACGGAATAAAAATAGTTCATCAGGGATGAAACTGTACCACAATCTTTGAATACACAAGAACAACATAGGTCGGAGAGAGTCAGAAAACAACCTAAGAGGTATGAGTTTATGATCTCACCTCATGTAGATGTCAATCATATTGAGGAAGACAAACCGACTACGTATGAGGAAGTGATACAAGGTATCAACTCATTTTATGGCAAAGTGTCATTAATTCTGAAATGGATTCCATGTATACCAACCAAGTTTGGACACTGGTTGATGTACCAGAAGGCATTGTGCCTATTGGTACTGTATGAGTCTTCAAGGAAGACATACATGGATGTCAACATAAAAAATGTACACAGCTAGGCTTGTGCAGAAATGGTATCGTCAAAGACATAGTGTCGACTACGACGAAACTTTTTCACATGTTGCCATGATTAAATCCATTCGGATAATGCTTGCTATAACTGCATATTTCATTTATGAAATATGACAACTGGACGCCAAAACCGTTTTCCTTAACGGAAACCTTTTGGAGGATGTTTATAAACATCCTGACGGTTTTTTCGGGCTAAAACATGTAAACAAGGTTTGCAAGTTAAATCAATCCATTTATGGATTGAAGCAAACATTGCGTTCTTGGAACCATTGTTTTGATGTAATCATAATGGTATATGATTTAATTCAAAATGAAAATAATTCTTGTGTATATAAGAGGGTTAGTGGGAGTGCACTGACAATCACTATCCTATACATTGATGATGTATTACTTCTTAGAAATAACATTCCCATAATATAATCGGTGAAAGCTTGGTTTTCATTAAAATTCTCCATGGAATACCTGGGAGAAGCAGGCTTTATTCTAGGAATAAAGATCTACTGGGATAGATCTAGAAAACTGCTGACACTCTTTCAGTGTTCGTACGTTTTGATATGTACATGACCTGATGTCTCATAAGCTTTGAGTATATGTAGACGCTATAAGGGCAATCAATGTGATGGTCACTGGATTGATATAAAGAATATCCTTGAGTATCTTGGATGAACCAAGGATGCTTTCTGAGAATATGGGGAATGGAGAATTTGAGATGACTGGGTCCATCACTTCAAGTTTCCAAACTGATGAAAATGACTGTAAGTCGTAATAAGGGTAAATATATAATTTGAATAACGAAACAGTGAGCTGGAAATCTTTCAAGCAAGATATTTTTTCCGAATAAACAACAAGAGCGAAATATTGCTGCAGCTGAGGCAGGAAAAGAAGCATTTTGGATCTAAAAAATCCTAATTGGATTATGAGTAGTTCTATTAGCAGCTGAGCTAGGCTATATCGTAGACTAAAGAACCACGGTCTCATCAATGATCCAAGTATATACTTCGACTAATTTCATCTGATTCGTTAGATCATACATCGTGGCGATGTGATGATCGAATAAATCGCATCAGATGATAATCTTGTAAATCCGCTGACGAAAGCCGTTTCTGAGCAGAATTTTGAGTGACCCGTACATAGTCCAAGTGTTAGACACTTGAGTGATTGGCTATAGGCCAAGTGGGAGATTGTTGGATAATTATGACTCATAGCATCACTATTTGTACATAACATAGTATTGTTGTACAAATTAACTATGTGACAAAGGAAATTGCTCTTTTATCATTTGTAATTGGATTACTTGGATATATAAATGATAAAAGTCCTTATGATTAGTTCCGGATTAATAAGATATGAGACAATATTAATCCACAAAAGTTTAATCATTAAATATCCCTAGTCGTAGTATTATCGAGACTGGACATCGATAATGCGGAATAGACTAGTATTACACTTGTGCGTGTTATGGAAGTGTAACGACATAGTTCTCATATATTTGGGTATTGGATACCATGCACATGTAATAGGAGGTTCTGTTTACCGATGGTACAGAAACAACTTCGCTCTGGATAGACCCATCGGAATCCCATTGGATCTATGGGAATCCGAATCAGGGTAGGTGTATTTGGTCTTAACCTGAGACTTGCATCGCTAATACTTGCGACAATCAATATACTTTGGTTTTGGTCGTCCAGGGCTTTAACAGGTTTTGTGTACGCCTCTTCTGGGTATATTGAGAATCGTAGTGTATTGGGTGTGATGTCAAGAAAGAAGTATCACTTCAGTCATATGGAGATGATGATCACGCAAGGATATAGAACTGGTACTCTAAGTGCTATAGCCATCGGAGAAGTATGACTAGGTCATGACTTTCCGATCATAAAGAGACTAGTTGCTTGTGATCCGATATATGCTTCGTACGGGGCAGACACAATTCCAGCCTCAGGCCTTGCATGTGACATCCGATACTGGATCGCAATACGCAATACTACGTATATTACGCCTGACAAAGATCATGTATTCCGTAGAAAAATATTTCTGGAGAATTGGGTACGCACGTGTTCTGATAGTCCGATGACCGTATTTACTACCAACATATCCAGGGATCTATTGGGTCGCATCCCAAAGATTCACCGATGATGTTTGACTTGAACAAAATTAATCTGGGATTAATTATGAGAGAGAATATTAATTTGGGATTAATTAAGAGAGAGAATTAATCTGAGATTAATTATCAGAGAAAGAATTAATCTGAGATTAATTGCGTCGAGAATTTATCTGGGATTAAATTCATCGAGAGGAGATAACACGATTAATTTGGAATTAATCGGTAAAATAAATTTAATAGTTAAATTAGATTTTACTATTTAATTTATTTAAATGGGCTAAATAATATATATTAGATATATTAATTGAAATTGGATTTCAATGAGAATTAAATTGGATTTTAATTTTAGCGAACAAATTAATTTGGAATTAATTCGCGAGGGATTTTCGTAATAATTTTACTGGGTATTATTATTTAATTAAATTTGATTTAATTATATCGCGATGGAAAATTCATTTAATCGGATTAAACGAATCTGAACCCGAAGTGTGTTGAGCAAGCCCACTTGAATTTTCAATTTAAAATGGGCCCCACTTCACTTACAACATTAGTCATTTTTGGTGATTAACATGTGTGATGGGTTTTGATGGAAACTTGAAAAACACTCAACACATTTAATTTTGAAAATTAATCTCTCTCACCTTGCACATTGGCCGAATAAAAAGGACATTGGCCGAAAGCCATGTTGTTCCTTTGCTTTGGAAGTGAAGGGTCATTAAATGCTATTGGCCGAATGAAAGTGTTTGGCCGAATGAAAAAGAAATGCAAATGGGCGTTTTGAAATAGCTAAAAGGTCAATACTCTGTGACACTTTCTTTTATATAAAGCCTGAAAAGAAAACAAGAGAATTAATTGGTTCATTTTCTTTAAAAAAAACCAACCTGCTCTCTGCAACAAAAAAAAGGCCGAAAAGGCCACTGCCTTTTTTTTTTTGAAGATTTGGCCACTGTCATTGTTTTTTCGAAACAAGACCGAATGCTTCCCTCTCTCTCTCAGAAAAATTTATTTCTCCTGGGGAGATAAAATTTGTTCCATTTATTCTTGTTAGCACATATGAGAGTCAAATGATGGTGATATGGATACTCACCCAAGAGTTTGGAAGCTTCAACATCCATGGAAGTTTTGAACTCAACTGATCAATGTAAGTCCTCCGCAACTTATTTTTGATTTTTATTCACACACGAATCACGCTTAGAGATCCCGTGGCATGTCTAGGACACTAACAATATCATGATTACGAGATTTGGCAAATGGATGTCAAAACGTCTTTTCTAAATGGATTTATTGATGAAGAAATCTATATGGAACAGTCAGAGGGTTTTGCATCCAGCGATAACTCGGGCATGGTATGCAAGCTGAAGAAGTCTATTTATGGACTTAAACAGGCTTCACAAAGTTGGAATCTTCGATTCGACGAGATAATCAAATTATCTGGTTTTCTCAAGAATTCGGAAGAATCTTCTGTGTATCAGAAGGCCAGTGGGAGTATGGTGGTATTTTTAATTCTCTATGTTGATGACATCCTTATCATTGGGAATGATATTGGGTTGATGCAAGGCGTCAAATCTTACCTTTGTAAGAATTTCTACATGAAGGACCAGGGTGAAGCTTCTTATGTCTTAGGCATAAAACTCTATAGAGATAGATAAAGGAAGCTTATTGGGTTATCCCAATTAACATACATAGTAAGATCTTAGAGCGGTATAATTTTGGTAACTGTAAGACAGCAAACATACCGTTCAGACATGGCTTACATCTTTCGAAGAAGATGTGTCCGCAAACAGAAGATGAGAAGATTAGAATGTCTAATCTGTTAGGGATATGCCCTATACCCAACTTGTGGATGGGCTATATGTACATGTATATGTAATATTTTCATTAATTAATAAAATTGAAATCTTTATTATACGTGTCTTACATAACTTATATGAATCATCAACACTGTAATATAGCCCTTGGAGTAATAAGACGATGGCTTCCACGCCTTATGAGAATCATTACTCTTAAATGTTCCTAGTCATAGTTTTGTGAATAATCTGGGCGTTCACAAAGCGGAGAGACTAGCATGATGATATATTTCACCCTTAAGTGGGGTGGCCGATCTCATAGGCTACTAGCGGAGATCCATCCACTTGGTGTATCACATGGATGCATGAGTTGCTCGTGTCCATCGAACTGACCGCCGAAAGTTTTCATATCGATTATATGACTAGTCCTTAGACTTGAGGTATTTACAATCTTATGTGTGGATCAAATAACTTTGACATTCTCCTTCCCCGGTTCAAAAGATCCGGTCATAAGGGTATGATTGGGTCATTTGTTGAAACACATTAAGTTTGTAAAGATACAACAGAGAATCGCCACTCTCTCGGATAATATTTTCTTATAAGAGTAGTATTTCAGTTCGCGGGTTGATTTGTGTGATCAATGCTTGAGACTGTGGCCACAGTTGAATAATCATGTGAGATTCTTGGGTTAGCATGATTCATGACACTATCAACATCATACCGTTGACCATATGGGTAGACACTTTCCGTACCATAGGTCAATAGGTGGCGATACAGTAAGGCGAGTGTTGGGTCTCTAAGAACAATCCAAGATCATTTTAAGCAAAATTGATGTGTGAATACGCAAAAAAGTAGCGGAAATACTTACATTGAACGGATTGGATGTAGGTGTAGAGTTCAAAAATTCCACTTTGAGAAGTTGTTCCAAGCTCATCTCTTTGATGTATGTTGAAGCTCCAAGCTTGATGTTTGAGATTCAAAACTCTAGGGAATGTTTCCCTATCACCTTTGTATGATGTAATGTGTGCTAGCACTTGGAAAAATTTACAACAAATTGCTTCCTTTGCCTTTGTTATACTCGGCCAAGCCAAGAAAGAGAAGGGAAATTTTCACTTTCACCGTGAAAGAGAGAGAGGGAGGAAGAGTGAATGAATTTTTGATTTCAAAAAATCTAATTACCAAATACCAAAAGTTGGTATATGTCACTTTACACTTCAAATAAAATAATAGAAGTGTAATTTACAAGTTTTCAACTACCAACAACTTCCATCAAGCTAAAGTGACAAAGTTGACTAGTGATGTGACTTGTGGGCCCCACTTTAATTCAAAATCCGAGCGGGCCCGCAAACACATTCCGGGCTCGGGTTCGTTAATTCCGAATTAACGAATTTTCCGTTGTGACGTAATTAAATCAAATTTAATTAAATAATTATGCCTAGCAAAATTATTATTAAAGTCGCTCGCGAATTAATTCTAAATCAATTCGTTCGCCCTAATTAAAATCCAATTTTAATTTCGTTATGAAATATAATTTCATTTAATATATCGAATATATTATTTAATCGATTAATTCCGAATTAATCGTTCTCTCTCTTCTATTTGAATCTTATCCTAGATAAATTCTTTCCGTAATTAATCCTAGATTAATTTTCTCTCTCTCATAATTAATCATAGATTAATTCTGTTCGAGTCATACGTCATCGGTGAATCTTCGGGAAGCGACCCATGAGATCCCTGGATATGTTGACAGTAAATCTGGTCGTCGGACTATCCAAACACGTGTGTACCTGGTACCATGTTTTTACCGATTTACAAGACATGGTTGGCTTCTAGCAAAGCGTCGTGCCTACCCAATTCTCCAGAAATATTCTTTCAGGAATATATAATCTATAACAGGCGTAGTATAGTTAGTATTGCGTATTGCAATCCAGTATCTGATGTCACATGCAAGGCCTGAGGCTGGAATAGTGTCTGCCCCGTACGAAGCATATATCGGATCACAAGCAACTAGTCTCTTTTATGGATAATCATGACCTAGTCATATTATCCCGATGACTGTAGTACTTAAGAGTACCAGTTTCGTATCCTACGTGATCATCATCTCCATATGACTGAAGTGATACTTCCATCTTGACATCACACCCAATACACTACGATTCTCAGTATACCCAGAAGAAGCGTACACATAACCTATTAAAGCCCCGGATGACCAAAACCAAAGTATACTGATTGTCGCAAGTATTAGCGGTGCAAGTCTCAGGTTAAGACCAAATACACCTACCCTGATTCGGATTCCCATAGACACATAGTCATACTACCAATGGGATTCCGAGGGGTCTATCCAGAGTGAAGCTATTTCCGTACCATCGGTAAACAGAACATCATATTACACTTGCATGAGTATCCAATACCCAAATATATGAGAACTATGTCGTTACGCTTCCATAATACGCAAAAGTGTAATACTAGTCTATTCTGCATTATCGATGTCCAGTCTCGATAATACTACGACTAGGGATATTTAATGATTAAACCTTAATTGGATTAATACTGTCTCATATCTTATTAATCTGGTACTAATCATATGGACTTTTATCATTTATATATCCGAGTAATCTAATTACAAATGATAAAAGAGCAATTTCCTTTGTCACATAGTTAATTTGTACAACACCACCATGTTCTGTACAAATAGTGATGCTATGGGTCATAATTGTCCAACAATCTCCCACTTGGCCTATAGCAAATCACTCAAGTGTCCTACACCTGAATTATGTACGGGTCGCTCAAACTTCTGCTGAGAAACAGTTTTCGTCAGTGGATTTGTAATGTTATCATCTGATGCTTTTTATTCGATCATCACATCGCCACGATGTATGATCCGACGAATCAGATGAAATATTTGAAGTATATACTTGGATCGTTGATGAGATCGTAATTTCTTTAGCCTATATTGTATCCTAGCTCAGCTGCTAACAGAACTATACCTAATCCAATTAGGATTATATAGATCCAAAATTGCTTCTTTTGCTGCCTCAGGTGCATCAATGTTCTGCTTTTGTTGTTTATTCGGCAACAGTATCTTGCTTGGAAGATTTCCAGCTCACTGTTCCGTTATTCAAACTAAATATGTACCCTAATTGTGACTTAAAGTCATCTTTGTCGGTTTGAAAACTTGCAGCGGTGAACCTAGTCACCTCAAGTTCTTCTTTCCCCATATGATCAGAAACCATCCTTAGTTCGTCCAAGATACACAAGGATGTTCTTAACATCAATCCAGTGACCATCACCTGGATCGGCCTTATAGCGTCTACATATGTTCAAAGCATATGAGACCTCAGGTCAGATACATTTCAAAAAATGTACGAGCTCTGGGAGGGTTGTCAGCAAATTTCTAGATCTATCCCAGTAGATCTTTATTCATAGAATAAAGCATGCTTCTCCCAAGTATTCTATGGAGAATTTTAATGAAAGCCAAGATTTCACCGATTATATTATGGGAATGTTATTGCTAAGAAGCAATACATCATCATTATATTGGACAGTCACTGTCAGTGCGCTCCCACTAACCTTCTTATATACCACTGCATATAAGAATTCCTCTTAGGAAAACCGCATGGAGAGCAACAATTACATTGTTCTCTTGTGAGTTGTATAAGTACTATACTTTGGTTTCCCTATGACAATCTAAAAATAGGCACTTATCCAATTTGGGTTCTAGTTTGGTATCATCCAAACATATGCCTAGCATTCCCAAATCTTCAGGAATGAGAAACCCAGTTTTTTTCCTGTTCATATCTAATATGAAGTCTGTCTAACAAATTTTCATGGAACCTTATTCAAAATAAGTATTATACTGTTTAATACGTATCCCCAGAAGGAAATCGGTAGCTCATAGCGACTCATCATTAACCTTACCATGTCCAATAAAGTTCGGTTTCTCTTATCGGACACACCGTCAATTTGAGGTGTCCCGGGAGGAGCCCACTGTGAAAGAATACCATACTCTTTCATGTAATCTTGAAACTCATATGTTTAAGTATTTTACACTATGGTCCAACCGTAATGTTTTTAATACTTTTACCGATCTGTTTTCTTACTTCGTGTCGAAACTCTTTGAATTACTCAAAAGTTTTTGACTTGTGTTTCATAAGATACACATAACCGTAACACGATGCCACATCCGTAAAGGTTACGAAGTATTCATATCCACCTTTAGCCTAGCTAGACATGGGCCTACTTACGTCACAATGAACGAGGGCTAACAGATCGGTGGCACTTGCACTTTTACCAAGTAAAAGGTGTTTTAGGCACTTTCCCTAATAAACTAAATTCGTAGACATCATTTGAATTAGAATCAAATCCGTCCTAGTACCCATTCTTCGAAAGTATGGATATACGAGTCTTGTTTAATATGTCCCAGACAACAATGCCACTTTTAAGTCTCAACAGATTTATAAAGTTTGAGCTCTTGTTTGTCATATTATATGTTTGAGATTCATTTATATTCTAAATATAAATACTGTTATTCACATTTAATGTGCTTATCTCAATATCATCTTTATAAACAAAACACTTAGTGTTCTAGAATATAAAGGTATACCCGCAATGGGTTAAACTAGATACATAGATAATGTTCCTAGTCAAACTAGGTACATTAAAACAGTTTTCTAATTTAAGTACATGCCCAAAGGGCAATTCCAAAACTTAGGTTTCTACGGCCAAAAAAGTGACTCTCGTCCTGTTTCCGACTCATAGGTCGATCTCAACTGAAGCCAGTCTCCTGCTAATCAGTAGATCCCGCACATCAGTACATATATTTATGTACCACATCCAGTATCTAAAATCCAATTTTAAAACCAGCAGTGGACATGTTTATAACAAACATACCTAAAGTCGGAGCCTTGCCCGTATTCACTTCCTTCATGTCTGCCTTGTCCATACGGTAGTCACGCTTCCACTGACCCCGGTTGCCACAGTTTAGGCAGACATCTTGGGATATGTCTTTTGTCTTCCCAGAATACAGTGACGATTTAGCCTTGCCATTTTCTTCACACCCCTAGAAGCCTTCGGCCAAGCCTTGGCCTTTTGAGATGTCGAAGTAAGATGTGGCTTGTGCTTCTTGCCCTTTTGTTAGCTCTGGCTCTATCTCATTGAGCATAGCCATTAACTCTCCAAGTGTTTTCTATTGCAATTAGTACTTCTAAGATCTAAGAATAGATCTATGAAGATCCTTCAATTTCAATATCATACTATAAGGATCTAATCCTTAGTTCTGACAAAGAAATTAAGGAATCATTGCGGCAAGCATAACAGATTGAGCACTAAAGTTATCATCACCATGAGTCTTCCAAAGCTCATGCTCCACTATTTGCTCAACTTCGGGCTCAGGCCCGAGATGTCACTCTATCAAATAAAGTAACTTCTTAACTCCCAGGACTATCCTGAGATTCATTTCCCACTATGAAAATTTACGCCGTTAAAGACATTTTCACCTAGGATTATGTTCCTTTACGCTAATCTTTCAGCTATATTGATTTCTATAGTCCAACTATCCAATCAACGATTTCAGGTACAATCAGACGTAATGATTACTATAGTCTAACTATATAACCAACTATAAATGATCGGTTAAATTCAAATATATTGATTACTATAATCCAATTATATAATCAACTATAAAAGAAGTAGTTTCAATACAGTCCAACTGCTTAATTAAAACAATAATTGAATATTAGTCCAACTAATATATATTATTTTTTAATGATGAAAAATGAAATGAGCGCGTATTGGCAAGTATCTAAATGAAATTGTAAATTTAATACTTGCCTCCCACTATTTTTCGGCGAGCCTCTAACCCTTTATGGAGTACTCGGGAAACCTAGTTTCCTAGTGGGCTAGGATCCCGTTAAATAACACACAACCTTGACTTTGGCCAACAAGTTGTATGAAACTTAACTAGGTAGATCTTTAAGATCAATTGGATCCCATCCAATTCCTAGATCCAGTAGGTGGACATCCAAGTCCGAAACATATATCTATTATATCTGATATATTCCCTAACATTTTTCCTCTGAATCAACTAAGCCTTGGCTTTGGCTCAACAAGCTTAATGAACAAGAAGTGACCTTGACTTTGGGAAAACTTCGTAATCGAGGCCGATGAACAAGAAGTGACCTTGACTTTGGCCAAAAAATCACAACTTGCCCAAGGCGTACGATATGGAACAAAGCCTTCATGATTCAAACACATCCGCGATGGACAAAGGTCTTGACTTTGGCCAACAAACCAGTGCCAATCTTGGATCTTGGGAGAGAATCACTCAATGGAAGGAAAAACACTTAATATTTGATTGAGGGTTTTTTGCGTAAATTGGCAACCAATTTCTTATCTTTTATTAGATCTCATCATACACCCTTAAGCATGCATTCTAAAAGCATAATAAGGCGCGATAAAATTAATAATGATATGCCGATGGATATACAACAAACTTGTTCCTAGAATAATTCTCTCTCTTTCCTCTCTCTCACTAGCACTATTCATACTTCTACCCAATTACATAATACTTCTAAAGAAACCTCATTACATTGAGGGGAATTGGTGAGAAGAGAAATACAATGAGAAAAGAGGTAATAGGCTGGACACGCAGGTCCAATTTAATAAATTCTAAATTTATTACAATAATTTTCAAAATTGCCCTCACCCATCTAATATCCATCTGATATACATTATTCATACATACATCCAAGTATTCATATAAAACATGTTATCAATCAATCTAATCCAATTAATTAATCTTTGATTAGTGACCATCCAATGTTCAAACAACGATTTGATTTGCGCGAGTCCAACTCGTTTAAGAATAAGTACTCAAAGTGCGAATTCTTGAATTATATCGAACTATAATTTTAAATCCAATTTAATTTGTATTCAATACTAATTCTTATTTAATTCCAAATTAAATAATTACACTTTTAATGTGCCTTTGCGACTTAGATTCTAAATCTAATCTTAATGGGTCTCAAAGCCCAATTAACATCCAATGTCAATTTAATTAAAGTCCAATGGGCTTTCAATTAATTTCTTAAGGAATGGACTTTGGCAACCAAAGCCCATTAGGGAATCACCCTTTGCCGTAAAATTAATTTTGGCCCATTAGGCCCAATTAATTATTTAAAGGCCCATTTATTATATTTGGACTTAATGGAATGGTTTTAGGCCCAATTTGGATCCAATCCAATTGTCCTAAACCAACTGGCCCAACCAAGCCCATTAGGCCCAAATACAACAATTTTAGCCCAATTCCAAATTAAGCCTAATTATTTAAATTCTAATATTCAAAATATCATAATTTATTTAATTAAAGTGTATAGCCATAATTAATTATTTAAATTAAAATTTCCAAAATACCAATTTACATAATTAATCATGCTTTATTATTTTCAATACATGTCCAACATTATTGAAGCAAAATCAATCCCAACATGCTCATACAAGCTCACGACAATCATGGTAATTTTTCATTAATTTTGATTTCAATCCAATTAAATCAGAAATCAATTTATCCATTCATTTTAAACTCATCCATTGGTCTAAAATTTCAAAATCACCATGAGCTTAGGGTACCTATATCATTCGGCCAAGCCTATAGATTTGGGAAAAATTAATCCAATTAATTTTTCATAAAATTGATCATGCATAACTCTAAGTTATCATTATCTAAGCATACTCAAACAAATAATTTGATTAAATCATGCTCAAATCAAAAATACCCAAATTTAAGATTAAGAACCCTAATTCAATTTCATGCTTAAATAGTCTATGATACCATTATTGGGTCTATAAGAACAATCCAAGATCATTTTAAGCAAAATTGATATGTGAATACGCAAAGAAGTAGCATAAATACCTACATTGAACGGATTGGATGTAGGTGTAGAGTTCAAAAATTCCACTTTGAGAAGTTGTTCCAAGCTCTTCTCTTTGATGTATGTTGAAGCTCCAAGCTTGAAGTTTGAGATTCCAAACTCTAGGGAATGTTTCCCTATCACCTTTGTATGATGTAATGTGTGCTAGCACTTGGAAAAATTTGCAACGCATTGCTTCCTTTGCCTTTGTTATTCTCGGCCAAGCCAAGAAAGAGAAGGGAAATTTTCATTTTCACCGTGAAAGAGAGAGAGAGAGGAAGAGTGAATGAGTTTTTGATTTCAAAAAATCTAATTACCAAATACCAAAAGTTGGTATATGTCACTTTACACTTCAAATAAAATAATAGAAGTGTAATTTACAAGTTTTCAACTACCAACAACTTCCATCAAGCTAAAGTGACAAAGTTGACTAGTGATGTGACTTGTGATGTGACTTATGGGCCCCACTTTAATTCAAAATCCGAGCGGGCCCGTAAACACATTCCGGGCACGGGTTCGTTAATTCCGAATTAACGAATTTTCCGTTGCGACGTAATTAAATCAAATTTAATTAAATAATTATGCCTAGTAAAATTACTATTAAAATCGCTCGCGAATTAATTCTAAATAAACACGCAAGGCTTGAGGCTGGAATAATGTCTGCCCCGTACGAAGCATATATCAGATCACAAGCAACTAGTCTCTTTAATCGGATAATCATGACCTAGTCATATTATCCCGATGATTGCCATACTTAAGAGTACCAGTTCTGTATCATACGTGATCATCATCTCCATATGACTGAAGTGATACTTCCATCTTGACATCACACCCAATACACTACGATTCTCAATATACCCAGAAGAAGCGTACACAGAACCTGTTAAAGCCCTGGATGACCAAAACCAAAGTATATTGATTGTTGCAAGTATTAGCGGTGCAAGTCTTAGGTTAAGACCAAATACACCTACCCTGATTCGGATTCCCATAGACACATAGTCATACTACCAATGGGATTCCGAGGGGTCTATCCAGAGCGAAGCTATTTCCGTACCATCGGTAAACAGAACCTCATATTACACTTGCATGAGTATCCAATACCCAAATATACGAGAACTATACCGTTACTGTTGGACAGTTATGACCCATAGCGTCACTATTTGTAAAGATCATGGTGTTGTTGTACAAATTAACTATGTGACAAAGGAAATTGCTCTTTTATCATTTGTGATTAGATCACCAAGATGTATAAATGATGAAAGGTCCTTATGATTAGTTCCTGCATTGAGATGATATGAGACAATATCAATCCACGAAGGTTTAATCATTAAATATCCATAGTCAGAGTATTATCGAGATTGGACATCGATAATGCGGAAAAGACTAGTATTACACTTGTGCGCGTTGTGAGGGCATAACAGTATAGTTCTCATATATTTGGGTATAGGATACTCATGCAAGTGTAGTAGGAGGTTCTCATATATTTTGGTGATCTAATTACAAATGATAAAAAAGCAATTTCCTTTGTCACATAGTTAATTTGTACAACAACACCATGTTCTGTACAAATAGTGATGCTATGGGTCATAATTGTCCAACAGCGAGGGACCATATCATATGTAAATCGCATACATAATGGGTATATATATCTTTCCTTCTCATTTGGGGGCTTTGGAATGTTGCTAGATGTCAACCTTGGTCATTGAAATCGAATGACCATCTGATCGGAGGATAATTTATGTTCGATTAAATTACCACGATTCATTTCATGTCCAACTTGAGGGGAACCAAAAAGGTCAAAGACAACAAAGTCGAAATCAATGGTTAACAGTGCACAGTACAAATATAACAACATATATGATTGCTGTATGAATTGTTCATAAATGGTTCAATGTGTTTAATTATTGAACAAATCATTTATGAGGTTCCATAGTGGCTTAGGGATTGGTGAATGATGATGGGGGCACTTTAGGAATTGGAATAAAAAAAAATACTATTCACGTGAATAGTAAAAAAAATTTATTTGTTTCAAATTTTAATTTGGCCCAAACTCTTATTAGGGTTTTATAATCTCAATAAACCACTAAATTAAGATCCAATGGCTAAGATTAAATTAGCATTTATCCCACATCAGATTCTTAATTAATTTTATTTTCTTTGGAGCACTATATAAACCCAAAGAATTCTTCACAAATTGGCTACACCAAAACCTTTCATGTATTGGGTTTATATAAGTGAGCAACTCTAAAGTTTAAGAGTAAGCCACTGATTTTGAGGATCCTTAAGTCTAATTGACTGGAGGAACCTCGAGTTAAAAGTTTTGAGGTATTTCCCTAGGCTAGCACCAAGGGCAAAATACATGTGCACTCAAGGCGTAGTCTTGCCGTTGAGTTTTGGCTTTGGTGTGTGCATCTTTGGAGGCCACACACTTGGGTGGCTCTTTGGAACGTGGAAGAGCTTGCTGAGTTCGAGAAAATCTTGTAGATTGGAGGGAGGACTAGAGGAGTCTTTGTTGGACAGTTATGGCCCATAGCATCACCATTTGTACAGATCATGGTGTTGTTGTACAAATTAATTATGTGACAAAGGAAATTGCTCTTCTATCATTTGTAATTAGATTACCAAGATGTATAAATGATAGAAGGTCCATATGATTAGTTCCAGATTGATAAGATCTGAGACAATATCAATCCATGAAGGTTTAATCATTAAATATCCCTAGTCGTAGTATTATCGAGATTGGACATCGATAATGCGGAATAGACTAGTATTGCACTTTTGCGCGTTGTGAGAGCATAACGACATAGTTATCATATATTTGGGTATAGGATACTCATGCAAGTGTAATAGGAGGTTGTGTTTACCGATGGTACGGAAACAGCTTCGCTCTGGATAGACCCCTCGGAATTCCATTGGTAGTATGACTATGTGTCTATGGAAGTCCGAATCAGAAGGTGTATTTGGTCTTAACTTGAGACTTGCACCGCTAATACTTGTGACAATCAATATACTTTGGTTTTGGTCTCCCAAGGATTTAACCGATTCTGTGTACGCCTCTTCTGGGTATATTGAGAATCGTAGTGTATTGGTTGTGATGTCGAGATGGAAGTATCACTCCAGTCATAGTGGAGATGATGATCACGTAGGATACGAAACTGGTGCTCTTATATGCTGCAGCTATCGGGATATTATGACTAGGTCATGTTTATCCGATTATAGAGACTAGTTACCAGAGATCCGATATGTGCTTCGTACGGGGAAGACACATTTCCAGCCCCAGGCCTTGCACGTGACATCCGATACTGGATCGAAATACGCAATACTACGTATACTACGCCTGATATAGATCACATATTCCAGTAATAATATTTCTGGAGAATTGGGTAGGCATGATACTTTGCTAGAAGCCAACCATATCTTGTAAATCGGTAAAAACGTAGTACTAGGTACGTACATGTTCGGATAGTCCGATGACCGGATTTACTGCCAACATATCTGGGGATCTCATAGGTCGTTTCCCAAAGATTCACCAATGACGTATGACTCGCACTTTATTAATCTGGGATTAATTATAAGAGAGAGAAAATTAATCTGGGATTAATTACGGAGATATTTTATCTGGGAAAAAATATTATTTAGAAAGAGATAACGATTAATTTGGAATTAATCGATAAAATAATATATTCGATATATTATACGAAATTATATTTCGACGCGGAATTAAAATTAGATTTTAATTCGGGCGAACGAGTTAATTTAGAATTAATTCATTAGCGACATGAATAGTGATTTTGCTAGGCATAATTATTTAAATATGTCGCAACGGAAAATTTGTTAATTCAGAATTAGCGAACCCGAGCCCGGGAGTTTTTGCGGGCGCACTCGCATTTCGAATTCAAGTGCGGCCCACAAGTCACATCAAGCGTCAAATCATTAGTCAATCAATTGATGTGATGTCTAGTCACTTTGTGTGATTTGACAACTTATCATGAGTGATGTGAATAGTGATGGAGGTGGTTGTGGCTTTAATGCCTTTGATTTTTGAAAATGGTAATTGTTTTTAGTATTTGTTTTGGAAATAAAATAAACCAAATACATAAACACATTTTCTTTTTCCATTCTCTCTCACCACACACGGTTTTAGAAACCCATTTCCCTCCTCTCCCTCTCTCGGCTTTTGAAGCCATTTTCTTCTCCATTTTCTTGGCAAGGCCGAAAGATGCAAGAATAACAAGGAAGATTTGTGGCAAATCTTTCCATTGCTAGCACATAAAGGGTCATCCAAGGTGATAGGGAAACCGACTTATGAGCATGGAATCACCATTAGCAAAGCTTAGAGCTTGGAGCATCAATGGAGTCCATGGCCGATTTTTTGGAGGACAACAAGAAGCCCACTGCCGAGAGCTTCTAGGAGGAGCACAAGGATTTGTGATCGTCGCATCGTATAGCCGTTCAATGTGAGTATGATTCCGCCGTATTTCATTGTTTTATTCGCACATATTTCTTGCTTGAAATCGACTTTGGGACTTAATAGAAACCCAACAATGGTATCAGAGCCATTTTGAGCATGAAATGAACTTAGAATAAATTTGGGTAAAATCAATTTGAGCATGATTTGATAAAATTAATTGATTGAGTATGCTTGAATGATGTTGTATTGAAGTTGTATATGATCAATTTCATGAAAAGTTGATTGGATCAATTTTTGCCCAAAATTTAGGCTTGGTCGAATGCAATTGTTGCCCTAATGTCATGGTATTTTTTGTTTCTTTGATCATTGGATGACTTGAAACAATTGGGAAATGTTGATTTGAGATTTAATTGGATTGAATTTTGAATTAGACAAATAAACCCTAAAATGCCGTGAGTGTTAGCATGTAAAATGATGTGATTTTTTGATTCAAATGTATTGGACATGTGTTGATGATAATGAGCATAATTAATTGAAAAAATTTGTCTTTTGGAAATGTTAATTTGGGTAATTAATTATGGCATACACTTTAGATTAATTAAGTTATGATATTTGGAATTTGGTAATTTAATTAATTGGGCCTATTTTGGAAATTGGGCTTGAAAAGTTGTAATTGGGCTTAATGGGCTTGGTTGTACCAAGTTTGGTTTAGGCTAATTGGTTGGATCCAATTGGTCCCAAAACCATATCCATAAAGTCAAATTATGACTTAATGGACCTTTAATAATAATTGGGCCTAATTGGCCTAAATTGGTTTCTTGGCAAATAAGGGTGATTCCTTAAATGGGCTTTGGTATTTGGGTTTGACCCATATTGACCAAAAGTCCATGCCTTAGAAATTAATTGAAAGCCCATTGGACTTTAAATTAAATTGACATTGGATGTTAATCAGGCTTTGAGACCCGTAACGATTAGATTTGGAATCTAAGTCGTAAAGGTACTTTAAAAAGTGTAATATTTAATTTGGAATTAAATAGATGAATTAGTATTAAATGCAAATTAAATTGGATTAAATGTTGTAGTTTAATTTAATTCAAGAATTCGTACTTTGAGTACTTATTCGCAAAACGAGTTTGACTCGCGCAAAATCAAATCGTTGTTTGAACATTGGATGGTCATTAATTATCAGATTAATTAATTGGATTAGATTGATTGATAACATGCTTGTGTGAATACATGGATGCGATGTATGAATAATGTATATCGGATGGATATTAGTTGGGTGAGGGCAATTTTGGAAATTATTGTAATAAATTTAGAATTTATTAATTGGACCTGCGTGTCCAGCCTATTACCTCTTGACTCTGTGTATTTCTCTTCTCACCTATTCCCCTCAATGTAAATGAGGTTTCTTTAGAAGTGTTATGTAATCGGGTAGAAGTAATACTTGTGCTAGCGGGAGAGAGGAAAGAGAGATTTATTCTAGGAACAATGTGTTAAGTATCCATCCGCGTATCATTATTATATTTATTTATATGCGCCTTATTATGTGTTTAGAATGCATGTTTAAGGTTGTATGATGATGAGACCTTTACAAAGATAATTAATTGGTTGCCAATTACGCGAAAAAAACCCTCAACATCATATTAAGCGTTTTTCCTTCCATTGAGTGATTCTTACTCAAGATCCAAGACTGACACTGGTTTGTTGGCCAAAGTCAAGACCTTTGTCCGTCGCGGATGTGTTTGAATCATGAAAGCTTTGTTCCATATTGGTGTCTTGTCCAAGTTGTGATTTGTTGGCCAAATTCAAGATCATTTCTTGTCCATCGACATTGATTAAGAAGCTTTCCAAGGTCAATGGGTTCCGCTTAACTGGGATCACTAAGTTTGTTGTGCCAAAGCCAAGGCTTAGTTGATTCAAAGGAAAAAGGTTAGGCAATATATTGGATATATTGGCATATATAAGATATATGTTTCGGACTTGGATGTCCACCTACTGGATCTAGGAATTGGATGGGATCCAATTGATCTTAGAGATCTACCTAGTTAATTATCATACAATTTGTTGGCCAAAGTCAAGATTGTGTGTTGTTTAACGGGATCCTAGCCAATTAGGAAATAAGGTTTCCCGAGTACTCAACAGAGGGTTAGAGGCTCGCCGAAAATTAGTGGGAGGCAAGTATTAAATTTGCAATATTCGTTTAGTTACTTGCCATACGCGCTCTTTCAAATTTTTCGTCAAATAAATTAATAGATTAGTTGAACTAATATTTAATGTTGTTTTAAATAAACAGTTGGACTGTATTCAAACTATTTCATTTATAGTTGATTATATAATTGGATTATAGTAATCAATATATTTGAATTAACTAATTTCAATTAATAGTTGATTTTATAATTGGATTATAGTAATCAATATAATTGAATTTAACCATTTAAATTATAATTGATTATATAGTTGGACTATAGTAATCATTATAATCAAATAGTACCTAAAATCGTTGATTCGATAGTTGGACTATTGAAATTAAGATAATTGAAAGATTAGTGTTTAAAACATAATCCTGGGTGAAAATGTATTTAAACGACTTTAATTTTCAAATTGGGAATAAAATCTCAGGATAGTCCTGGATGACCGAGAAGTTACTTTATTTGATATAGTGACATCTCGAGCCTAAGCCTGGAGTTAAGCAAATAATAGAGCATGATCTTTGGAAGATTCATGTAATGATAACTTTAGTGCTTAATCCGTTATGCTTGCCACAAAGACTCTTTAATTTCTTAGTCAGAACTAAGGATTGGATCCTTATAGTATGATAATGAAATTGAAGGATCTTCATTGATCTATCGTTAGATCTTAGAAGTACTAAATTGCAATAGTAAACTCTTGGAGAGTTAATGGCTATACTCAAGGAGACAAAGCCAAAGTTTGCAATAGGGCAAGAAGCGCAAGACGCACCTTATTTCAACATCCCAGAAGGCCAAGGCTTGGCCAAAGGCTTTTGAATGTGGAAAAGGGGCAAAGACAAAATCATTATAATCTTCTTGGAAGATAAAGGACGTATCCCAAGATGTCTGCCTAAACTGTGGCAAACGGGGTCAATGGAAGCATGACTGCCGTATGGACAAGGCAGACATGAAGAAAGAGAAAACGGTGCAAGGCTCCGGCTTCAAATATGTTTGTCATAAACATGTTCGCTACTAGTATTAAAATTGGATTTTAGATACTAAATGTGGTACATAAATATGTATTGGTGTGCAGTATTTGCTGTAAGCAGGATACTGACTTCAGTTGAGATTGATCTGCGAATCAGAAATGGGACGACAGTCGCTGTTTTAATTGTAGAAACCTAAGTTTAGGAACTACCCTTCGGGTGTGTACTTAAATTAGGAAACTGTTACAATGTAACTAGTTTGACTAGAAACATTATCTCTATATCAGGGTTTAACCCGTTGCGGGTATACCCTTATATTCTAGAACACTAAAGTGTTTTATTATATAAAGATGATATTTAGATAAACACATTAGATGTGAATAACAGTATTTATATTTTGAATATAAATAAATCTCAAACGTATAACAGGACAAACAAATAGCTCAAACTGAATTAATCAGTTGAGACTTATTTGTGGCATTGTTGTCTGGGACACAATTAACAAAGACTCGTATATCCACACTTTTGAAGAGTGGGTACTAGGACAAATTTGATTCTATTCAAATAATGTCTACGAATCTAGTTTATTGGGCAAAATGCCTAAAACACCTTTTACTTGGTAAAAGTATAAGTTCCACCGATCTGTTAGCCCTCGTTCATAGTGACGTGAGTGGGCCTATGTCTAGCTAGGCTAGAGGTGGATATGAATGTTTCGTGATCTTTACGGATGTGGCATCGCGTTATGGTTATGTGTTTCTTTTAAAACACAGATCGGAAAATTTTGATGAATTCAAAGAGTTTCGACACGAAATAAATAAACAGATCGGCTAAAGTATTAAACCGTCACGGTTAGACCATGATGAAAATACTTAAGCAATAAGTTTCTCAAATACTTGGAAGAGTATAGTATTCTTTCAATGAGGACTCCTCCCGAAACACGTCAATTTGACGGTGTGTCTGAACGGAGAAACCGAATTTTGTTAGACATGATAAGGTTAATCATGAGTCACTCTGAGCTACCATTTCCTTCAAAGGATACACATTAAACAGTGAAAGATTTATTTTGAATAAGGTTCCATAAAATCTGTTTGACATATTTCATATTAGATATGAACAGGAAAGAAACCGAGGTTTCTCATTCCTGAAGATTTGGGAATGCTAGGCATACGTTTGGATAATACCAAACTAGAACCTAAATCGGATAAGTGCCTAATTTGTTGGATATCCTAGGGAAACCAAAGTATAGTACTTATACAACTCAAAAGAGAACAATGTAATTGTTGCTCGCCATGCGGTTTTCCTAAGAGGAATACCAATATGCAGTGGTAAGTGGGAGGAAAGTAAAACTCGATGAAAATCGGAGTAATACTATTCCAGGCACCGATTCCTTAATGGAACACCAATAGTTCATCAAGGATGTAACTATACCAATAATCTTCGAATACACAAGAACCACGTAAGTCAGAGAGAGTCAGAAAACAACCTTGGAGGTATGGGTTTCTGATCTCACCTCATAAAGATGTCAATCTTATTGAGGAATACTAACTGACTACGTATGAGGAAGTGATACAAGGTATCGACTCCCTATTATGTCAAAGTGCCATGAAGTCCGAAATGGATTCCATGTATACCAACTATGTTTGGATACTAGTTGTTGTACTGGAAGGCATTGTGCCTATTGGTACTATATAAGTCTTCAAGGAAGACAAACATGGAAGGCAACGTACCAACGTACTAAGCTAGGCTTGTAGCGAAAAGGTATCATTATCAACATTGTGTAGATTACGATGAAACCTTTTACATGTTGCCATGGTAAATCCATTTGGATAATGCTTGCTAATGTTGCATATTTCATTCATGAAATATGGCAGCTGGAAAGCCAAAACCGCATTCCTTAACGGAAACCCTTTGGAGGATGTTTACAACATCCTGACGGTTTTGTCGTACCATAACTAGCAAACAAGGTTTGCAGGTTATACGATCCATGTATGGATTGAAGCAAGCATATTGTTCTTGGAATTATCGTTTTGATGTTATCATAATGGTATATGATTTAATTCAAAACGAAAATGATTCTTGTGTATATAAGGAGGTTAGTGGGAGTGCACTGACAGTGAAGTCCTGAATAATGATAATATGTCATTTCTTGGAAATGATATTCCCATAATACAATCGGTGAAAGCTTGGCTTTCATGAAAATTCTCCGTAGAATTCTTGGGAGAAAAAACATTTATTCTAGGAAAAAAGATCTATTGGGATAGATCTAAAGGTTATTCATACTCTCTGAGAAATCGTACATTGAAATAAATGTACGCGACCTGGTGTCTCAGATACTTTGAGCGTATGGAGTCACAATCTGGCCAATCCAAGTGATAGTCATTGGATTGATGTTAAGAACATCCTTGAGTATCTTAGATGAACTAATGATGCTTTCTTAAACTATGGAGAAGGAGAACTTGAAGTGACTGGGATCACCGTTGCAAGTTTCCTAACCGATAAAAAATGACTATAAGTCGTAATAAAGGTACTATAAAGTTTGAATAACGGGACAGTGAGCTCGAAATCTTCCAAGCAAGATACTGTTACCGAATAAACAAAAAAAGTGGATTATTGCTGCAGCTGAGGCAACAATAGAAGCCTTCTGGATTGATAATAAATCTAATTAGATTAGATATAGTTCTGTTAGCAGCTGAGCTAGGCTACAACGCAGGCTAAAGAATTAATGGTCTCATCAACGATCCAGATATATACTTCAAATATTCATCTGATTCATTCGGATCATACATCGTGGCGATGTGATGATCGTATAAATCGCATCAGATGATAATCATGCTAATCCGCTGACGAAAGCTTTTCCTCAGCAAAAGTTTGAGCGAACCGTACATAGTTTGGGTGTAGGACACTTGAGTGATTTGCTATAGGCCAAGTGGGAGATTGTTGGACAGTTATGGCCCATAGCATCACTATTTGTACAGATCATGGTGTTATTGTACAAATTAACTATTTGACAAAGGAAATTGCTCTTTTATCATTTGTAATTAGATTACCAAGATGTATAAATGATAGAAGGTCCATATGATTAGTTCCGGATTGATAAGATATGAGACAATATCAATCCACAAAGGTATAATCATTAAATATCCCTAGTCGTAGTATTATCGAGATTGGACATCGATAATGCGGATTAGACTAGTATTGTACTTGTGCGCGTTGTGGGAGCATAACGGTATAGTTCTCATATATTTGGGTATAGGATACTCATGCAAGTGTAATAGGAGGTTGTGTTTACCGATGGTACGGAAACAGCTTCGCTCTGGATAGACCCCTCAGAATTCCATTGGTAGTATGACTATATGTCTATAGAAGTCCGAATCAGGGTAGGTGTATTTGGTCTTAACCTGAGACTTGCACCGCTAATACTTGCGACAATCAATATGCTTTGGTTTTGGTCATCCAGGGCTTTAACCGGTTCTGTGTACGCCTTTTCTGGGTATATTGAGAATCGTAGTGTATTGGGTGTGATGTCGAGATGGAAGTATCACTCCAGTCATAGTGGAGATGATGATCACGTAGGATACGGAACTGGTGCTCTTATATCCTACAGCTATCGGGATATTATGACTAGGTCATGTTTATCCGATTATAGAGACTAGTTACCAGAGATCTGATATGTGTTTCGTATGGGGCAGACACATTTCCAGCCCCAGGCCTTGCACGTGACATCTGATACTGGATCGAAATACGCAATACTACGTATACTACGCCTGATATAGATAACATATTCCAGTAAGAATATTTCTGGAGAATTGGGTAGGCATGATGCTTTGCTAGAAACCAACCATGTCTTGTAAATCGGTAACAACGTAGTACTAGGTACGTACGTGTTCGGATAGTCCGACGACCAGATTTACTGCCAACATATCCGAGGATCTCATGGGTCGCTTCCCGAAGATTCACCGATGACGTATGACTCGCACTTTATTAATCTGGGATTAATTATAAGAGAGAGAAAATTAATCTGGATTAATTACGGAGATATTTTATCTGGGATAAAATATTATTTAGAAAGAGAGAACGATTAATTTGGAATTAATCGATAAAATAATATATTCGATATATTATATGAAATTGGATTTCGACGTGGAATTAAAATTAGATTTTAATTCGGGCGAACGAGTTAATTTAAAATTAATTCGTTAGCGATGTGAATAGTGATTTTGCTAGGCATAATTATTTAATTACGTCGCAACGGAAAATTCGTTAATTCGGAATTAGCGAACCCGAGCCCGAGAGTGTTTGCGGACGCACTCGCATTTCGAATTCAAGTGCGGCCCATAAGTCACATCAAATGTCAAATCACTAGTCAATCAATTGATGTGATGTCTAGTCACTGTGAGTGATTTGACAACTTGTCATGAGTGATGTGAATAGTGATGGAGGTGGTTGTGGCTTTAATGCCTTTGACTTTTAAAAATGGTAATTGTTTTTGGTATTTGTTTTGGAAATAAAATCAACCAAATACATTGACACATTTTCTTTTTCCATTCTCTCTCACCACACACGATTTTAGAAACCCATTTCCCTCATCTCCCTCTCTCAGCTTTTGAAGCCGTTTTCTTCTCCATTTTCTTGGCAAGGCCGAAAGATGCAAGAAGAACAAGGAAGATTTGTGGCAAATCTTTCCATTGCTAGCACATAAAGGGTCATCCAAGGTGATAGGGAAACCGACTTATGAGCATGGAATCACCATTAGCAAAGCTTGGAGCTTGGAGCATCAATGGAGTCCATGGCCGATTATTTGGAGGACAACAAGAAGCCCACTGCCGAGAGCTTCTAGGAGGAGCACAAGGATTGGTGTTCGTCGCATCACATAGCCGTTCAATGTGAGTATGATTATGCCGTATTTCATTGTTGTATTCGCACATATTTCTTGCTTGAAATCGATCTTTGGACTTAATAGAAACCCAACAGTCTTCGGTTCAAGTAAGTCTTTTTATTTCTTTATTTTAATTAGAGTTCTTATGATAGTTAGCATGTTTAGGTTTATTATCTTTGCATGTTTTATGAGTTTTATGCTTAGAATATATAGTAACATGCATAGGCTTGTAGAATAATAAAAACAAATGGGTCTTTGGCAAAGGGAAAGCGGCATAATAATTTTTATTTTCCGCTGCGCACTCGCGGCCGCTTCCCAATAGTGGTATCAGCGCGCTGTTTTTGTTTTGATTAGTTCTCACTCGTTTGAACTCGAAATTGGGTGTTTAAAAGCTCGTTGGAAAGCTAACACCCTGACCTTAATTTTAGGTACAAGTTTTGCATGATTTGGTTAGGATTTGAATTGTGAAATTGCATTTAAGTTTCATGCGTCTACAGAAAAATGTGAATAGTAAATTTATTTGAATAAAATAAAATACAATATCATAATTAAATATTAATCAAAGTTATTTAATGCCTAAAATAATTCCAACATATTAAAACTCATTTGCTTGATGATTCTATGTATGATTAGACTTGGCATGATTATTTTAGGGTGCAAGCATCTAGAGACTTTCTAAGAAATAGAGAGTGTATTGCTTATCCCTTCGCTAATTAATTATTCCGTGATGAAATTAGAGATTTATTACCTTTAAGGCTAATAAATATAAATCACTTGTTTATAATAAAAGACATTATAAAAGATACAAGTGGGTTGGGACCAAGGGGTTTATAAAACTTTCTAAACTAAAGTTAATTTAACCAAATGTATTACTAGAGTTAGATAATGATTTGGTGTCTTCCTTCACTCACTACCTTTTTATATCCAAAAGGAAAAGCTGTGAAGACATATAGATAATCATTTACTCAAAGCTTACCTTAAAACATATTTAAAGTGTTGGACTAATTTGGAGGATCTATTGTTTATTCATGTCACCAAGGCAATAAGAGCCTAAGAGGTAAGGGTATTTAAGAGAGTTCGCTCCACCCTCCCTCTGGGAAATTTTCAATGGAGGAATCCATTTGACAGTTATTCACTTAAACTTGCTAAAATCCTCAATAATAATTTAAGTCTAAAATTTACCACCCATTGTAAAGTATAGACCCAAAGGGCTTAAACCGTATTGGCACGACTAGGCTTTACCAGACTGACCAATACCAATTTGTCCTTAAATCGTACTATTGACAATGGTTTGACTTTTCTAAGTCATAAGACGCAGCGACCGTTAGGCTTGGTCTTATAACTTAGTGGCAAAGATTGGGTTTCCACAAGGACTAGCATAAGCTATGGCATGTTTGATTGCCCAACCCAATGATCAAGGAATTGTGATTTATATCATAAATTGGTTGGGAACCTACCTAATTATCGTATTTTATAACGACCGGCCCTAGTCGGGGTTATGAAATAATGATAATGGGATCCTTGCCCATAAGAAATCCATCATATTGGGGTTGATGCAATTTGCTTAAAATTTTAAAACAATTGAGTGAGAGCAACTTCATAATATTAAAAGCCCATGTATTATGAAACATTAATGAAAACATATTCCTAATTTTAACATTTTCTCTTAACAGGTGGGTTATAATATTTCACAAACATTCAAATGGCAAAAAGAGTATCACTTCGTTCCATCCTTGATGAGCATAAGCTCAAAGGGGACAACTACAATGACTGGTTTAGAAACCTTAAAATTATCTTACGACAAGAAAAGATTTTCTATGTTCTTGAAAGACCATTTCCCCCTGAACCCGCAGAAGATTCTGACCAATATACATTTGATGCTTGGAAGAAACAAATCGATGATGATGAGCAAACAGTTTGCATAATGCTTGGCTCTATGTCGAACGAAACAAAGATATGGATGCTCAAACCACCATCTTTCACTTGAAGGAGTTGTATGCAACTTCCGTTCATACCGTGAGATTCCAAGTGTCATGTGCCTTATTCCAAACAAGGTATAAGGAAGGATCTGTTAGTGGACATGTGCTTAAGATGATTGTCCACATTGGAAAATTGGCCAACCTCGGGTTCATCATGGATCATGAGATAGGTCACGATCTAATTTTTCAATCCTTACCAAAAGAATTCTCTAACTTTATTATGCAGTTTCATCTGTCTGATAAAGAAGCTACTTTAGCATAATTGCACAATCTGATAAAGTAAGCAGAGAAGGACTTGAAACCGGAGCTTAAAACATCCGTCATGCTTACGGGTACGGACCTGAAGCCACGAGGCCCAAAGGAAAATAAAGGCAAGGCCAAGGCTCTGTTGGGGTTGGTGCTCAGAACGCCAATTCCCGGTTGTATTTCTTTATGAATACTTCTGTAAAACATTATTATTTTGAATAATATATGCAGTTTCTATAATATAATGTATCTTTTAATATGGTAAAGACATAATGACCTTAGAATGACTAGTCATGGTGCAGTTGCAGAAGCGTCACAACTGACATTGAGTTGTATCATGACGTTGTCATTCTCAGACTGTTCCTAGCCAAGGTTTACACTACTTGGTCAGTATAGTAAACCCGTTGAGACCGGTACATGTCGTATACTGGAATATATGATTCCAATGGTTTCTCAATGAACCATAAGTCTTGGAGACTAGTATAGACGTGTAGGTTTGTTTATAGTGGATAAACACTGAACGACTCACCAAAGATTCTTAATAGATGGTACACCAACGTCAATAAGAATCTTATCGGGTTGAGTAGCACCTGTGATTCTTCGACTTGAGATACCACTGTGGGCGCATGAGACATCTTCTACACTTAGATGGCAGTCACGTCACTAATCTATTAAGATCAGACCTCCGTCTGTTCGTTGGGTGTAGATAGATCCTCAGGGTGTCCTATGTGTATCGAGATAGGATCTGTCAGTTCTGTGTATAAGAGCATAGGTAGTCCATATGATTAGCAATCAGATAAAAACCATGGGCTCATGGTATATTTTAGAAGTTAGTTCTAAATGTTCTTTTTTTTAGATTGCTAATAGAATAGTCGACTGGATAATCCATATAGAGATTTGACGTTTACATCTATATCTCTGGGATTTATCCAGATACCTGTGACCGAGGAATTATATATTTTCCATGACCTCGACCTCTATGATTCAGCGAGTTTATCCGTGATCGTCATAATTTACGGGTGGATAAATTATGGACATGAAATTGGATTTCGTGACGGATATGCCTGAATCTAGAGAGTCTCACTAATGAAATATACTCGTAGAGCACTAGGGAAACATTTATAAATAATATTGATTATTTATAAAGTCGTTTAAAGGTTAAACGCAAAATATATGTGTAGGGACCCGATAGTCATTTCCTTAATTTTTGTGTATTTGCATTTAATGCTTGATTAATTCAAATACACATTAATTAATTGTCAAATTGCGATATTTGGCTAATATCATAAATGTATATATGTATTTAATATTTAATGTAAATATTATACATATATTTAAAATATTTGTATTTAATTAATTAATTAATTATTTAATTGTTAAATGATTAAATTAATTAAAGTATAGATATTTTAAAGTTATGATATTTTATATAATGACTTGGTTGCAATTGTTGACTTGTTTGAATTATTCATTAAAGTGTAATGATTAATTTAACCAAGTGGACAAGTTGTAATTTAAAAGAAATAAAACAAATATCATGATATTTTGTTTAACACAAAATTCTGCCAAGGCTAAAAGGTTTTGGTATATATTGTTTTGTTTTCTTTTAGGGTTTTAATTAAGATATACATGTTGGACAATTATGACCCATAGCGTCACTATTTGTACAGATCATGGTGTTGTTGTACAAATTAACTATGTGACAAAGGAGATTACACTCTTATTATTTGTGATTAGATCACCAAGATATATAAATGATAAGAGGTCCCTGTGATTTGTTCCTGGATTGAGAATGATATGAGATAGTATCAATCCACGAAGGATAAATCATTAAATATCCCTAGTCAGAGTATTATCGAGATTAGACATCGATAAATACGTAAAAGACTAGTATTACACGTGTGCGCGTTGTGAGGGCACAACGACATAGTTCTCATATATTTGGGTATAGGATACTCATGCAAGTGTAATAAGAGGTTATGTTTTACCGATGGTATGGGAAACAGCTTCACTCTGGATTGACCCCCTCGGAATTCCATTGGTTAACTATGTGTCTATGGAAGTCCGAAATCAGGGTAGGTGTATTTGGTCTTAACCTGAGACTTGCACCGCTACTACTTACGACAATCAATATACTTTGGTTGTGGTCATCCAGGGCTTTGACCGGTTTCTGTGTACGACTCTTCTGGGTATATCGAGAATCGTAGTGTGTTGGGTGTGATGTCAAGACGGAAGTGTTACTCCAGTCATATGGAGATGATGATCGCACAGGGATACAGAACTGGTTCTCTAAAAAGGTTGCAACCGTCAGGATAATATGACTTGGTCATGATTATTCGATATTAAAGAGACTAGTTGCTCGTCATCCGATATATGCTTCGTACGGGGCAGACACTGTACAAGCCCCAGGCTTTGCATGTGATCATCCGATACTGGATCGAAATACGCAATACTATGTATACTACGCCTGATATAGATCCTTTATTCCTGTAAGGATATTTATGGAGAATTGGGTAGGCATGGCGCTTCGCTAGAAGCCAACCTTATCTTGTAAATCGGTACAAACGTAGTACGAGGTACTTACGTGTTCGGATAGTCCGACGATCGAATTTACTGCCAACATATCCGGGGATCTCATGGGTCGCTTCCCAAAGATTCACCGATGACGTATGACTCGCACTTTTAATTAATCTGGGATTAATAAGAAGAGAGAAAGAAAATTAATCTGGGATTAATAGCGGAGATATTTTATCTGGGATAAAATATCAATTAAAGAGAGATAACGATTAATTTGGAATTAATCGATAAATTAATATATTCGATATATTAAACGAAATTGGATTTCGACACGGAATTAAAATTAAATTTTAATTCAGGCGAACGAATTAATTTAGAATTAATTCGTTAGCGACATGAATAGTGACTTCGCTAGGCGTAATCATTTAATTTCATCGCAACAGAAAATTTGTTAATTTGGAATTAGCGAACCCGAGACCGGGATTATTTGCGAGCGCATTCGCATTTCGAATTCGAGTGCGGCACGCAAGTCAAATCAAGCGTCAAATCGCTAGTCACATCAAATGTCAAATCATGTCACTTTGAGTGATGTGACAATGTGATTGATTGATGTGATTGATTGATTGATTGATGGTGGTGGTTGATAGCTTTAATTGTTTGACTTTTTTAAAGCAAATATTTGGTATATGATTTTAGAAATAAATTACCAAAAATTAATTACTCATTTAACTCTTCTCTCTCTCCATTCTCTTATTCATCTCACGCCATTGGGGCTGTATTTTTCTTCACTGGTTTTGGCAGTGAACTGCCGTGAGCCAAGGAGAAATGGGAAGCAAGTGTGGTGATTTTTGTGGCAAAAATCACAAGAGCTAGCACTTTGAGAGACATGTGAAGGTGATAGGGAAGTCCACCCATGAGCCGGGAATCGTTTGACGTTGCTTGGAGCTCAAATTCTTGATGATCAAAGCCGAAATGGAGGAGGCCAAAACAGAAACTGCCGAGCAGTCCACTGGGCAGAAAAGGGAAATTTTTATTGCCTCCCGCATCGCTCAACCGATCGATATGAGTATTCTGTAACTCCCTCGTTGTATTCACTTATATTTCATGCTTGCTTATTGATCATTGGGACCTTAGCAAACTCCAACATTGGTATCATGAGTAAGGAAAAACATGAAATTGACTTAGGGTTAAAATTTGGGTAAAATTGATTTTGAGCATGAATAATGAAATTGGATGATTTAATATGCTTATTGATGTTTTGTGGATGATTGATTGGATCAATTTGAAGAAATTGTGATTGGATCATTTTTTCCCCAAATTTTTGTGTTGGCCGAAAGTTAAGGAGCCCTAAATGTCTTGGTGATTTTGATTTTTGATCATTTGATGTGTTGGAAATCAATTGGGAATATTGATTTAATGTTGGATTGAATTTGATTTGGACTCAAAATTTCCCCTTGTCCGAGAGCTTTAGCATGTAAAATTAGGTTTGATTTTTGATGAAATGTGTTGGACATGTTTTGTTGTAATTGAGCATGATTAATTGTATAAATTAATGTTTTGGAAATATTGATTTGGATGATTAATTGTGTTATACACTTTAGTGTAATTAAATTGGGAAATTGGATTTTTTGGAATTTAATTATTTGGGCCTTAAATTGGATTTGGGCTTGTTGTGTTGTAATTGGGCTTATTGGGCTTGGTTGTACCAAGTGGGTTTAGGCAAAATTGGTTGGATCCAATGGGCCCAAAACCGCTTCCATAAAGCCCAAATGCGACTAATGGACCTTTAAGTTTAATTGGGCCTAATGGGCCTAAATTGATTTCTGGGCTTATGGGGTAACTCCCGGATTTGACTTTGGTTATTGGGTTTGACCCGAGTTGACCAAAAGTCCACGCCTCAAGAAATTAATTAAAAGCTCATTGGACTTTAATTAAATTAACGTTGGACGTTAATCGGGCTTTGAGACCCGTAACGATTAAATTTGGAATTTAAGTCGTAAAAATTCATTAATAAAATGTAGTATTTAATTTGGAATTAAATAGCGAATTAGAATTAAATACAAATTGAATTGGATTTAATTATGTAGTTTAATTTAATTCGAGAATTCGTACTTTGAGTACTTATTCGCAAAAACGAGTTTGACTCGAGCAAAATCAAATCGTTGTTTGAACATTGGATGGTCACTAATTATTAGATTAATTAATTTGATTAGATTGATTGATAACATGCTTGTGTGAATACATGGTTGCGATGCATGAATAATGTATATTGGATGGATATTAGATGGGTGGGACAATTTTAGAAATTATTTTAATAAATTTGATTTATTAATTGGACCTGCGTGTCCAGCCTTATTACCTCCATATTCTTTGTATTCTATTCTCACCTATTCCCCTCAATGTAAATAAGGCTTCTTTAGAAGTGTAGTGTAACGGGTAGAGGAAATATTTGTGCTAGCGGGAGAGAGAAAGGGAGAGATTTGATCTAAGATCAATATGTAAAATATCCATCCGCATATCATTATTATTTATTCATATGCGCTTTATTATGTGTTTAGAATGCATGTTTAAGGGTGTATGATGATGAGACCTTAACAAAGATAATAAATTGGTTGCCAATTTGTATTCGAAAAACCCTCGCAAAATATTAAGCGTTTTTCCTTCCATGATCTGATCTCAATACTCAGATCCAAGACTGACATTGGCTTGTTGGCCAAAGTCAAGGCCTTTGTCCGTCGAGGATGTGTTTGAATCACGAGAGCTTTGTTCCATATCGGTGTCTTGTCCAAGTTGTGGTTTGTTGGCCAAAGTCAAGACCACTTCTTGTCCATCGACATTGATTACGAAGCTTTCCATGGTCAATGGGTCGCGCTTGACTGGGATCACTAAGTTTGTTGTGCCAAAGCCAAGGCTTAGTTGATTCAGAGGAAAAAGGTTAGGCAATACATTGGATGTATTGGCATAAATAAGATATATGTTTCGGACTTGGATGTCCCCCCTACCGGATCTAGGAATTGGATTGGATCCAATCGATCTTAGAGATCTACCTAGTTAATTATCATACAATTTGTTGGCCAAAGTCAAGGTTGTGTGATATTTAACGGGATCCTAGCCCGCTAGGAAACACGGTTTCCTGAGTACTCGACAGAGGGTTAGAGGCTCGCCGAAAAATAGTGGGAGGCAAGAATTGAATTTGCAATATTCGTTTAATTACTTGCCATATGCGCTCCAACAAATATCATTCGTCAAATAAATTAAATATTAGTTGGACTAATATTTAAATGTTGTTTTTAATAAATAGTTGGACTATGTTCAAACTATTCATTTATTGTTGATTTTATAATTGGATTATAGTAATCAATATAATTGATTTTAATCTATTAAATTATAGTTGATTAAATAGTTGGACTATTGTAATCATTATAATAAATAGTACCTAAATCGTTGATTAAATAGTTGGACTATTAAAATCAAGATAATAATTGAAAGATTAGCATTTAAAACATAATCCTAGGGAAAATGTATTTAAATGGTTTAATTTTTCAAATTGGGAATAATCTCAGGATGGTCCTGGAAAAACAAATAAGTTACTTTATTTGATAAAATAACATATTATGCCTAAGCCCGGAGTTAAGCAAATAGTAGAGCATAATCTTTGGAAGATTTATGTGATGATAACTTTACTGCTTAATCCATTAAGCTTGTCACAGTAGACTCCTTAATTTGTGAATCAGAACTAAGGATTAGATCCTTAAAGTATGATAAAGAAATTGAAGGATCTTCATAGATCTACTATTAGATCTTAGAAGTACTAAATTGCAATAATAACTCTTGGAGAGTTAATGACTATTCTCAAGGAGACAAAATCAAACTTTGCAATAAGGCAAGTAGCGCAAGACGCACCTTACTTCGATATTCTAGAAGGCCAAGGCTTGGCCAAAGGCTTATGGAGTGTTGAAAATGGCAAAGGCAAAATCATTATTATCTTCTGGGAAGATAAAGGACATATCCTAAAATGTCTGCCTAAATGTGGCAAACGGGATCGCGGAAACGTGACTGCCATTTGGACAAAGCAGACATGAAGGAATTGAAGAACGAGCAAGGCTCCGACTTCAAATGTGTTTGTCATAAATATATTCACTACTAGTATTAAAATTGGATTTTAGATACTTAGTGTGATATATATATATTGATGTTCAGAATCTGCTGTGAGCAGAATACTGACTTCAGTTGAGATTAATCTGCGAATTGGAAACGGGACGAAAGTCGCTGTTTTAACCGTAGATACCTAAGTTTAGGAACTACCTTCGGGTGTGTACCTAAATTTGGAAACTGTTATAATGTGACTAGTTTGACTATGAACATTATATTTATATCAGTGTATTATATGTTGCGGATGTACCTTTATATTCTAGAACACTAAAGTGTTTTATTATATAAAGATGATATTGAGATATACACATTAGATGTGAATAACAACATTTATATTTTGAATATAAATAAAATCTCAAATATATTAAATGACAAACAAATAGCTCAAACTGATTTGATCAGAAGAAACTAAAATGTGGCATTATTGTCTGGGACACAATTAAACAAGACTCGTATATCCACACTTTTGAAGAGTGGGTACTCGGACTAATTTGATTCCATTCAAATAAAGTCTACGAATCTAGTTTATTGGGCAATGTGCCTATAACACTATTTACTTGGTAAAAGTGTAAATGCCACAGATCTGTTAGCCCTAGTTCATAGTGAAACAAGTGGGCCCATGTCTAGCTAGGCTAGAGGTAGATATGAATATTTCGTGACCTTTACGGATGTGGCATCGCGTTATGGTTATGTGTTTCTTTTGAAGAACACAAATCAGAAACTTGTAAGTTTCGACACGAAATAAACAAACAGATCGGCTATAGTATTATACCATCACGGTAAGACCGTAATGGAAAATACTTAAGCAATAAGTTTCTAACTTACTTGAAAGAGTATAGTATTCTTTCAATGATGACTCCTCCCGGAACACGTTAATTTGACGGTGTGTCCGAACAGAGTAACCGAATTTTGTTAGACATGATAAGGTTGATCATGAGTCGTTCTGAGCTACCATTTCCTTCAACAGATAAGCATAAACAGTGCATAACTTATTTTGAATAAGGTTCCATATATTATGTTTGAAAGATTTCATATTAGATATGAACGGGAAAGAAACTAGGTTTCTCATTCCTGTAAATTTGGGAATGCTAGGCATATGTTTGGATGATACCAAACTAAAACCCTAATTTGATAAGTGCCAATTGAAGGTTATCCTAGGGATACCAAAGTATAGTACTTATACAACTCACAAGAGAACAATTAGATTGTTGCTCGCCATGTGGTTTTCCTAAGAGGAATACCGATATGCAGTGGTAAGTGGGAGAATAGTAAAACTCGATGAAAATCGTAGTAATACAATTCCAGACACCAATTCCTAATGGAACACAAATAGTTCATCAAGGATGAAACTATATCATTAATCTTCGAATACACAAGAACCGCGTATGTCGGAAAGAGTCAGAAAACAACCTGGGGTATGGGTTTCTGATCTCACCTCATAAAGATGTCTATCTTATTGAGGTATACCAACTGAATACGTATGAGGAAATGATACAAGGTATCGACTCCCTATTATGACAAAGTGTCATGAATCCGAAATGGATTCCATGTAAATCAACAAGTTTGGACACTAGTTGTTGTACCGCAAGGCATTGTGCCTATTGGTACTATAATAGTCTTCAATGAAGACATACATGGAAGGCAACATACCAATATATAAAGCTAGGCTTTTAGCGGAAAGGTATCGTTATCAATATTGTGTTGATTACGATTCAACCTTTTACCTGTTGCCACAGTAAATCCATTTGGATAATGCTTGCTAAAGCGGCGTGTTTCATTTATGAAATATGACAGCTTAACGGGAAAATCGCTTTCCTGAAAAGGAAACCTTTTGGAGGATGTTTACAACATCCTGTCGGTTTTTGTCGTACCATAACTAGCAAACAAGGTTTGTGGGTTATTCGATCCATGTTTGGATTGAAGCAAGCATAGGTTCTTAGAATTATCGTTTTGATGTAATCATAAAAGTTTATGATTTAATTCAAAACAAAAATGATTCTTGTGTATATAAGAAGGTTAGTGGGAGCGCACTGACAGTGGTTGTCCTATAAATAATGATAATATATGTCATTTCTTGGAAATGATATTCCTATAAAACTATCGGTGAAAGCTTGGTTTTCGATAAAACTCTCCGAGAAATCATACATTGAAAAATGTACGCGACTTGGTGTCTCATACGCTTTGAGTATATGAAGTCACAATCAGGCCAATCCTGAGTGATAGTCACTGGATTGATGTTAAGAACATCCGTTAGTATCTTAGAGAACTAATGATGCTGTCTTAAACTATGGAGATGGAGAACTTGAAGTGACTGGGATCACTGTAGCAAGTTTCCTAACCGATAAAACGACTATAAGTCGTAAAACGGTACTACAAAGTTTGAATAATGGTATAGTGAGCTGGAAATCTTCCAAGCAAGATACTGTTACCGAATAAACAACAAATGCGGGTTATTGCTGCAGTTGAGGCGGCAATAGAAGCCTTCTGGGTCGATAATAAATCTAATTAGATTAGATATAATTCTGTTAGCAGCTGAGCTAAGCGTCAGCATAGGCTAAAGAATTAATGGTCTCATCAACGATCCAAATACATACTTCGATATTCATCTGACTCGTTCGGATCATACATCGTGGCGATGTGATGATCGTATAAATCGCATCAGACGATAATCATGCAAATACGCTGACGAAAGCCTTTTCTCAGCAGTTTGAGCCAACCGTACATAGTTCGGGTGTCAGACACTCGAGTAACTGGCTATAGGCCAAGTGGGAGATTGTTGGACAATTATGACCCATAGCGTCACTATTTGTACAGATCATGGTGTTGTTGTACAAATTAACTATGTGACAAAAGAGATTGCACTCTTATCATTTGTGATTAGATCACCAAGATATATAAATGATAGGAGGTCCCTGTGATTTGTTCCTGGATTGAGAATGATATGAGACAGTATAAATCCACGAAGGATAAATCATTAAATATCCCTAGTCAGAGTATTATCGAGATTGGACATCGATAAATACGTAAAAAACTAGTATTACACTTGTGTGCGTTGTGAGGGCACAACGTCATGGTTCTCTTATATTTGGGTATAGGATACTCATACAAGTGTAATAAGAGGTTGTGTTTTACCGATGGTATGGGAAATAGCTTCGCTCTGGATAGACCCCCTCAGAATTCCATTGGTAGTATGACTATGTGTCTATGGAAGTCTGAAATCAGGGTAGGTGTATTTGGTATTAACCTGAGACTTGCACCGCTAATACTTACGACAATCAATATACTTTGGTTGTGGTCGTCCAGGGCTTTAACTGGTTACTGTGTACGCCTCTTCTGGGTATATCGAGAACCGTACTGTGTTGGGTGTGATGTCAAGACGAAAGTGTCACTCTAGTCATATGGAGATGATGATCGCGCATGGATACAAAACTGATTCTCTAAAAAGGTTGCAACCGTCGGGATAATATGACTTGGTCATGATTATCCGATATTAAAGAGACTAGTTGCTCGTCATCCGATATATGCTTCGTACGGGGCAGACACTGTACCAGCCCCAGGCATTGCATGTGATCATCCGATACTGGATCGAAATACGCAATATTATGTATACTACGCCTGATATAGATCTTTTATTCTTGTAAGGATATTTCTGGAGAATTGGGTAGGCATGGCGCTTTGCTAGAAGCCAACCTTGTTTTGTAAATCGGTACAAACATAGTACGAGTTACTTACATGTTCGGATAGTCCGACGACCGAATTTACTTCCAACATATCCGGGGATCTCATGGATCGCTTACCAAAGATTCACCGATGACGTATGACTCACACTTTTAATTAATCTGTGATTAATAACAAGAGAGAAAGAAAATTAATCTGGGATTAATAGCGGAGATATTTTATCTGGGATAAAATATCAATTAAAGAGATATAATGATTAATTTGGAATTAATCGATAAATTAATATATTCGATATATTAAACGAAATTGGATTTCAATGCGGAATTAAAATTAGATTTTAATTCGGGCGAACGAATTAATTTAGAATTAATTCGTTAGCGACGTGAATAGTGACTTCGCTAGGCGTAATCATTTAATTGTGACACAATGGAAATTTCGTTAATTTGGAATTAGCAAACCCGAGCCCGGGATTGTTTGCGAGCGCATTCACATTTCGAATTCTAGTGCGGCACGCAAGTCAAATCAAGCGTCAAATCGCTAGTCACATCAAGCGTCAAATCATGTCACTTTGAGTGATGTGACAATGTGATTGATTGATGTGATTGATTGATTGATTGATTGATGGTGGTGGTTGATAGCTTTAATTGTTTGACTTTTTTAAAGCAAATATTTGGTATATTATTTTAGAAATCAATTACCAAAAATTAATTACACATTTAACTCTTCTCTCTCTCTATTCTCTTCTTCATCTCACGCCCTTGGGGCTGTATTTTTCTTCACTGGTTTTGGCAATGAACTGCCGTAAGCCAAGGAGAAATGGGAAGCAAGTGTGGTGATTTTTGTGGCAAAAATCACAAGAGCTAGCACTCCGAGAGACATGCGAAGGTGATAGGGAAGTCCACCCATGAGCCGGGAATCGTTTGACGAAGCTTGGAGCTCAAATTCTTGATGATCAAAGCCGAAATGGAGGAGGCCAAAACAGAAACTGCCGAGCAGTCCACTGGGCAGAAAATAGAAATTTGTGTTGCCTCCCGCGTCGCTCAATCGATCGATGTGAGTATTCTGCAATTCCCTCGTTGTATTCACTTATATTTCATGCTTGTTTATTGATCCTTGGGACCTTAGCAAACTCCAACAATACACTCACCTAAAAACTCCATTGAAAGAAAGCAAAAGAACCTTGAGAAGAAGAAGAAGAAAATCATAGAAAGCTTGGTTTTTAGTAAGTTTTTCCAACTTACTATTAGAGAGGAAAATGTTCCATATGTTCTAGGCTACATCTTGTGATGTTCTTATACTTTTCTATTCTTTATTCTTTGTGTTTTTATTTGATGGAAGTTTGAGAATAGGGATATGCATGTATTAAGTTCAATAGAATGCTTCTAAAGTGTTTACTAGCATTCTTTTGTAAGTTTGAGAAACTTGTTGCTAATCTAGAGTTGTTGACCCACTCTAAAATGACCTAGATTTGATCTATTGTTATTTCATTGTGTTGAGACTTGATTTGGATGGAAGAAACATGATTGAAGTATTGGTTTTAACAAATTTAGTCTAATTTGTCCAATTTGAAGAAATTGAAAAATTAGGGTTTTAGACCACTTCCAAATTTGGGGCTTTTCATTTATATGGTGTATTTAGATGTGTATAAGATGCATGTAAAATATTGGGTTGATTGGATTTTGTCCTAATGTGTTTTGAACATTGGAAGTGCAAAATGGACAATTTTCCCACCTAGGAGAGCTCACGGCTTTTTGCTAAATTTTGGGTATTTATGTTGCAATTTGATTTTTGATGTGTATGGCATGTTAAATTCATATTAGTAATGATTTAGAATCATTCAAAATTATTTTGAACAATTTCGGATTAAAATAAACAAAATGTTATGTTTAAGGGTAATTCGGTAAATTCACATAAATTTGATTTATAGTGTTTTATTTCATAATTTGATTATTGGATAATAAAATAAATACATTTATTTTATTAATCCGAGAAAAAGTTTTGAAATCGAAAAATTTTGATTTTCCACTGTTCTGCTGCGTTATCGGATTTCCGCAATAAAACCCCTTCAAAATGGTATCAGAGCGAGTCTGATTCTATGCCCCCTAATATGATTAGCCCTTTAATTCAATGTTTAATCATGTTTTCTTGACTTTATACATGCATGTTATAATCTAATTTGATTAGATTTAGGGTGTATGACACTTAGTAGAAAATCCCTAATTAATAAAGTTTAAATGTAATTATGTATTTGATGCATGTTTTGTGGTCCGTCTTGTCAATACGGTTCATAAATATTTCTTCGTGACTACATCCGAGACCGTGCCTCTGCTGTGAGGGTGTAGCCGATAGAGATTTATTTATATCAGATGTATATCAGATACTAGATAAATTCAAGCGAAAGCGGAATCCTGAACGTGCCCTAGCTGTCAGGGTTACGCAAGTAACTTGAGTTTATCATTGAGGATTTTAACCTTGGTATGTCTCCTTGTGGGCCTGCCTTAGCAGCGACGCTTAGAAACGACCAGGACCGGTAACCTAGGAGTCACTTGTGAGTGATTGACAAATGAGTTGTCTACCTGATGAATATACGTAGACGAGACCGTGCCTCTGCTGTGAGCTGAAATATATTCACGGGATCCACTTTTCACTATTTGTATTTAATTTAATTATTAAATCTTTGTATTCTGTTTGGGGATTACATTATTGCATGATTTAGTGGGTGGGGTATTTTTAGATTAAAAATCCATGATCTAGTTTATGCTTATGATATTATATGAAACTGCTTAAATTTCTACTAACCATTTTTCGTGATCTATATGATAGATTTGCGATGGCGGCACCATCCACAAATCAGTTTGCACGTATGCTTGATGCGAACAAACTAAAAGGCGCTGATAACTTCGCCGATTGAGAATTGGATTTGAGGATTGTCCTCGACTCCGAGAAGGTGGGATATGTTCTTGAGGGTCCACTACCCCTTGCTGTGGCAGAGGATGCTACTTTGGAAGAACGCGAAGTCTTCCAATCATTGAAGGATGATGATTTAAGAGTTAAATCATACATCTAAAGTTTTCCCCGGGACTCAAGAAATAATACTATGGCATGCCAGATGCTTATGGTATGTTGACACGATTAAGACAATCGTTTGGGAACCAAGAACAAGTAGTTTTTCACAAGGTCGCAATGGAACTGTTTCATACGCGATTGGATGAGGGGCAAGCTGTTAGCCCACATATTCTTCAGATGATCGATTTGATCGATCAACTAAGGCAACATAATCTCATTTTGAATTACATTCTCGGTAGGAGTGTCATTCTTGGTTCGCTCCCAGCTTCTTATCACCAGTTTGTGATGTATTTCAACATGAACGGGATTATCTGTACCTACCAAGAACTGCATAGGATGTTGCTCACGGCGGAAGAGGACCTCAAGAAGGGAGTACCGACTCGCCCTCATAGACCTACTTCACTTTCTGCTTCTTCCCAGACTTGGTCAAATGGAAAGAAGAAGAAAGGGAAGAAGAAGAAAGGTCTCGGTCCTCAACCACAGGCAAAGATAGCAAAGCCCAAGAGGGCTTTTGAAGATAAGTGCCATCACTGCAGCAAAGTCAGGCACTGGAAAATGAACTGTCCTAACTACATAGCCCAGCTGAGGAGGGATAGAGCATCTGCATCAGGTACATTTATTTTTCCAGTTATTGATATATCTTGGCTTGTGAAGCCGTTACATCCAACTAGATTTTAGATTCTGCTTGTCCCAATCACATTTGCAATTCATTGCAGGTGCTGAAGGAAAGTAGAAGACTGAAGCCTGGAGATATGCAGTTGCGATTCGGGAGTGGAGACTCTCTGGATGCAGTTGCAGTGGGAGTATGCAAGATCTCATTGCCGAATGAGACACTTTTGTTAAATGACTGTCATTTTGTGCCTGGATGTGTAGCTAATATTATATCACTTTTTGTATTGGATACAAAAGGCTTTTGTATTAATATTAAGAACTGTTCTTTGTATTTATATTATAAAAGTAATATTCAGATCCTTTGTTGTCCAAACCAGCATGATTATTATACATTGCAAACTTCAAAAGATATTTTAAATACTGGAGTTAATAAACGTAGTTTACCTGTAATTAATAATATTGAACTTTGGCATATGCGGCTGGGTCACATAGGCGTTAAACGACTTACCCAATTGGTTAGGAATGGTTTGATACCAGATCTTACCATTGAATCCTATCCAACTTGTGAATCCTGTATTCAGGGTAAGATGACCAAAGCCCCATTTTCTGGTGTTGGACATCGCGCCACTAACTTACTGGAACTCGTATATTTTGATGTATGTGGTCCACTAAGTCAGACTGCTCACAGTGGTTATTCGTACTTCGTTACCTTTACCGATGATTTGTCACGGTACGGTTATGTGTATTTGATGCGACATAAATCGGAAACCTTTGAAAAGTTCAAAGAGTTCCGAAATGAAGTAGAAAAACAAACTGGTCAATATACTAAATGTCTTTGATCTGATCGAGGCGGTGGATATATGAGTGGTGAGTTCATGGATTATATGAAGGAGAATGGGATTCTCGTTCAATATACTCCTCCAGGTATTCCACAGCACAATGGAGTATATTGAACTTGTGAGTCTTGTTTACTTGGTAAAATGACCAAATTACCCTTCAAAGGTAAAGGACATCGTGCAGTGGAGACATTAGAAATCATACACTCTGATGTATGCGGACCAATATCAGTCACCGCTAGAGGTGGATTCTCCTACTTCATTACCTTTATCGATGATCATTCGCGATATGGGTATGTGTACCTTATGCGGTATAAATCTGAAGCCTTTGAGAAATTCAAAGACTTCAAGGCTGGAGTAGAAAACCAGCTTAATAAAAGTATTAAGTCAGTAAGGTCTGACCAATGTGGTGAATACTTAAGCAACGAATTTCAAGATTACTTGAGATAAAATGACATTGTTTCCCAGTGGACTCCTTCGGGAACTCCACATCATAATGGGGTCTCCGAAAGGAGAAATCAGACATTATTAGATATGGTCCGATCAATGATGCCAGACACGAATCTACCTCTTTCATTTTGGGGTCTTGCTTTAGAAACTGCAACACTACTACTAAACCAAGTTCCTTCTAAGACTGTTAGTCAAACACCATATAAGTTATGGTATGGGAAATGTCCTAGTTTTAGTTATCTAAGAGTTTGGGGATGTGACGCATATGTCAAGCTCACACAAACTAACAAATTGGATGATAAGGCAGTTAAATGTAAGTTTGTAGGATATGCCTTGAACTCAAGAGCATACGTGTTCTACGTCCCAAATTAACAAAGAACATTTATCTTACGAAATGCTAAATTTCTAGAGAATGAATTCCTTCTCAAGAAATATAGTGGGAGTAGACTTGACCTCGATGAGGTACGAGAAGAACAAACTAACATAGAACTAAACCCCAGGCCCCTCAAAAGGGCAGTGACGGAACAACCACAAGGTTATGAACTCAGAAGGTCTGGTAGGGAAAGACATGAGCCTGAAAGATATGGTTTCCATATTGATGAGGAACATGATCAGGTCATTGATAATGACGATCCCACCAGTTATGATGAAGTAATGCGTGACATTGATTCAGTCAAGTGGCTTGAGGCCATGAAATCTGAAATAGGCTCTATGTATCAGAATCAAGTCTGGAACTTGGTAGATGCACCTGAAGGGATAAAACCCATAGGCTGCAAGTGGATTTACAAGCGTAAAACTGATGCAGAAGGCAACATCCAAACCTATAAGTCTAGGTTGGTGGCGAAAGGTTATAGACAAATCCAAGGAATTGACTATGACAAAACCTTCTCGCCTGTTGCAATGATAAAGTCCATTCGAATTTTACTGGCACTAGCTGCACACTTTGATTATGATATTTGGCAGATGGATGTCAAAATAGCTTTCCCTAATGGGAACCTCGTAGAGGAAGTCTATATGACACAACCTGAGGGGTTTGCATCTAAGGATGATCATAATAAAGTATGCAAGCTTAAACAATCCATTTATGGACTCAAGCAAGCCTCCAGAAGTTGGAATATATGATTTGATGAGACAATCAAATAATTTGACTTCATCAAAAATGTAGACGAGCCTGGTGCTTACATGAAAAGTAGTGGGAGTGTTGTTGTATTTCTTGAATTATATGTCGATGACATATTAATCATCGGGAATGATATTCCCATGATGCAAGCCACCAAGCAATGGTTATCTCAGAATTTCTCCATGAAAGATTTGGGTGAAGCAGCCTACATCCTCGGCATTAAGATCTACCATAATATATCTAAGAGGTTGTTAGGACTTTCTTAATCTACGTACATAGATAAAGTTTTGAAAAGATTCAAAATGGAAGATTCCAAAAGAGGTAATTTACCTACTTGTCATGGAATCAAATTATCTAAGGAGCAATGTCCACATACTCCTTCAGATAGAGAGCGTATGAGTATGATCCCTTATGCTTCAGCAATAGGATCAATCATGTACGCCATGCTATGAACAAGACCTGATGTCTCTTATGCTCTTAGCATAACGAGAAGGTATTAGGCAAATCCTGGTGAGCAATATTGGGCAGCTGTCAAAACAATCCTCAATTATCTGAGAAGAACTAAGGATGTGTTTTTGACATACAAAGATTGTTTTGAGATGAAAGTCTTTGGTTACTGTGATGCGAGCTTTCAGACCGATAGGGATGACAGCAGATTGCAAACTAGATATTTGTTTACTTTGAATGGCGGTGCTGTCAGTTGAAAAGCTCAAAGCAGTCAACTACAACGGACTCCACCACTGAAGCCGAGTATATTGCCGCATCTGAGGCTGCTAAAGAAGCAGTCTAGATAAAGAAGTTCAACACAGAGCTGGAAGTGCTTCCCGCGATAAAGAATGGCGTCACGATGTACTGTGACAACACGGGCGCCATTGTTCAATCAAAGGAACCATGGTCCCACTAGAAATCCAAGCATGTACTCAGGCGATTTCATTTCATCAAGGATATTATTGATGTTGGACATAATGACCCATAGCGTCACTATTTGTACAGATCATTGTGTTGTTGTAACAAATTAACTATGTGTCAAGGAAATTGCACTCTCATCATTTGTGATTAGATCACCATAGATATATAAATGAAGAGAGGTCCCTGTGATTAGTTCCTGGACTGAGAATGATATGAGACAGTATCAGTCCCCGAAGGATTAATCATTAAATATCCCTAGCCGGAGTATTATCGAGACTGGACATCGATAATGCGGAATAGGCTAGTATTGCACTTGTGTGCGTTGCGAGGGCACAACGGCATAGTTCTCATATATATAAGTATTGGATACTTATGCAAGTGCGATAGGAGGTCGTGTTTCACCGATGGTACGGGAAAAAGCTTCGCTCTGGATAGACCCTTCGGAATCCCATTGGTATTATGACTATGTGACTATGGGAGGCCGAAATCAAGGTAGGTGTGTATAGTCTTAACCTGAGACTTACATCGCTAATACTTACGATAATCGATAGACTTTGGTCTTGGTGGTACAGGCTTTAACCGGTTCTGCGTACACCACTTCTGGGTTTATCAGAGAGTCGTAGTGTATTGGATGTGATGTTAAGATGGATGTATCACTCCAGTCATAGTGGAGATGATGTCACGCTGGATACGGTATTAGTGCTCTTAAGTGCTGCGCGGCCATCGCGATATTATGACAAGGTCATGTATATCCGATTATAGAGACTAGTTACCAGACATCCGACATGTGCTTCGTACGGGGCAGACATTTATCCAGCCCCAGGCCTATCACGTGACTATCCGATACTGGGCCGATATGCACAATACAATCGTATACTACGCTTGATACAGATCTTAATATTCTTAATGGATATGTCCGTAGCACAGCCGAGACAGCGACGGGTTCTCTGCCCCTGCGGGGATGGAGCGACAGAAGTTTTGAGAATTCAAGAGAAGGTCTAGGAGTCGACCTTGTCTCGTAAATCGGTAGAACGTAGTACTTGGTACATACGTGATTCGGATACTCCGACGACCGTATTTACTGCCAACTTATCCGGGGATCTCATGGGTCGCTTCCCGATAATCCACCGATGACGCACAACTCGCACTCTTGAATAATCTGCGATTATATAGAAAAGAGAGAAAATTAATCTAGGATTAATTACGGAGATATTTTATCTAGGATAAAATATCGTCTAAAGAGAGATAACGATTAATTTGGAATTAATCGATAAATTAATATATTCGATATATTAAATGAAATTAGATTTCGACGTGGAATTAAAATTAGATTTTAATTCGGGCGAACGAATTAATTTAGAATTAATTCGTTAGTGACGTGAATAGTGAATTCGCTAGGCGTAATCATTTAATTACGACGCAACGAAAAAATCGTTAATTTGGAATTAACGAACCCGAGCCCGAGTGTGATTGCGAGCGCATTCGTATTTCGAATTCGAGTGCGGCAACGCAAGTCGCATCAAGCGTCAAATCATTAGTCGCATCAAGCGTCAAATCACTTGTCACTTTGAGTGATGTGACTTGACAACATGTCACTTTATTAAAGTGACTTGATGTGAATGGTGATGGACTTGACATAAAGTGTAAAAGCATTTTGGAGGGAAAACTTTATGTTTTTGGCTCCAATATTCATTTGATTTATTTGATAAAGTTAAATGAAAATTGATTATTTATTTTTGGAAAATATATATAATCAATTTTTTTGCTTTGCATTTGGTTAAGTTAATACACCATTTTTTCTTCTCTCTCATTTTCTCTCCAATACCTCACGCCCAAAACAAAATATATGGACTGGTTTTCTAACCAGAAATGGCTTGAATAAAGGGAAGCAAAGAGTGGTTTTTCATGGTGAGAAATCAAGTGCTAGCACACTTACGAGACTTGCGAAGGTGGTAGGGAGGTTCACCCATGAGGCGGGACTCATCCGACGGAGTTTGGAGCTTCGAAATGAGATCCAAAACTGCCCAAACCAGTGAAGAATTCTGCACAGCAGTGGCGCCAAAACAGTGAGCATTTTGGCCTTTGTTCGTCTTCAAATCGACTCAACCGATCGATGTGAGTATTCCGCTATCTCCGTTGGTGTATTCACGCATTGTTTTCATTGCTTGTTTGATCTTGGGACCTAGATTAATACTAACAATGGCATCAAGAGCCTAGGTTCAAGCATGAAATTTTTAGGGCTAAAATTTGGGTAAACTTGTTTTGAGCATGATTTGAATGAATTGAATGTTTGAGTATGCTTATAACATGTTTAATTAAGGATTGATTGGATCAATTTAATGAAATAATGATTGGATCAATTTTCCCCAATTGATGGAGCTTGGCCGAATGGTATAAGGCATTTGGAGATTTGGAATTTTTTGATTTTTGATTCATTGGATGAGTTAGAATCATGTAGGATGATGTTAATTTGAAATTAATTGGATTGAATTTTGAATTGAACAAAATCCCTAATTTGCTTATGTTGGCCGAATTCAATAATGCCCTTTAATGTCTTTTATTTTTGATTTTGATAATTGGATGTTTTGGAAATCATTCGGGAAGTTAATTAGATGTCGATTGTGGAATTAATTGGATTAAATTCAAATCGGACAAAAATTACTCTCTTGGCCGAGACTTTAAGCATGGTTAATGGGTTTGATTTTTCATTAATGTGTTGGACATGTAATAATGAAGTAAAGCATGATTAATTAAACTAATTTGATGTTTAGGAAATATTGATTTAGGTGATTAATCATGATATACACTTTAGGTAATTAAATTGGAAATTTGGAATTTGATAATTTAATTATTTGGGCCTTTAAATTAGATTTGGGCTTATTATGTTGTAAATGGGCTTATTGGGCTTTGTTGTACAAAGTTGGATTTAGGCAAAATTGGATTGGATCCAATTGGGCCCAAAACCACTTCCGTTAAGCCCAAATGCGACTTAATGAACCTTTAAAGTTCAATTGGGCCTAATGGGCCAAGATTGATTTATGGGCTTATGGGGTAAATCCCGGATTGGACTTTGGTTATCGGTTTGACCCGAGTTGACAAAAAGTCCACGCCTTAAGAAATCAATTAAAAGCCCATTGGACTTTAATTGAATTGACGTTGGACGTTAATCGGTCTTTGAGACGCGTTACGATTAAATTTGGAATTTAAATCGTAAAAGGTTTATTAATAAAGTGTAATGTTTAATTTGGAATTGAATAGTGAATTAGTATTAAGTACATGTTAAATTTGATTTAATGATGTAGTTTAATTTAATTCATGAATTTGTACTTTAAGTACTTATTCGCAAAAACGAGTTTGACTCGAACAAAATCAAATCGTTGTTTGAACATTGGATGATCACTTAATTATCAGATTAATTAATTTGATTAGATTGATTGATAGCATGCTTATATGTGTGAATACGTGGTTGTGTTGAATGAATAATGTATATCAGATGGATATTAGATGGGTGGGCAATTTTAGAAATTGTTGTAATAAATTCGATTTATTAAATTGGACCTGCGTGTCCAGCCTTATCACCTTCATTCTCTTTGTATTCTCTTCTCACCTATTCCCCTCCATGTAAATGAGGTTTCTTTAGAAGTGTAGTGTAACGGGTAGAAGTAATACTAGTGCTAGCTTGAGTGAGAAAGGGAGAGATTTGATCTAGGATCAATGTGTTAAGTATCCATCCGCATATCATTATTATTTATTTTCATACTCGCTTTATTATGTATTTAGAATGCATGTTTAAGGGTGTATGATGATGAGACCTTAACAAAGATAATTAAATTGGTAGCCAATTTGCACGCGAAAAACCCTCGTTAAATATCAAGCGTTTATTTTCCTTCCATTGAGTGATTCTTACTCAAGATCCGAGATTGGCAGGGGTTGTTGGCCAAAGTAAAGCCCTTGTCCGTCGAAGATGTGTTTTAATCACGAGGCTTTGTTCCATATCGGTGTCGTGTCCAAGTTGTGGTTTGTTGGCCAAAGTCAAGACCACTTCTTGTCCATTGACATTGATTACGAAGCTTCCATGTCAATGGGTCCGCGCTTGACTGGGATCACTAGGTTTGTTGTGCCAAAGCCAAGGCCTAGTTGATTCAGAGGAAAAAGGTTAGGGTATACATTCGATGTATAGGCATATATAAGATATATGTTTGGGACTTGGATGTCCACCTACTGGATCTAGGAGTTGGATGAGATCCAATTGATCTTCGAGATCTACCTAGTTAATTATCATACAATTTGTTGGCCAAAGTCAAGATTGTGTGATATTTAACGGGATCCTAGCCCACTAGGAAACACGGTTTCCCGAGTACTCGACAGAGGGTTAGAGGCTCGACGAAAAATAGTGGGAGGCAAGTATTGAATTTGCAACATTCGTTCGAATACTCGCTAAACGCGCTCATCTATATTTTACTCGTCATATTAATCAAAAGTATTAGTTGGACTAATATTTTATGTTGTTTTAAATATATATATAGTTGGACTATATACAAACTCATTCGATATATAGTTGATTTTATAATTGGATTACAGTAATCAATATAATTGAATTAAAATTATAGTTGATTAAATAATTGGATTATTGTAATCATTATAATGAATAGTACCTTATTAAATTGATTAAATAGTTGGACTATTGAAATCAAGAAAGAATTGAAAAGTTGAATATTTAAAATATATAATCCTTGGATTAAATGTTTTAAATGATTTAATTTTCATTGGGAATTAATAATAGGTTACTTTATTGAATAAAATAACTTGTTATATCTAAGCCCATAATTAAGCAAATAGTAGAGCATAAAATCTTTGGAAGATTTATGTGATGATGAATTTAGTGCTTAATTTAATATACTTGTCAATAAATCTATCTTTAGATTTAAAAGGTATTAAAATTGCAATTTATAATTCTTAGAGAATTGATTTGACTGTTCTAGTGGAGATAAAGTCAAAGTTTGCAATTGGGCAAGTTGCACAAGGTGCACATCATTTCGATATTCTAAAACCTAAGGCTTGGCCAAAGGTTTGTGAAATATTGAAAAGTTAATTGACATATCCCAAAATGACTACCATTTGGATATGGAAGACACGGAGGAATTAAAGAAAGGGCGAGGCTCTAACTTTAAAAATATTTGTCAAAGTTATGTTCACTACTAGTATTGAAATTGGATTTTAAATACTTAGTGTGGTACATAAAATATATGTATTGATGTTTAGAATCCGCTATGAGCAGGATACTGACTTCAAGCCGAGATTTCTCTGCAAATCGGAAACGGGACGAAAGTCGCTGTTTCGACCGTAGATACCTAAGTTTAGGAACTACCCTTTGGGTATGTACTTAAATTAGGAACTGTTATAATGTAACTAGTTTGACTAGAGACATTATCTCTATATCAGTGTTTAATCCGTTGCGGATAAACCTTTATATTCTATAACACTAAAGTGTTTTATTATATAAAGATGATACTGAGATAAACACATTAGATGTGAAAAACAGAATTTATATTTTGAATATAATAAAATCTCAAACATATAAAAATGACAAATAAATAGCTCAAATTGATTTGATCAATAGAGACTTATTTGTGGCATTGTTGTCTGGGACACAATTAAACGAGACTCGTATATCCACACTTTTGAAGAGTGGGTACTAGGACTGATTTGACTATTCAAATAAGGTCTGCGAATCTAGTTTATTAGGTAAAGTACCTAAAATACTATTTACTTGGTAATAGTAAAAGGGCCACCGATCTGTTAGCCCTATTCATGGTGAAGTAAGTGGGCCCATATCTAGCTAGACTAGATGTGAACATGAATATTTCGTGACCTTAACGGATGTGGCATCACGTTATGGTTATGTGTTTCTTTTGAAGAACACAAATCGGAAACTTTAAAGTTTCGACACGAAGTAAATAAACAGATCGGCTATAGTATTATTCCGCCACGGTAAGACCGTAATGGAAAATACTTAAGCAGTAAGTTTCATACTTACCTGAAAGAGTACGGTATTCTTTCATATGAGGACTCCTCCCGAGACACGTCAGTTAGACGGTGTGTCCGAACTAAAAACCGAATTTTGTTGGACATGATAAGGTTTATCACGAGTCGCTCTGAGCTATCATTTCCTTCAACGAATATGTATTAACAGTGCAAAACTTATTTAGAATAAGGTTCCATATAAATCTGTTTGACAGATGTCATGTAGGATATGAACAGGGAAGAAACGAGGTTTCGCATTCCTGATAATTTGGGTATGCCAGGCATAACGTTTGGATGATACCAAACTAAAATACCCAAATTGGATAAGTGCCAATATAGGTTATCCTAAGGGAAACCATAAGTATAATACTTATAAATCTCACATGAGAACAATGTGATTGTTGCTCACCATGCGGTTTTTCCTGAGAGGAATACCGATATGCAGTGGTCAGTGGGAGGATAGTGATACTCGATGAAAATCGGAGTAATACTGTTCAAGGCACGAAGTCCTTAATGGAACACAAATAGTTCATCTATGATGAATCTATACCATTAATCTTCAAATACACAAGAACTTCGTAGATCGGATAGAGTAAGAAAACAACCTAGGGTATGGGTTTCTGATCTAACCCCATAAAGATGTCAATCTTATGGAGGTGTACCAACCGACTACGTTTTGAGGAAGTGATACGAGGTATCGACTCCCTATTATGGCAAAGTGCCATGAATCCGAAATGGATTCCATGTATAACAACTATTTTGGATACTAGTTGTTGTACCACAAGGCATTGTGCCTATTGGTACATTAAACGTCTTCAAGGAAGACATACATGGAAGGCAACATACCAAAGTACAAAGCTGGGCTTTTGACGGAAAGGTATCGTTATCAACATTGTCTTAATAACGGTTCAACCTTTTACCTGTTGCCATGGTAAATCCATTTTGAAGATGCTTGTTGATAACTGCGTATTTCATTTATGAAATGTGTCAGTTGTAGATCAAAATCGCTTTCCTGAAAAGGAAACCTTTTGGAGGATGTTTACAACATCCTGACGATTTTGAATAACCGACAAACAAGGTTTGCGGGTTATTCGATCCATGTTTGGATTGATGCAAGCATAAGGTTCTTGGAACTGACGTTTTGAAATAATCATAATGGTTTATGATTTGACTCAAAACGAAATAATTCTTGTGTATATAAGGAGGTTAGTGAGAGGGCACTGACAATGAAATTCCCATATAGAAATTTGTGAAAGCTTGGCTTTCATAGATATTCTTTCAATAGAAATTCTCCGTAGAATTCTGGGGAGTAACAACCTTTATTCAAGGAATAAAGATCTACTGGGATAGATTTGGAGTTTGTTAACACTCTCTGGGAAATTGTACATTTAAAATGTACTTGTATTGGTGTCTCATACGCTTCGAGCATATGGAGTCACGATCAGGTCAATCCAAGTGATAGTCACTGGATTGAAGTTAAGAACATATGTTAGTATCTTAGAGAACTAAAGATGTTGTCTTAAACTATGGAGAAGGAGAACTTGAAGTGACTGGGATCACTGCTGCAAGTTTCCAAACAATTAAATACTACGGTACTATAAAGTTTGAACACTGGGACAGTGAGCTGGAAATATTCCGAGCAAGATAACTGTTGCCGAATAAACAACAAATGCGGATTATTGCTGCAGCTGAGGCAGCAATAGAAGCCATTTGGATCGAAAATAAATCTAATTAGATTAGATATAGTTCTTTTAGCAGCTGAGCTAGGCGTCAGCACTGGCTAAAGAATTAATGGTCTCATCGACGATCCAGATATATACTTCTATATCATCTGATTCGTTCGGATCACACATCGTGGCGATGTGATGATCGTATAAATCGCGTCAGACGATTATCAAACAAATCCGCTGACGAAAACCTTTCCTCAGCAATTTGAGTGAACCATACATAGTTCGGGTGTAGGACACTTGAGTGACTGGCTATGGGCAAAGTGGGAGATTGTTGGACATAATGACCCATAGCGTCACTATTTGCACAGATCATTGTGTTGTTGTAGCAAATTAACTATGTGACAAGGAAATTGCACTCTCATCATTTGTGATTAGATCACCATAGATATATAAATGAAGAGAGGTCCCTGTGATTAGTTCCTGGACTGAGAATGATATGAGACAGTATCAGTCCCCGAAGGATTAATCATTAAATATCCCTAGCCGGAGTATTATCGAGACTGGACATCGATAATGCGGAATAGGTTAGTATTACACTTGTGTGCGTTGTGAGGGCACAACTGCATAGTTCTCATATATATAAGTATTGGATACTTATGCAAGTGCGATAGGAGGTCGTGTTTCAACGATGGTACGGGAAACAGCTTCGCTCTGGATAGACCCTTCGGAATCCCATTGGTATTATGACTATGTGTATATGGGAGGCCGAAGTCAAGGTAGGTGTGTATAGTCTTAACCTGAGACTTACATCGTTAATACTTACGATAATCGATAGACTTTGGTCTTGGTGGTACAGGCTTTAACCGGTTCTGCGTACACCACTTCTGGGTTTATCAGAGAGTCGTAGTGTATTGGATGTGATGTCAATACGGAAGTATCACTCCAGTCATAGTGGAGATGATGTCACGCTGGATACGGTATTAGTGCTCTTAAGTGCTGCGCGGCCATCGGGATATTATGACAAGGTCATGTATATCCGATTATAGAGACTAGTTACCAGACATCCGACATGTGCTTCGTACGGGGCAGACACTTATCCAGCCCCAGGCCTATCACGTGACTATCCGATACTGGGCCGATATGCACAATACAATCGTATACTACGCTTGATACAGATCTTAATATTCTTAATGGATATGTCCGGAGAATTGGGAAGACTTGGTGCTTTGCTAGGAGTCGACCTTGTCTCGTAAATCGGTAGAACGTAGTACTTGGTACATACGTGATTCGGATACTCCGACGACCGTATTTACTGCCAACTTATCCGGGGATCTCATGGGTCGCTTCCCGATAATCCACCGATGATGCACAACTCGCACTCTTGAATAATCTGGGATTATATAGAAAAGAGAGAAAATTAATCTAGGATTAATTACGGAGATATTTTATCTAGGATAAAATATCGTCTAAAGAGAGATAACGATTAATTTGGAATTAATCGATAAATTAATATATTCGATATATTAAATGAAATTAGATTTCGACGCGGAATTAAAATTAGATTTTAATTCGAGCGAACTAATTAATTTAGAATTAATTCGTTAGCGACGTGAATAGTGAATTCGCTAGGCGTAATCATTTAATTACGACGCAACGAAAAAATCGTTAATTTGGAATTAACGAACCCGAGCCCGAGTGTGATTGCGAGCGCATTCGTATTTCGAATTCGAGTGCGACAACGCAAGTCACATCAAGCGTCAAATCATTAGTCGCATCAAGCGTCAAATCACTTGTCACTTTGAGTGATGTGACTTGACAACATGTCACTTTATTAAAGTGACTTGATGTGAATGGTGATGGACTTGACATAAAGTGTAAAAGCATTTTGGAGGGAAAACTTTATGTTTTTGGCTCCAATATTCATTTGATTTATTTGATAAAGTTAAATGAAAATTGATTATTTATTTTTGGAAAATATATATAATCAATTTTTTTGCTTTGCATTTGGTTTAGTTAATACACCATTTTTTCTTCTCTCTCATTTTCTCTCCAATACCTCACGCCCAAAACAAAATATATGGACTGGTTTTCTAACCAGAAATGGCGTGAATAAAGGGAAGCAAAGAGTGGTTTTTCATGGTGAGAAATCAAGTGCTAGCACACTTACGAGACTTGCGAAGGTGGTAGGGAGGTTCACCCATGAGGCGGGACTCATCCGACGGAGTTTGGAGCTTCGAAATGAGATCCAAAACTGCCCAAACCAGTGAAGAATTCTGCACAGCAGTGGCGCCAAAACAGTGAGCATTTTGGCCTTTGTTCGTCTTCAAATCGACTCAACCGATCGATGTGAGTATTCCGCTATCTCCGTTGGTGTATTCACGCATTGTTTTCATTGCTTGTTTGATCTTGGGACCTAGATTAATACTAACAGTTGAGAGAAAAGAAGTTATTATAGAGAAAATACCCACAGAAGATAATCATGCAGATTCTCTGACTAAAGGGCTTACTCAACAAAAGCATGATAGGCACACCCGAGAGTATGGTGTCCATATTCATACTAGTTGGCTATAGTGCAAGTGGGATATTGTTAGGGATATGCCCTATACCCAACTTGTGGATGAGCTATATGTACATGTATTTGTAATATTTTCATTAATTAATAAAATGGAAATCTTTATTATACATGTCTTATATAACTTATATGAATCATCAACACTGTAATAAAGCCCTTGGAGTAATAAGACGATGGCTTCCACGCCTTATGAGAATTATTACTCTTAAATGTTCCTAGTCATAGTTTTGTGAATAATATGGGCGTTCACAAAGCGGAGAGACTAGTATGATGATATGATCCGCCCTTAAGTGGGGTAGCCGATCTTATAGGCTACTAGCGGAGATCCGTCCGCTTGGTGTATCACATGGATGCATGAGTTGCTCGTGTCTATCGAACTGACCGTCGAAAGTTTTCATATGGAGCGTTTATCCCATGTGTCTGTGAGAACTTTCATGCATCGATTATATGACTAGTCCTTAGACTTGAGGTCTTTACAATCTTATGTGTGGATCATATAACTTTGACATTCTCCTTCCCCGGTTCAAAAGATCCGGTCATAAGGGTATGATTGGGTCATTTGTTGAAACACATGAAGTTTGTAAAGATACAACAGAGAATCGCCACTCTCTCGGATAATATTTTCTTATAAGAGTAGTATTCCAGTTCGCGGGTTGATATGTGTGATCAGTGCTTGAGACTGTGGCCACAGCGGAAGAATCATGTGAGATTCTTGGGTTAGCACGATTCATGACACTATCAACATCATACCTTTGACCATATGGGTAGACACTTTCCGTACCCTAGGTCAATAGGTCGAACGACCATCTGATCGGAGGATAATTTATGTTCGACTAAATTATCACGATTCATTTCTTGTGCAACTTGAGGGGAACCCAAAAGGTTATACACAACAAAGTCGAAATCAATGGTTAATAGTGCACAGTACAAATATAACAACATATATGATTACTGTAGGAATTGTTCATAAATGGTTCAATGTGTTTAATTATTGAACAGATCATTTATGAGGTTCCATAGTGGCTTAGGGATTGGTGAATGACGATGGGGGCACTTTGGGAATTGGAATAAAAAAAATTATTATTCATATGAATAGTAACATGAATAGTAATCTTTTTTTTTTTTTGAATTCCAATTCGGCCTAAACTCTTATTAGGGTTTTATAATCTCATTAAACCACTAAATTAAGATCCAATGGCTAAGATTAAATTAGCTTTTATCCCACATCAGATTCTTAATTAATTTTGTTTTCTTTGGAGCACTATATAAACCCAAAGAATTCTTCACAAATTGGCTACACCAAAACCTTTCATATATTGGTTTTATATAAGTGAGCAACTCTAAAGTTTAAGAGTAAGCCACTTATTTTGAGGATCCTTAAGTCTAATTGACTAGAGGAACCTCAAATTAACAGTTTTGAGGTATTTGCCTAGGCTAGCACCAAGGGCAAAATACCCGTGCACTCAAGGTTGAGTTTTGGCTTTGGTGTGTGTATCTTTGGAGGCCACACACTTGGGTGGCTCTTTGGAACGTGTAATAGTTTGCTGAGTTCGAGAAAAGCTTGTAGATTGGAGGGATGACTGGAGGAGTCTTCGGTTCAAGTAAGTCTTTTTCTTTCTTTATTTTAATTAGAGTTCTTAAGATAGTTAGCATGTTTAGGTTTATGTTCTTTGCATGTTTTATGAGTTTTATGCTTAGAATATATAGTAACATGCCTAGGCTTGTAGAATAATAAAAACAAATGGGTCTTGGGCAAAAGGAAAACGGCATAATAATTTTTATTTTCCGCTGCGCACTCGCGGCCGCTTCCCAACATAATCAACCTTATGCTTCGTGTTTGGGCAGCATCATGTATGCCATATTATGTACTAGTCCTGATATCAGCTTCGCAGTTAGTTTGACGAGCATATATCAATCTAATCCAGGAAATGACCATTGGATGGCCATTAAACATATCCTAAAGTATCTTAAAGGTACTAAAGATAAGTTTATTATTTATGGATGAAACGAACTGCAAGTTAATGGGTATACGGATTCCAATTTCCAATCGGATCCTGATGATAGAAAGTGTAAATCAGGATTCGTGCCCTTAACGGTGGTGCAGTTTGTTGGAAGAGTTCCAAACAGGGGTCGACAGCTGATTCTACCACAGAGGTGAAATATATTACAGCTTCTGAAGCTGCAAAGGAAGTTGTTTGGGTTAGGAACTTTATCACAGAATTATGAGTAGTCCCAAGTATCGAGAATCTGATTCCGTTATACTGTGATAATACTGGTGCCATTGCGCAAGCAAAAGAACCAAGGGCGCATCAGAAGTCGAAGCATATGGAACGAAAGTACCACATCGTTCGAGAGATTGTGTCGCGATGGGATATTATCATATGCAAGGTACCAAGTGAAGATAATGTAGCAGACCCGCTTACGAAGGCCATACCTCCGAAGTTATTTGATAAACATGTGGAGTCGATGTGTATTAGATAAAATCAATATTGGCACTAGAGCAAATGGGAGATTTTGTTATGGTTGGAGCTCTGAGCGCCAATTTTGTTATGTATTTCCTTGTAAATACTTATGTAAAATTTTATTATGAATAAAATGAACAGTTTCTTTTATATAACTTCTTCTTTAATATGGTAAAGACGTAACCGACCATAGAATGATTAGTTATGATACTGTTGCAAAAACGTCGCAACTGACATTGAGTTGTATCATGACATTGTCATTCTTAGAAAGTTCACGGTCAAGGTTTACACTACTTGGTCAGTAAAGTAAACCCGTTGAGACTGGTACATGTCGTATATTGGAATCTTGGATTCCGATGGCTTCTCAGTGAACCATGAGTCTTGGAGACTCGTATAGACGTGTAGGTGTTTATAGCGGATAAAATATTGAACGACTCACCGAAGATTCTTAATGGATGGTACACCAACGTCAATAAGAATCTTCTCGGGTTGAGTGAGCATAATGATTCTTTTACTTGAGATACCACTGTGTATGGACTGTTGCTCAAGATATCCTCTGTGTATCAAGATAGGATCCATAAGCTCTGTGCACATAGCATATGTATTCATTATGGAATTAGAAATCTGTTAAATCTATAGGCCTGTGGTACACTGTAGAAATTAGTTATATGTGTTTTTTGAGAGATTGCTAATAGAAACGTCGACATGATTATTCTATAGAGATTTGACGTTTTTATCTATATCTCTGGAATAATCCGGATACCTGTGACGGAGGGATTATAAGTATGCAGTGACCTCGACCTGTATGATTCAGAGAGTTTATCTGTGTTCGTCATAATTTACGGGTGGGTGAATTATGGGCACGAAATTTGATTTCGTGACGGATATGCCTGAATCTAAAGAGTCTCACTAATGAAATATACTCGTAGAGCACTAGGGCAATTGGTATGGATAATACTGATTATTTATGACTCGTTTAATGGTTAAACGAAAAATACATGCAATGAGGACCTAACGGTCATTTCTGATTTAATGTGTATTTGTATTTAATATTTGATATTATTAAATACACATTAATTAAATATCAATTTGTGATATTTAACATATATCATTATTATACGTATTTGAGATATTTAATGTAAATATAATACATATATTTAAGATATTTATATTTATTATTTAATTATTTAATTGTTAAATAATTAAATGTATTAATAAATTAAATATCTTTTATAATGATTAAGTTGGAAATGGCATGTTATTATTGGAACACATTTTTGATAACTTTATTAAAGTTAAAGTGTTACTTTAATTTAGCTAAATGTGGACCAATTAAAATCAAACAAAATTTAAGTATTAGATATTTATTTTTTGTTGGAATAATCGGCAATGTTGAAAAAAAATATTCAAAATTGGTTTTGTTTCATTTTTCCAACACTTAGACATTTTCAACAAAATTATTACAAAGAGAGTTGAGAGTGTTTGAAGGAAAACCAAAAAGAAAAGCTTAAGTTTTTGGAAAATTTTGTAAATATTTCTTAATTTCCTTCAAGGTAGAAATTGTTTCTATTTTTCTTTAGCTTCAATTGTGTTGTTAAGATCAAGTCTCTACTCTTTTATTTTGTAATAAAATTTGTTGGAAGCTTGTTGGATGAGTTCATGCATGTATAATTAATTTATTTGCTTATTAGTTAATTAGCCATTCATAATTAACCTAGAATTTTTATTCATTAATTTCATGATGATGAGACTTGATTTGTGTGGTAATTAGATGATTAAAGTATTGAATTTTATCAATTTAATGTAAATTACCCAATTTGAGTAATTTGTGAAATTAGGGTTCTTAACGCATTCCAATTTTGGGGCTTTTCATATATATGTTATAATTTGATGTATATTTGATGTATGCCAAATTTGGGATTGATTGGATTTGATCTTGATGTGTTTTGAACAAATTGGGCCAAATTGCAATTAATTAAAAATCTGGGCAAATTCTTTAATTCTGGAAAGTTTCTGGATTTGAGTTGCAAATTGAAAAAATTATTTTGGGATTGATTTGGAATGAATTAAATATGTAATTGACATAATTAAGCACCAAATTAATTAATTTGTAAAAGTTTGGGGTAATTTGGTAATTAAAAGAAATATGATTTCTTGGGTTAAAATTTCATATTTTAAGTATTGGTTAATTAAATAAATAAGTTTATTTAATTATTCCAAGGAAAAATTTTGAAATCGGAAAAATCATTTTTCCGCGTTCCGCTGCGCTAACTTTGTAATTCCTTATAAAACCCCAACAGGAGTCCAAGCTTGGAAAGATGATGATTTAAAAGTTAAATCATACATCTTAAGTTCACTGGCACCGGGACTCAAGAAACAATACTATGGCATGATAGATGCTTATAATATGATGATGCGATTAAGAGAATCGTTACTGAACCAAGAACAAAGTGTTGTTCATAAAGTTGCGATGGAACTGTTCTATGCGCGACTGGACGAGGGGCAAGTTGTGAGCTCGCATGTTCTTCACATGATTGATTTGATCGATCAACTGAGGCAACATAATCTCCCTCTAAATGACATTCTCGGTAGGAGTGTCATTCTTTGTTCGCTATCAGCTTCATATCGCCAATTCGTGATGTATTTCAACATGAATGGGATTATCTGTTCCAACCATGAACTGCATAGGATGGTGATCACGGCGGAATAGGACCTAAGGAAGGGAGTACCGACTTGCCCTCTGAAACCTACTTCACTTTCTGCTTCTTCCCAGACCTGGTCAAAGGGAAAGAAGACAAAAGCGAAGAAGAAGAATGGTTTCGGTTCTCAACCACAAGGAAAGATAGCAAAGCCCAAGAAGACTTCTGACAACAAATTGTTGGACAATTATGACCCATAGCATCATTATTTGTAAAAGACATGGTGTTCTTTGTACAAATTAACTATGTGACAAAGGAAATTTCTCTTTTATCATTTGTAATTGGATTACTTGAATATATAAATGATAAAAGTCCATATGATTAGTTCCAGATTAATAAGCTATGAGACAATATTAAACCACGAACGGTTTAATCATTAATATCTCTAGTCGTAGTATTATCGAGAATGGACATCGATAATGCGGAATAGACTAGTATTACATGTGTGCGCGTTATGGAAGCTTAACGGCATAGTTCTCATATATTTAAGTATTGGATACTTATGCAAGTGTGATAGGAGGTTCTGTTAGCCGTTGGACCGGGAACAGCTTCGCTTTGGATAAACCCATCATAATCCCATTGGTAGTATATCTATGTGTCTATGGGAATCCGAATCAGGGTAGGTGTATTTGGTCTTAACCTGAGACTTGCATCGCTAATACTTGTGACAATCAGTACATTTTGGTTTTGGTCGTCCGGGGCTTTAACAGGTTCTGTGTACGCCTCTTCTGGATTTACTTAGAATTGTAGTGTATTGGGTGTGATGTCAAGATGGAAGTATCACTTCAGTCATATGGAGATGATGATCAAGTAGGGATACATAACTAGTACTTTCAAATACTGCAGCTATCGGGATAGTATGACTAGGTCATGATTATCCGATTAAAGAGACTAGTTGCTAGAGATCCGATATATACTTCGTACGGGGTAGACATAATTCCAGCCCTAGGCCTAGCATGTGACATCCGATACTAGATCGTAATATGCAATACGTAGTATACTACGCCTGATACAGATTATATATATTCCATGTTGAATATATTACTGGAGAATTGGGTAGGCATGGTGCTTTGCTAGAAGCCAACCATGTCTTGTAAATCGGTAAGAACGTGGTATCGGGTACGCACGTGTTCGGATAGTCCGATGACCGTATTTACTGCCAACATATCCAGGGATCTCTTGGGTCGGTTCCCAAAGATTCACCGATGACATTTGACTCGAACAAAATTAATCTGGGATTAATTGCGTCAATAATTAATCTGGGATTAATTCGTGTAGAAGAAAGAACGCGATTAATTTAGAATTAATCGGCAAAGTAAATTTAATCGTTAATTAGATTTTACTATTTAATTTATTTAATTGGGCTAAAATAATATATCGGATATATTAATTGAAATTGGATTTCATTGCGGAATTAAAATTGGATTTTAATTCAAGTGAACGAATTCATTTGGAATTAATTCGTAAACGACTTTTATAATAATTTTGCTAGGCATTATTATTTAATTAAATTGGATTTAATTACGTAGCAACGGAAAATTCGTTTAATCGGATTAAACGAAACCGGGCCCAAAGTGTGTTGTGTAATTTAACTTAAATTTGAAATTTAATTGGGTGAGACCCACAACTTACATCAAATTGTTTGACATGTGATGTGAGTAGTTGGCTTGCATTTAATGAATTCTTTTTCATTAAACCAAATTTGGAAGTCAACATTTTGTATTAGTTTTTGGAAAACACAAAATACTATTCACTCATCTTCTCTCTTCTCTCTCTTTGGGCGTGAACTTGGTTCTTGTTTCCATTGATATTTGCTTCAAAAATCTTCAAAGCTAGCACTTAAAGGAGTCTTGTGAGGTGATAAGGAAACTCACCCTTGAGTTTGGAATTCAAATCAAAGGCTTGGATCTTCTACATCCATGGAATTTTGAAATCCTAAATCCGATCAATGTGAGTATTTTCTCTACTTTCACTTGATGTATTCACACTAGAATCATGTTTAGAATCCTTGGCAAGTCTTAGAGACACTAACAATGGTATCAGAGCCACCTAAACTTGATTTTAAAAACTATGGTTTATGGACTTTAATTTGGGATTTTTGCTTGGAGCATGATTTTTCTAAATTGATTTTGTGGTTGTGTTTATATGATGATGAATTTGATTTGTGCATCATTGGATTTGAGAAAAATTGATTGGATCAAAAATCCTCAATTCCTTATGCATGGCCGAAAACTACCCCTCGTGTGTTCATGGTGATTTTTTCAATTTGACAATTGGATATGTTAATTGGCATGAAATTGAATGTTAATTGTTGATTTAATTGGATTGAAATCAAAATTGGATGTTAATTTCACGTATTGTCGTGAACTTAAGCATGTTGGAATGAGTTGGTTTTGCTTCAATTTGTGTTGGACATGAATTGGATAATTAAGCACGATTAATTAGATTAATTGGTGTTTTGGAAATATTGGATTAATTAATTAATTATGTTAATTACACTTTAATAAAAATTAATATGATATTTAGAATATTATCTTAATATGTATTAGTCTTTAAATTTGGAATTTGTTAAATTGGACTAATTTGTTGTATTTGGGCTTAATGGGCTTGGTTGGGCCAAATTTGGTTTTGGACAATTGGGTTGGATCCAATTGGGCCTAAAACTATTTCCATAAAGTCCAAATATTACTATTGGACCTTTAAAAATTTAATTGGGCCTAATGGGCCTAAATTGATTTTTGGCATAGGGTGATTCCTAATTGGGCCTTGGCATCTTGGGTTTGATCTATAATGGCCAAAGCTCATGCCTAAAGAATTAATTGAAAGCTCATTGGACTTTAATTGAATAGTATTGGATGCTAATTGGGCATTTGAGACCCATTTATATTGGATTTGGAATCCAAGTCTAAAAGGCACTATTAAAAGTGTAATTATTTAATTTGGAATTAAAAATGAATTAGTATTGGATACAATTTAAATTGGATTTAAAATTATAGTTCGATATAATTCAAGAATACGTACTTTTAGTATTTATTCTTAAACGAGTTGGACTCGCGCAAATCAAATCGTTGTTTGAACATTGGATGGTCATTAATCAAAGATTAATTAATTGGATTAGATTGATTGAATAACATGCTTTGTGTGAATACTTGGATGTATTTATATGAATAATGTATATTGGATGGATATTAGATGGGTGTGGGCAATTTGGAAATTGTTGTAAGTATGGTACTTATTTATTAAATTGACCTGCGTGTCCAGCCTTTCACCTCCTTATCTCTTTGTATTTCTCTTCTCACCAATTCCCCTCAATGCAAATGAGGTTTCTTTAATGTATTATGTAATTGGGTAGAAGTATGAATATTGCTAGTGGGAGAGAGGAAATGAAGAGATTTGTTCTAGGAATAAATTTGTTATATATCCATCCGCATATAATTATTAATTTATTCGCATCTTATTATGCTTTTAGAATGCATGTTTAAGGGTGTATGAAGAGACCTAATCAAAGATAATAAATTAGTTGCCAATTTACGCGAAAAACCCTCACTTTAATATTAAGCGCTTTCCTTCCATTGAGTGGTTCTCTCTCAAGATCCAAGATTGACATTGGTTTGTTGGCCAAAGTCAAGATCATTATCCATCGCGGATGTGTTTGAACCACGAAAGCTTTGTTATATATCGCATGTCTTAGGTAGTTGTGATTTTTTGGCCAAAGTCAAGGTCACTTATGTACATCGACGTGGATTACGAAGCTTCCCACTGTCAATGGGTCACACTTAACTGGAATCATTAAGCTTGTTGAGCCAATGCGAATGATTAGTTGATTCAGAGGAAAAGGTTAGGAAATATATATTGGATATATATCTCAGACTTGGAGGTCCACCTACCGGATCTAGGAATTGGATGGGATCCAATTGATCTTAGAGATATACCTAGTTAAGTTTCATACAGCTTGTTGGCCAAAGTCAAGGTTGTGTGTTATTTAACGGGATCCTAGCCCAAAAGGAAACTAGGTTTCCCGAGTACTCCACATAGGGTAAAAGGCTCGCCGAAAATTAGTGGGAGACCAGTATTAAATTTGCAATTTCGTTTAATACTTGCTTACACGCGCCCTTTTAATTTATTTATCGTCGTTATAAATATATTAGTTGGACTAATATTTATTTTATTGCTTTCTTTAAATAGTTAGACTGTACAAGACACTACTCCACTTGTAGTTGGTTATATAGTTGGACTATAGTAACCATTACATTTTGAGTGTACCCGATATCATTGATTGAATAGTTGGACTATTGTAATTGAGATGGCTGGAAAGATTAGCGTTAGGGACATCGTCATGGGCGATAATGTCTTTAACGGCTCTAATTTTCCAGATTGGGAGATGAATCTCAGGATAGTCCTGGAACCGAGAAGTTACTCTATGTCATAGAGAAACCTATCGGGCCTGAGCCTGGAGTTGAGCAAATAGTAGAGCATGAGCTTTGGAAGACTCATCGTGATGATAACTTTAGTGCTCAATCTGTCATGCTTGCCGTAATGACTCCTCAATTTCGTTGTCAGAACAAAGGATTGGATCCTTATAGTATGATGTTGAAATTGAAGGATCTTCACAGATTTAATCTTAGATCTCAGAAGCACGAATTGCACAAGAAGCTCTTTCGCTCGCGTATGTCAGAGGGTACGTCTGTCGAGCATTATGTGTCACAGATGATTGCTGACATCGAACAGATAGGTCAGCTGGGCATAACCTTCGAGGCCGAGACTTCTATAGATTTGATCTTACAGTCTTTGCCCGAATGCTGGGGCGAGTTCATTATAAACTATAATATGATGAACCAAGAGAAAACTCTTGGAGAGTTAATGGCGATGCTGAAAGAGGCAGATACAGAGCTTTTAAAGGGCAAGAAGTGCGATGCGCATCTTACTTCGACATCCCAGATGGACAAGGCTTGGCCGAAGGCTTCTGGGGGTGTGAAGAAAAGGAAAAAAAAAGGGCAAGGCTAAATCATCACAATCTTCTGGGAAGACTTGTTGGAGTTTGCTAAGGTCCCAAGGATCAATAAACAAGCATGAACATGTGTGAATACAAATCGATAAAGTCGCGGAATACTCACATCGATCGGTTGAGCGATGCGTGAGGCAATAAAAATTCCATTTTCTGTTCACTGTGAACTGCGGCAGTGGGTTGCTGTCCTCACTGATTTTCGGCCTTTGGATCATCTTGAACAAGCTCCAAGCTTCATCAAACGATTCCCGGCTCATGGGTGGACTTCCCTATCACCTTCGCATGTCTCTCGGAGTGTTAGCTCTCTTGATTTTTTCCATAAAAATCCACACTTATGCTTCCCTCATTGACGGTTTCTCAAACCAGAAAACCAGAATGTTTTTGGCCCTCCATGGGCATGAGGATGAAGAAAGGAAAGAGAGAGAGAGAGTTGAAAAATTGTGTAAAGTGTAATTGATTTCTAAAATCAATTTAACATATACCAAACATATAATAATAATATATGTCACTCATGTCTTTTAAAAGCTTTTCAACAACTCTCATCAAGTCACATCTATCAATCAAGTTGTCAAGTCACATCACTCAAAGTGACAAGTGATTTGACGCTTGATGCGACTAACGATTTGACGCTTGATTTGACTTGCGTGCCGCACTCGAATTCAAAATGCGAATGCGCTCACAAATAATCCCGGGCTCGGGTTCGCCAATTCCAAATTAACGAATTTTCCGTTGCGTCGTAATTAAATGATTACGCCTAGCGAAGTCACGATTCACATCGCTAACGAATTAATTCTAAATTAACTCGTTCGCCCGAATTAAAATCTAATTTTAATTCCACGTCGAAATCCAATTTCGTTTAATATATCGAATATATTAATTTACAGATTAATTCCAAATTAATCTTTCTCTCTCTTTAATTGATATTTTATCCCAGATAAAATATCTCCGCAATTAATTCCAGATTAATTTTCTCTCTCATCTTATTAATCCCAGATTAATTAAAAGTGCGAGTCATACATCATCGGTGAATCTTTGGGAAGCGACCCATGAGATCACCGGATATGTTGGCAGTAAATTCGGTCATCGGACTATACGAACACGTAAGTACCTCGTACTACATTTATACCGAATTACAAGACAAGGTTGGCTTCTAGCAAAGCACCATGCCTACCCAATTCTCCAGAAATATCCTTACAGGAATAAAGGATCTATATCAGGCGTAGTATACATAGTATTGCGTATTTCGATCCAGTATCGGATGATCACATGCAAGGCCTGGGGCTGGCACAGTGTCTGCCCCGTACGAAGCATATATCGGATTACGAGCAACTAGTCTCTTTAATATCGGATAATCATGACCAAGTCATATTATCCCGACGGTTGTAACCTTCTTAGAGAACCAGTTCTGTATCCCTGCGCGATCATCAACTCTATATTACTAGAGTGACACTTCCGTCTTGACATCACACCCAACACACTACGATTCTCAATATACCCAACATTGGCGTACACAGAACCTGTTAAAGCCCTGGACGACCGCAACCAAAGTATATTGATTGTCGCAAGCATTAGCGGTGCAAGTCTCAGGTTAAGAACAAATACACGTACCCTGATTTCGGATTTCCATAGACACATAGTCATACTACCAATGGAATTCCGAGGGGGTCTATCCAGAGCGAAGCTGTTTCCCGTACCATCGGTAAAACACAACCTCTTATTACACTTGCATGAGTATTCTATACCCAAATATATGAGAACTATGTCGTTGTGCCCTGACAACGTGCACAAGTGTAATACTAGTCTTTTACGCATACATCGATGTCCAATCTCGATAATGCTCTGACTATGGATGTTAAATGATTTATCCTTCGTGGATTGATACTGTCTCATATCATTCTCAATCCAGGAACAAATCATAGGGTTCTCCAATCATTTATATATCTTGGTGATCTAATCACAAATGATAAGAGTGCAATCTCCTTTGTCACATTGTTAATTTGTACAACAACACCGTGATCTATACAAATAGTGACGCTATGGGTCATAATTGTCCAACAATCTCCCACTTGGCCTATAGCCAGCCACTCGAGTGTCTAACACCCGAACTATATACAGTTGGCTCAAACTGCTTAGAAAATACTTTCGTCAGTGGATTTGCATGATTATCGTCTGATATGATTTATTCGATCATCACATCACCACGATGTATGATCCGAACGAATCAGATGAATAATCGAATTATGTATCTGGATCATTGATGAGACCATTAATTCATTAGCCTGTGCTGACGCCTAGCTCAGCTGCTGACAGAACTATATCTAATCTAATTAGATTTATATATGTTGGACAAATATGACCCATAGCGTCACTATTTGTACAGATCATTGTGTTGTTGTACAAATTAACTATGTGACATAGGAGATTGGACTCTTATCATTTGTGATTAGATCACCTAGATGTATAAATAATGAGAGGTCCCTATGATTTGTTCCTGGACGGAGAATGATATGAGACAGTATCAGTCCACGAACGATAAATCATTAAATATCCCTAGTCAGAGTATTATCGAGATTGGACATCGATAAATACGTAAATGAATAGTATTACACTTGTGCGCGTTGTGATGGCACAACAACATAGTTCTCATATATTTGGGTATAAGATACTCATGCAAGTGTAATATGAGGTTGTGTTTTACCGATGGTACGGGAAACAGCTTCGCTCTGGATAGACCCCCTCAGAATTCTATTGGTAGTATGACTATGTGTCTATGGAAGTCCGAAATCAGGGTAGGTGTATTTGGTATTAACCTGAGACTTGCACCGCTAATACTTACGACAATCAATATACTTTGGTTGCGGTCGTCCAGGGCTTTAACAGGTTCTGTGTACGCCAATGCTGGGTATATTGAGAATCGTAGTGTGTTGGGTGTGATGTCAAGACGTAAGTGTCACTCCAGTCATATGGAGATGATGGTCACGTAGGATACGGGATTGGTTCTCTTAAATGCTGCAACTATCGGGATAAAATGACAAGGTCAGGTTTATCCAATTATAGAGACTAGTCACCAGACATCCGACATGTGCTTCGTACGGGGCACACACAATTTTAGCCCCAGGCCTAGCACGTGATCATCTAATACTGGACAGAAATACGCAATACTACGTATACTACGCCTGATATAGATCCTTTATTCCTGTAAGGATATTTCCAGAGAATTGGGTAGGCATGGCGCTTTGCTAGAGGCCGACCTTGTCATGTAAATCGATATAAAACGTAGTACTTGATACTTACGTGTTCGGATAGTCTGACGACCGAATTTACTGCCAACATATCCGGGGATCTCATGGGTCGCTTCCCAAAGATTCACCGATGACGTATGACTCGCACTCTTAATTAATCTGAGATTAATTAGAAGAGAGAGAGAAAATTAATCTGGGATTAATTGCGGAGATATTTTATCTGGGATAAAATATCAATTAAAGAGAGATAACGATTAATTTGGAATTAGTTGACAAATTAATATATTCGATATATTAAACGAAATTAGATTTCGACGCGGAATTAAAATTAGATTTTAATTCGGGTGAACAAATTAATTTAGAATTAATTCGTTAGCGACGTGAATAGTGATTTCGCTAGGCGTAATCATTTAATTACGTCGCAACGAAAAATTCGTTAAGTTGGAATTAGCGAACCCGAGCCCGGGATTATTTGCGAGCGCATTCGCATTTCGAATTCGAGTGCGGCACGCAAGTCAAATCAAGCGTCAAATCGCCAGTCGTATCAAGCGTCAAATCATTTGTCACTTTGAGTGATGTGACTTGACAACTTGATGGATTGAGTGATGTGAGTAGATGGAGCATTAAATGCTTGACTTTTTGAAAGCCAAATTCACATGAAATGAATTTGAAATTCACATTTGTGTATAAGATACACAAATTTGGAACACATCACACAATTTTCTCTCTTTCTCTCATCTCTTTCTCTTCACGCCCAAAGGGGCTAAAACTTTTTGTTTTCTGGTTTCTTGAAACCGTGAGCAGTGGGAAGCAAGAGTTGGAAATTTGTGGCAAATTTCTTGAGTGCTAGCACACTTACGAGACATGCGAAGGTGATAGGGAAGTCTACCCATGAGCCAGGAATCGTTCGACGAAGCTCGGAGCTTGACGAAGATGATCCAAATGGGCGCACATGGTGGAACCAGTGAGTAGCTCACTGCCGCATGTACCAGTGGCCAAAATCAGATTTTGTTGCCTCCGCGTCGCTCAACCGATCGATGTGAGTATTCTGTAACTTCTCGATTGTTATTCACACATATTTCGTGTTTATTACTGATCTTGGGACCTTAATAGAAACCAACAATATCGACCCAGAAGGCTTCTATTGCCGCCTAAGCTGCAGCAGTAACCCGCATTTGTTGTTTATTCGGTAACAGTATCTTGCTTGGAAGATTTCCAGCTCACTGTTCCGTTATTCAAACTGTATAGTACCGTTTGTGACTTATAGTCGTCTTATCGGTTTAGGAAACTTGCAGTAGTGATCCCAGTCACTTCAAGTTCTCATTCTCCATAGTTTAAGATAGAATCCTTAGATCTCTAAGATATTAAGTATGTTCTTAACATCAATCCAGTGACTATCACTTGGATTGGCCTGTTTGTGAATCCATATGCTGAAAGCGTATGAGACACCATGTCGCGTACATTTTTCAATGTACGATTTCTCGGAGAGTTTAATTGAAAGCCAAGCTTTCGCCGATTTTATTATGGGAATATCATTTCCAAGAAATGACATATTATCATTATTTTACATAGGACAACCACTGTCAGTGCGCTCCCACTAACCCTCTTATATACACAAGAATCTTTTTCGTTTTGAATTAAATCATACTCCATTATGATTACATCAAAACGATAATTCCAAGAACCTAATGCTTGCTTCAATCCAAACATGGATCGAATAACCTGCAAACCTTGTTTGCTAGTTTTGGTACGATAAAACCGTCAGGATGTTGTAAACATCCTCAAAAAGGTTTCCTTTTCAGGAAAGCGATTTTCCCGTTAAGCTGACATATTTCATATATGAAACATGAAGCTTTAGCAAGCATTATCCAAATGGATTTACCATGGCAACAGATAAAAAGGTTGAATCGAAATCAACACAATGTTGATAACGATACCTTTCCGCTAAAAGCCTAGCTTTATAACGTTGGTAAGTTGCCATCCATGTATGTCTTCCTTGAAGACTTATATTGTACCAATAGGCACAATGCCTTGCGGTACATTAACTAGTATCCAAACTAAGTTGATATACATGGAATCCATTTCGGACACATGGCACTTTGCCATAATAGGGAGTCGATACCTTGTATCAATTCCTCATACGTAGTCAGTTGGTATACCTCAATAAGATTGACATCTTTATGAGGTGAGATCAGAAACCCATACCCCAGGTTGTTTTCTGACTCTCTCTGACATACGCGGTTCTTGTGTATTCGAAGATTATGGTATAGTTTCATCCTTGATGAACTATTTGTGTTCCATTAGGATTCGATGCCTGGAATAGTATTACTCCGATTTTCATCGAGTTTTACTATCCTCCCACTTACCACTGCATATCGGTATTGCTCTTAGGAAAACCACATGGCGAGCAACAATCTAATTATTCTCTTGTGAGTTATATAAGTACTATACTTATGTATCCCTAGGATAACCTACAATTGGCACTTATCCTATTTGGGTTTTAGTTTGGTATCATCCAAACATATGCCCAACATCCCAAATATTCAGGAATGAGAAACCCGGTTTCTTTCTTGTTCATATCTAATATGATATCTGTCAAACAAATTTTTATGGAACCTTATTCAAAATAAGTTCTGCACTGTTAATGCTTATCCGTTGAAGGAAATGGTAGCTCAGAGCAACTCATGATTAACCTTATCATGTCTAATAAAATTCGGTTACTCAGTTCGGACACACCGTCACTTTGACGTGTTCCGGGAGGAGTCCTCATTTGAAAAAAATACTATACTCTTTCAAGTATATTAGAAACTTATTGCTTAAGTATTTTCTATTACGGTCTTACCGCGACGGTTTAATACTTTAGCGGGTCTGTTTGTCTATTTCGTGTCGAAAACTTAAAAGTTTCTGATTTGTGTTCTTCAAAAGGAACACATAACCATAACGCGATGCCACATCCGTAAAGGTCACGAAATATTCATATCCACCTCTAGCCTAGCTAGACATGGGCCCACTTGCTTCACTATGAACTAGGGCTAACAAATCAGTGGCATTTACACTTTTACCAAGTAAATAGTGTTTTAGGCATTTTACCTAATAAACTAAATTCGTAGACTTTATTTGATTGGAATCAAATAAGTCCTAGTATCCACTCTTCAAAAGGTGTGGATATACGATTCTTGTTTTATTGTGTCCCAAACAACAATGCCACAATATGTTTCTTGTGATCAAATCAGTTTGAGCTATTGTTTGTCATTTTATACGTTTGAGATTTATTTATATTCACAATATAAATTCTGTTATTCACATCTAATGTGTTTATCTCAATATCATCTTTATATAATGAAACACTTTAGTGTTCAAGAATATAAAGGTACACCCGCAGCATGTTAAACACTGATATAGAGATAATGTATCTAGTCAAACTAGTTACATTATAACAGATTCCAAACTTAGGTACACACCCGAAGGTAGTTCCTAAACTTAGGTATCTACGGTCAAAACAGCGACTTTCGTCCCGTTTCCGATTCGCAGATAAATCTCTATTAAAGTCAATATCCTGGTCAAAACAGATTATGAACATCAATATATATATATATATATATATATATATCACACTAAGTATTTAAAATCCAATTTTAATACTACTAGTGAACATAATTTTGACAAACATATTTGAAGTCAGAGCTTTGCTCGTCTTCAATTCCTTCATGTCTGCTTTGTCCAAATGGCAGTCACGCTTCCGCGATCCCGTTTGCCACAATTAGGCAGACATTTTGGGATATGTCATTTATCTTCCCTGAAGATTATAATGATTTTTCCTTTGCCCTTTTCCACATTCCAGAAGTCTTTGGCCAAGCCTCGGGTTTCTAGAATATCGGAGTAAGGTGCGCCTTGCGCTACTTGCCTATTGCAAATTTTGACTTTATCTCATTGAGAATAGTCATTGACCCTCCAAGAGTTATTAATTGCAATTTAGTACTTCTAAGATTCCAAGTATAGATTCATAAAGATCCTTTAATTTCATCATCATACTTTAAGGATCTAATCCTTAGTTCTGATTCAGAAAATAAGGAGTCTATTGCGACAAGATTAATGGATTAAGCATTTAAGTTATCATCACATAAATCTTCCAAAGATTATGCTCTACTATTTGCTTAACTCCGGACTTAGGCTTAATATGTTATTTTATCAAATAAAATAAATTATTAGTTTCCATGACCATCCTGAAATTTATTCCCAATTTGAAAAATTAAACCATTTAAATACATTTTCCCTAGGATTATGTTTTAAATGTCAATCTTTCAATTTTATCTTGATTCTAATAGTCCAACTATTTAATCAACGATTTAGGTACTATTTATGATAATGATTACAATAGTCTAACTATTTAATCAACTATAAATTTAATAGATTAAAATCAATTATATTGATTACTATAATCCAATTATAAAATCAACTATAAATGAATAGTTTGAATATAGTCCAACTATTTATTAAAACAACATTTAAATATTAGTCCAACTAACATTTAATTTATATGACGAATGATATTTGTTTGAGCGCGTATGGCGAGTAATTGAACGAATATTGCAAATTCAATTCTTGCCTCCCACTATTTTTCGGCGAGCCTCTAACCCTCTGTCGAGTACTCGGGAAACCGTGTTTCCTAGTGGGCTAGGATCCTGTTAAATATCACACAATCTTGACTTTTGCCAACAAATTGTATGACAATTAACTAGGTAGATCTCTAAGATCGATTGGATCCAATCCAATTCCTAGATCCGGTAGGGGGACATCCAAGTCCGAAACATATATCTTATATATGCCAATACATCCAATGTATTACCTAACTTTTTTCCTCTGAATCAACTAAGCCTTGGCGGCACAACAAACTTAGTGATCCCAGTTAAGCGCGACCCATTGACCATGGAAAGCTTCGTAATCAATGTCGATGGACAAGAAGTGGTCTTGACTTTGGCCAACAAACCACAACTTGGAAAAGACACCAATATGGAACGAAGCTCTCGTGATTCAAACACATCCTCGATGGACAAAGGCCTTGACTTTGGCCAACAAGCCAATACCAGTCTCGGATCTTGAGTGAGAATCACTCAATGGAAGGAAAAAACGCTTAAGTATTTTGCGAGGGTTTTTCGAGTGTAAATTGGCAACCAATTTATTATCTTTGTTAAGGTCTCATCATCATACACCCTTAAACATGCATTCTAAACACATAATAAAGCGCGTATAATAAAATAATAATGATATGCGGATGGATACTTTACACAATTTATCCTAGATCAAATCTCTCACTTTCTCTCTCCCGTTAGCACAAATATTTCTTCTACCCGTTACACTACACTTCTAAAGAAACCTCATTTACATTGAGGGGAATAGATGAGAAGAGAATACAAAGAATAAGGAGGTAATAAGGCTGGACACGCAGGTCCAATTAATAAATTCCAAATTTATGACAACAATTTCTAAAATTGCCCCACCCATCTAATATCCATCCGATATACATTATTCATGCATCGCAACCATGTATTCACACAAGCATGTTATCAATCAATCTAATCAAATTAATTAATCTGATAATTAGTGATCATCCAATGTTCAAACAACGATTTGATTTTGCTCGAGTCAAACTCGTTTTGCGAATAAGTACTCAAAGTACGAATTCTCGAATTAAATTAAACTACACAATTAAATCCAATTCAATTTTTATTTAATTCTAATTCGCTTATTTAATTCCAAATTAAACATTACACTTTAATAATAAACCTTTACGACTTAAAATCAAAATTTAATCGTTACGGGTCTCAAAGCCCGATTAACGTCCAACGTTAATTTAATTAAAGTCCAATGGGCTTTTAATTAATTTCTTAAGGCGTGGACTTTTGTTCAACTCGGGTCAAACCGAATAACCAAAATCCAATCCGGGAGTTACCCATAAGCCCAGAAATCAATTTTGGCCCATTAGGCCTAATTAAACTTTAAAGGTCCATTAAGTCGCATTTGGGCTTTATGGAAGCGGTTTTGGGCCCAATTGGATCCAATCCAATTTGCCTTAACCTAACTTAGTACAACTAAGCCCAATAAGCCCAATAACAACATTTCAAGCCCAATTTCCAAAATTATCACAATTTAATTAAATTGCCAAATTCCTAATTCCTAATTTAATTACCTAAAGTGCATTACACAATTAATTATCCAATTAACATTCCTAAAAAATCAAATAGCCTAATTAATCATGCTCAATTACATCAATTAGTGTCCAACACATTTTGATCAAAAAATCAAACCCATTCATGCTCAATGACTCTCGGCTTTTAGGGATTATTTGTGTCTGATTCGGTTTCAATCTAATTAAATCCACAATCAACATTAAATCACATTCCCGAATGATTCTAACTCATCCAATTAATCAAAAATCAAAAATCCCAAGACATTATAGGGCTTCTAACTCTCGGTCAACACCAAGAAAATTGGGGAAATTTGTTCCAAACATAATTTCAACAAATTGATCCAATCAATCCTCAATTCAAACATATTTAAGCATACTAATTCATCCAATTTCATTAATCATGCTCAAAATCAAGTTTACCCAAATTTTAAGCCCTAAACTTTTTCATGCTTTTCCTTGCTCTGATACCATTGTTGGAGTTTGCTAAGGTCCCAAGGATCAATAAACAAGCATGAACATGTGTGAATACAAATCGAGAAAGTCGCTGAATACTCACATCGATCGGTTGAGCGACGCGGGAGGCAACAAAAATTCCATTTTCTGCTCACTGTGAACTGCGGCAGTGGGCTGCTGTCCTCACTGATTTTCGGCCTTTGGATCATCTTGAACAAGCTCCAAGCTTCGTCAAACGATTCCCGGATCATGGGTGGACTTCCCTATCACATTCGTATGTCTCTCGGAATGCTAGCTCTCTTGATTTTTGTCACAAAAATCCACACTTATGCTTCCCTCATTGACAGTTTCTCAAACCAGAAAACCAGAATGTTTTTGGCCCTCCATGGGCGTAAGGATGAAGAAAGGAAAAAGAGAGAGAGTTGAAAAATTGTGTAAAGTGTAATTGATTTCTAAAATCAATTTAACATATACCAAACATATAATAATAATAATATATGTCACTCATGCCTTTTAAAAGCTTTTCAACAACTCCCATCAAGTCACATCTATCAATCAAGTTGTCAAGTCACATCATTCAAAGTGACAAGTGATTTGACGCTTGATGCGACTAATGATTTGACGCTTGATTTGACTTACGTGCTGCACTCGAATTCGAAATGTGAATGCGCTCGCAAATAATCCCGGGTTCGGGTTCGCTAATTCCAAATTAACGAATTTTTCGTTGCGTCGTAATTAAATGATTACGCCTAGCGAAGTCACTATTCACGTCGCTAAGGAATTAATTCTAAATTAACTCGTTCGCCCGAATTATAATCTAATTTTAATTCCGCGTCGAAATCCAATTTCATTTAATATACCGAATATATTAATTTACCGATTAATTCCAAATTAATCGTTCTCTCTATTTAATTGATATTTTATCCCAGATAAAAAATATCTCTGTAATTAATTCCAGATTAATTTTCTCTCTCATCTTATTAATCCCAGATTAATTAAAAGTGCGAGTCATACGTCATCGGTGAATCTTTGGGAAGCGACCCATGAGATCCCGGATATGTTGGCAATAAATTCGGTCGTCGGACTATCCGAACACGTAAGTACCTCGTACTACGTTTATACCGAATTACAAGACAAGGTTGGCTTCTAGCAAAGCACCATGCCTACCCAATTCTCCATAAATATCCTTACAGGAATAAAGGATCTATATCAGGCGTAGTATACATAGTATTGCGTATTTCGATCCAGTATCAGATGATCACATGCAAGGCCTGGGGCTGGTACAGTGTCTGCCCCGTACGAAGCATATATCGGATTACTAGCAACTAGTCTCTTTAATATCGGATAATCATGACCAAGTCATATTATCCCGACAGTTGCAACCTTTTTAGAGAACCAGTTCTGTATCCCTGCGCGATCATCAACTCCATATGACTGGAGTGACACTTCCGTCTTGACATCACACCCAACACACTACGATTCTCAATATACCCAGCATTGGCGTACACGGAACCTGTTAAAGCCCTGGACGACCGCAACCAAAGTATATTGATTGTCGCAAGCATTAGCGATGCAAGTCTCAAGTTAAGACCAAATACACCTACCCTGATTTCGGATTTCCATAGACACATAGTCATACTACCAATGGAATTCCGAGGGGGTCTATCCAGAGCGAAGCTGTTTCCCGTACCATCGATACAACACAACCTCCTATTACACTTGCATGAGTATCTTATACCCAAATATATAAGAACTATGCCCTTGTGCCCTCACAACGCGCACAAGTGTAATACTAGTCTTTTACGCATTCATCGATGTCCAATCTCGATAATGCTCTGACTAGGGATGTTAAATGATTTATCCTTCGTGGATTGATACCGTCTCATATCATTCTCAATCCAGGAAAGAATCATATGGACCTCCTATCATTTATATATTTTGGTGATCTAATCACAAATGATAAGAGTGCAATCTCCTTTGTCACATAGTTAATTTGTACAACAACACCGTGATCTGTACAAATAGTGACGCTATGGGTCATAATTGTCCAACAAGACTAAGGACATATTTCAAGACGTCTGCCTACATTGTGAGTATAAGGCGTAGTTGAAGGAAGTGAAGACAGGCAAGGCTCCGGCTTCAGGTATGTTTGTTATTACATCTCAACTAATAGTTTTAAAATTGGATTTTTGATTCTGGATATGGTACTCACATATGTACTGATGTGCATGATCTGCTGATTAGTAGGATACTGGCTTTGGATGAGATCGACCTACGAGTCGGAAACGGGACGAGAGTCGCTATTTTGGCCGTTGGGACCTATGTTTTGTATCTGCCATTGGGGCATGTAATTACATTATGTGACTGTTATTTTGTACCTAGTTTGACTAGAAACATCATCTCTGTATTTTGTTTAACCTGTTGCGGGTGTACCTTTGTATTCTAGAACACTATGTGTTTAGTATATAAAAATAACATTTTGATATGTACAGCAGATGTTAATAATAATCTTTATATTTTGAATATAAATGAATCTCAAATATATAACATGACAAACAAAAGGCTCAAACTAAGTAACACATATGGGACTTATTTGTTGCATTGATGTCTGAGACACATTGACAAGACTCGTATTTCCACTATTTGGAAGAGTAGATACTTGGACGGATTTGATCCTAATTCATATGACATCTGTGAATCTTGTTTATTAGGCAAAGTGCCTAAAATGCCTTTTAGCGGTAAATGTGTGCGTGCCACCGATCTGTTAGCCCTCGTTCATGGTGACGTATGTGTGCCCATGTCTAGCCAGGCTAGAGATGGATATGAATACTTCGTAACCTTTGCGGATGTTGCATCACGTTATGGTTATGTGTATCTTATGAAGCACAAGTCAGAAACTTTTGATAAATTCAAAGAGTTTCGACACGAAGTAGAAAAACAGACCAACAAAAGTATTAAAACATCACGGTTGGACCGTGGTGGAAAATACTTGAGCAATGCGTTTCTTGATTACTTGAAAGAGTATAGTATTCTTTTACAATGGACTCCTCCCGGAACACCTTAATTGAGTGGTGTGTCCGAACGGAGTAACCGAACTTTGTTGGACATGTTAAGGTTAATAATGAGTCGCACTAAGCTACTAATTTCCCTCAGAGGATACGCATTGAACAATGTAATAATTATTTTGAATAAGGTTCCGACAAAGTCTGTTGGATGGACTCCATATGATATATGGACAGGAAAGAAACCAGATTTCTCAATCCTGAAGATTTGGGGATGCTGGGCATATGTTAAACGTTTGGATGGTACCAAACTAGAACCCAAATCTGATAAGTGCCTATTTGTAATTGGTTATCCTAGGGAAACCAAAGGATATTGTTTCCACAACCTATAACAGAACAAAATATTTGTTGCTTTCCATGCGTTTTTCCATAGAGGGGTTCCTAAATGCAGTGGTAAGTGGGAGGAAAGTAAAACTCGATGAAAATCAGAGTGATACTGTTCCTGGCACCGATCCTCTCACGGAACACGAACAGGTTATCAAGGATGAGACTGTTCCACAATCTTCTAATACACAATAATCGCGTAGGTCGGAGAGAGTCAGAAAACAACCCCAGAGGTATGGGTTTCTGATCTCACCTCATGTAGATATTAATCTTATTGAGGATAATGAACCGGCTACGTATGAGGAATTGATACAAGGTATCGACTCCACTTTATGGCAAGGTGCCATGAAATCCGAAATGGATTCCATGTATACCAACCAAGTCTGGGCACCGGTTGATGCACCAGAAGGCGTTAAGCCAATTGGTTGTAAATGGGTCTTCAAGAGGAAGACCGACATGGATGGCAACATTCAAACATACAAAGCTAGGCTTGTAGCGAAAAGGTATCGTCAACGACATTGTGTCGATTATGACGAAACTTTTTCACATGTTGCCATGATTAAATCCATTCGGATAATGCTTGCTATTGCTACATATTTCGATTATGAAATATGGTAGATGGATGTCAAAACCGCTTTTCTTAACGGAAACCTTTTGGAGGATGTTTATATGTAACAGCCTGATGGTTTTGTAGTACCAAAACATGCAAACAAGGTTTGTAAGTTAAATCGATCCATTTATGGATTGAAGCAAGTATCGCGTTCTTTGAACCAATGTTTTGATGAGATCATAAAAGAATATGATTTCATTCAAAACGAAGATGATTCTTGTGTATATAAGAAGGTTAGTAAGAGCGTACTAACATTCATTGTCCTATACATTGATGATGTATTGCTTCTTAGCAATGACATTCCCATATTAAAATCGGTGAATGCTTGGCTTTCATTAAAATTCTCCATGAAAAACTTGGGAGAGGCAACCTTTATTCTAGGAATAAGGATCTACTGGGATAGATCTAAAAGTTGTTGGCACTCTCCGAGAACTCGTACATTAACACATGACGTCTCTCTATCTAAGGACATGTGTCCTAAAACTCAAGATGAGAGAGATTCAATGAGTCAGATCATGTTCACTTCTACAGTCGGATTGATCATGTATACCATAACATGTACGCGACCTGGTGTCTCAAATGTTTTGAGCATATGGAGTCACAATCAGGCCGATCCAGGTGATAGTCATTGGATTGATGGTAAGGACATCCTTGAGTATCTTAGACTAACTAAGGATGCTTTCTTGAACCATAGAGAATGAGAACTTGAGGTGACTGGGTTCACCGTTGCAAGTTTCCAAACCGATAATTACGACTGTAAGTCGCAATCAGGGTACATATTTGTTTGAATAACATAACAGTGAGCTGGAAATCTTCCAAGCAAGATACTGTTGCCGATTCAACAATAAAAGTGGAATACATTGTTGTGGCTGAGGTAGAAAAAGAAGCATTTTGGATCTATAAAATTCCTAATTGGATTAGGAGTAGTTCTGTTAGCAGCTGAGCTGGGCTATAGTACAGGCTAAGGAATTACGGTCTCATCAATGATCCAAGTATGTACTTTGACGGTTTCATCTGATTTATGAGATCATACATCGTGGTGATGTCAAGATTGAAAAGATCGTTACAGATGATAACTTTGCATATCCGCTAGTGAAAGCGATATCTCAGTATAAGCATGAGCGACCTGTACATAGTTCAGGTGTTGGACACTTGAGTGATTGGCTATAGGCGAAATGGGAGATTATTGGACAATTATGACCCATAGCATCACTATTTATAAAAGACATGGTGTTCTTTGTACAAATTAACTATGTGACAAAGGAAATTGCTCTTTTATCATTTGTAATTGGATTACTTGGATATATAAATGATAAAAGTACATATGATTAGTTACAGATTAATACGATATGAGACAGTTTTAATCCACGAATGGTTTAATCATTAAATATCCCTAGTCGTAGTATTATCGAGACTGGACATCGATAATGCAGAATAGACTAGTATTACACTTGTGCGCGCTATGGAAGCTTAACGACATAGCTCTCATATATTTAAGTATTGGATACTTATGCAAGTGTGATAGGAGATACTGTTAGCCGTTAGACTGGGAACAGCTTCGCTCTTGATAGACCCCTCGGAATCCCATTGGTAGTATGACTATGTGTCTATGGGAATCCGAATCAGGGTAGGTGTATTTGGTCTTAACCTGAGACTTACATCGCTAATACTTGCGACAATCAGTACGCTTTGGTTTTGGTCATCCGGGGCTTTAACAGGTTCTGTGTATGCCTCTTCTGGGTTTACTGAGAATCATAGTGTATTGGGTGTGATGTCATGATGGAAGTATCACTTCAGTCATATGGAGATGATGGTCACGCAGGGATACATAACTAGTACTCCCAAATGCTGCAGCTATCGCGATAGTATGACTAGGTCATGATTATCTAATTAAATAGACTAGTTGCTAATGATCCGATATATGTTTCGTACGGGGCAGACACAATTCCAGCCCTAGACCTAGCATGTGACATCCGATACTGGATCGTAATACGCAATACATAGTATACTACGCCTGATACAGATTATATATATTACATGTTGAATATATTTCTAGAGAATTGGGTAGGCATGGTGCTTTGCTAGAAGCCAACCATGTCTTGTAAATCGGTAAGAATGTGATACCGGGTACGTACATGTTCGGATAGGCCGATAACCGTATTTACTGCCAACATATCCAGGGATCTCTTGGGCCGCTTCCCAAAGATTCAACGATGACATTTGACTCGAACAAAATTAATCTGGGATTAATTCGTGTAGAAGAGAGAACACGATTAATTTGGAATTAAACTGCAAAATAAATTTAATAGTTAAATTAGATTTTACTATTTAATTTATTTAATTGGGCTAAAATAATATATCAGATATATTAATTGATATTGGATTTCAATGGGGAATTAAAATTGGATTTTAATTCAAGTGAACGAATTAATTTGGAATTAATTCGTAAGTGACTTTCGTAATAATTTTGCTAGGAATTATTACTTAATTAAATTAGATTTAATTACGTCACGATGGAAAATTCGTTTAATCGGATTAATTGAAACCGGGCCCAAAGTGTGTTGTGTAAGCTAATTTGAATTTGGAATTTAATTGGGTGGGACCCACAACTTACATCAAATTATTTGACATGTGATGTGAGTAGTTGGTTTGCATTTAATGAATTCTTTTTCATTAAACCAACGTTGGAAGTCAACATTTTGTATTAGTTTTTGGAAAACACAAAATACTATTCAATCATCTTCTCTCTTCTCTCTCTTTGGGCGTGAACTTGGTTCTTGTTTCCATTGATTTTTGCTTCAAAAATATTCAAATCTAGCACTTAAAGGAGTCTCGTGAGGTGATAGGGAAACTCACCCTTGAGTTTGGAATTCAAATCAAAGGCTTGGAGCTTCTACATCCATGGAATTTTGAAATCCTAAATCCGATCAATGTGAGTATTTCCGTTACTTTCACTTGATGTATTCACACTAGAATCATGTTTAGAATCATTGGCAAGTCTTAGAGACGCTAACACAAATGTCATCACTGCAGCAAAGTCGGGCACTGGAAAAGGAACTGTCCTGACTACATTCCCCAGATAAGGAATGAGAGAGCACCTACATCAGGTATATTTATTTTTCCAGTTATTGATATCTCACTAGCTTGTGAAGCTGTTACATCAAGCTGGATTTTGGATTATGCTTGTCCTATTCATATTTGCAATTCATTGCAGGTGCTGAAGGAAAGTAAGAAACTAAAGCCTGGAGAGATGCAGTTGCGCTTTGGGAGTGAAGACTCTCTGGATGCAGTTGCAGTAGGAGTATGCAGATCCACTTGTCGTTTGGGAACCTTTTGTTGTATGATTGCTATGTTGTACAAGGATGTGTAGCAAATATTATATCTCTTTTTGTATTAGATACAATAGGTTATCGTATTAATATTAAGAACTGTTCTTTGTATTTATATGATAAACATAATATTCAGATCATTTGTTGTCCAAATGAGCATGGTCATTACACATTGCATACTACTAAAGATATTTTGAATACTGGGATTAATAAACGTAGTTTACCTGTTGTTAATAATACTGAACTTTGGCATATGATGCTAGGTCATTTAGGCGTTAAACGCCTTACCCAATTGGTTAGGACTGGTTTGATACCAGATCTCACCATTGAACCCTATCCAACTTATGAATCGTGTATTCGGGGTAACATGACCAAAACCCCATTTTCTGGTGTTGGACACCGCACCACTAACTTACTGGAACTCGTACATTCTGATGTATGTGGTCCACTAAGGCAGACTGCTCACGGTGGTTATTCATACTTTGTTAACTTTACCGATGATCTGTCACGATATGGTTATGTCTATTTGATGCGACATAAATCAATGACCTTTGAAAAGTTCAAAGAGTTCCGTAATGAAGTAGAAAAACAAACTGATCAATATATTAAATGCCTTCGATCTGATCGAGGCGGTGAATATATGTGTTGGGAAGCGGCCGTGAGTGCGCAGCGGAAAATCAAATAAATCAAATTATGATGCCGCTATCCCTTTGCCCAAGACCCATTTGTTTTGATTATTCTACAAGCCTATGCATGTTACTATATATTATAAGCATAAAAACTCATAAAACATGCAAAGAACATAAACCTAAACATGCTAACTATCATAAGAACTATAATTAAAATAAAGAAAGAAAAAGAATTACTTGAACCGAAGACTCCTCCAGTCCTCCCTCCAATCTACAAGCTTTTCTCGAACTCGGCAAGCTCTTCCACCTTCCAAAGAGCCACCCAAGTGTTTGGCCTCCAATGGTGCACACACCAAAGCCAAAACTCAACGGCAAGACTACGCCTTGAGTGTACGGGTATTTTCCCCTTGTTGCTAGCCTAGGCAAATACCTCAAAACTTTTAACTCGAGGTTCCTCTAGTCAATTAGACTTAAGGATCCTCAAAATTAGTGGCTTACTCTTAAACTTTAGAGCTGCTCACATATATAAACCCAAGATATGAAATGTTTGGTGCAAAAATTTGTGAAGAATTCTTTGGGTTTATATACGTGCTCCAAAGACAACAAAATTAATTAAGAATCTAATGTGGGATATATGCTAATTTAATCTTAGCCATTGGATTTTAATTTAGTGGTTTAATGAGATTATAAAACCCTAATAAGAGTTTCGGCCGAATTGGAATTCAAAACAAATAACAAATAAATAAATAAATTTACTATTCACATTACTATTCATGTTTATTTATTTATTTATTCCAATTCCCAAAGTGCCCCTATCATCATTCACCAATACCTAAGCCACTATGGAACCTCATAAATGATCTGTTCAATAATTAAACATATTGAACCATTTATGAACAATTCCTACAGCAATCACATATGCTGTTAAATTTGTACTGTGCACTGTTAACCATTGATTTCAACTTTCTTATGTGTGACCTTTTGGGTTCCCCTCAAGTTGGACATGAAATGAATCGTGATAATTTAATCGAACATAAATTATCCTCCGATCAGATGGTCGTTCGATTTCAATGACCAAGGTTGACATCTAGCAACATGTCAATGCCCCCAAATGAGAAGGAAAGATATATATACTCATTCTATATGCGATTTACATATGATACGGTCCCTCGCCTCACTGTATCCCCACCGTTTGACCTAGGGTATGGAAATTGTCTACCCATATAGTCAAAGGTATGATGTTGATAGTGTCTGGAATCGTGCTAACCCAAGAATCTCACATGATTCTTCCGCTGCGACCACAGTCTCAAGCACTGATCACACATATCAACCCACGAATTGGAATATTACTCTTATAAGAAAATATTATCCGAGAGAGTGGCGATTCTCTGTTGTATCTTTTCAAACTTCATGTGTTTCAACAAATGACCCAATCATACCCTTATGACCGGATCTTTTGAACCGGGGAAGGAGAATGTCAAAGTTATTTGATCCACACATAAGATTGTAAAGACCTCAAGTCTAAGGACTAGTCATACAATCGATACATGAAAGTTGTCACAGACACCTGGGATAAACACTCAATGTGAAAACTTTCGGCGGTTAGTTCGATGGACACGAGCAACTCATGCATCCATTTGATACACCAAGTGGACGGATCTCCGCTAGTAGCCTATGAGATCGGCTACCTCACTTAAGGGCAAATCATATCATCATACTAGTCTCTCCGCTTTGTGAACGCCCAGATTATTCACAAAACTATGACTAGGAACGTTTGAGAGTAATGATTCTCATAAGGCGTGGAAGTCATCATCTTATTACTCCAAAGGCTTTATTACAGTGTTTGATGATTCATATAATTTATGTAAGACAAGTATAATAAAGATTGCAATTTTATTAATTAATGAAAAATATTACAAATACTTGGACATATAGCCCATCCATAAGTTGGGTATAGGGCATATCCCTTACAATCTCACACTTGCACTATAGCCAACTAGTATGAATATGGACACCATACTCTTTAGTGTGCCTATCATGTTTTTGTTGAGTCATCCCTTTAGTCAAAGAATACGCAAGATTATCTTCTATGGGTATTTTCTCTATAATAACTTCTTTTCTCTCAACAATCTCCGTGATGAGATGAAATCGCCTGAGTACATGCTTGGATTTATGGTGGGACCTTGGTTCCTTTGATTGAGCAATGGCGCTCATGTTGTCACAGTACATCGTGACGCCATTCTTTATCGCGGGAAGCACTTCCAGCTCCGTGATGAACTTCTTTATCCAGACTGCTTCCTTAGCTGCCTCAGATGCTGCAATATACTCAGCTTCAGTGGTGGAGTCTGCTATAGTTGACTGCTTTGAGCTTTTCCAACTGACAGCACCATCATTCAAAGTAAACAGATATCCTGTTTGTGATCTGATGTCATCCCTATCGGTCTGAAAGCTCGCATCACAGTAACCAATGACTTTCATCTCAGAACAATCTCCGTATGTCAAAAACAGATCCTTAGTTCTTCTCAGATACTTGAGGATTGTTTTGACAGCTGCCTAGTGTTACTCACCAAGATTTGCCAGATACCTGCTCGTTATGCTAAGAGCATAAGAAACATCAGGTCTTGTACATAGCATGGCGTACATGATCGATCATATTGCTGAAGCATAAGGGATCCTACTTATACGCTCTCTATCTGAAGGAGTATGTGGACATTGCTCCTTAGATAATTTGATTCCATGACAAATAGGTAAATTACCTCTTTTGGAATCTTCCATTTTGAATCTTTTCAAAATTTATCTATGTACGTAGATTGAGAAAGTCCTAACAACCTCTTAGATCTATTACGGTAGATCTTAATACCGATGATGTAGGCTGCTTCTCCCAAATCTTTCATGGAGAAATTCTGAGATAACCATTGCTTGGTGGCTTGCATTATGGGAATATCATTCCCGATGATTAATATGTCATCGACATATAATACAAGAAATACAACAACACTCCCACTACTTTTCCTATAAACACAAGGCTCGTCTACATTTTTAATGAAGTCAAATTCTTTGATTGTCTCATCAAATCGTATATTCCAACTTCTGGAGGCTTGCTTGAGTCTATAAATGGATCGTTTAAGCTTGTATACTTTATTATGATCATCCTTAGATGCAAACCCCTCAGGTTGTGTCATATAGACTTCCTCTATGAGGTTCCCATTAAGGAAAGCGGTTTTGACATCCATATGCCAAATCTCATAATCAAAGTGTGCAGCTAGTGCTAGTAAAATTCGAATGGACTTTATCATTGCAACATGCGAGAAGGTTTCGTCATAGTCAATTCCTTGGATTTGTCTATAACCTTTCGCCACCAACCTAGCCTTATAGGTTTGGATGTTGCCTTCTGCATCAGTTTTACGCTTGTAAATCCACTTGCAGCTTATGGGTTTTATCCCTTCAGGTGCATCCACCAAGTCCCAGACTTGATTCTGATACATAGAGTCTATTTCAGATTTCATGGCCTCAAGCCACTTGACTGAATCAATGTCACGCATTGCTTCATCATAACTGGTGGGATCGTCATTATCAATGACCTGATCATGTTCCTCATCAATATGGAAACCATATCTTTCAGGCTAATATCTTTCCCTACTAGACATTCTAAGTTCATAACCTTGTGGTTGTTTCGTCGCTGCCCTTTTGAGGGGCCTGGGGTTTAGTTCTATGTTAGTTTGTTCTTCTCGTACCTCATCGAGGTCAAGTCTACTCCCACTATATTTCTTGAGAAGGAATTCATTCTCTAGAAATTTAGCATTTCGTGAGACAAATATTCTTTGTTCATTTGGGACGTAGAACACGTATGCTCTTGAGTTCAAGGCATATCCTACAAACTTACATTTAACTGCCCTATCATCCAATTTTCTAGTTTGTGTGAGCTTAACATATGTGTCACATCCCCAAGCTCTTAGATAACTAAGACTAGGACGTTTCCCAGACCATAACTCATATGGTGTTTGACTAACAGTCTTGGAAGGAACTTAGTTTAGTAGTAGTGTTGCAGTTTCTAAAGCAAAACCCCAAAATGAAATAGGTAGATTCGTGACTGGCATCATTGACTGGACCATATCTAATAATGTCTGATTTCTCCTTTCGGAGACCCTATTATGATGTGGAGTTCCCGGAGGAGTCCACTGGGAAACAATGCCATTTTTTCTCAAGTAATATTGAAATTAGTTGCTTAAGTATTCACCACCTCGGTCAGACCTTAGTGACTTAATAATTTTTTTAAACTGGTTTTCTACTTCAGCTTTGAAGTCTTTGAATTTCTCAAAGGCTTCAGATTTATACCATATAAGGTACACATGCCCATATCGCGAGTGATCATCGATAAAGGTAATGAAGTAGGAGAATCCACCTCTAGCGGTGCCTGACATTGGTCCGCATACATCAGAGTGTATGAGTTCTAATGTCTCTGATGCACGCTGTCATTTACCTTTGAAGGGTAATTTGGTCATTTTACCAAGTAAACAAGACTCACAAGTTCCATAAGGTTCATATTTGAAGGGTCTAAAATACCCATCCTTATGTAGCTTAGTTAATCTTGTTTCATTGATATGACCTAATCGAATGTGCCACAGAAGTGATTCATTGAGATTATTCGAGTTTACGTTGTATATATTAGACGTTGAACATTCTTTGTTAGTTTGTAAGACATAGATACCATTATTCAAAATACCATCTCCATATTTTATTTCATTGAAATAAATAGAACATTCATTACAACTTATTTGGCATGAAAAACTTTTATTACATAAAGAAGAAATTGAAATGATGTTCTTTACTAGAGAAGGTACATAAACACAATCTTCTAAGTCTAAAACTAAACCATTCGGCAAAACTAATGAATAAAGTCCACACGTACAATGCAACCAGTTTTGCTCCATTACCCAAGCGTAAGTCAACCTCCCCATGACGGAGTCTCCTACTGTTTCTCAGGCCCTGCACATTGTTACACAAGTGAGTCCCACAACTGGTGTCAAGCACCCAAGTTAAAGGTTTAGAGTTTTGAGAATATAGTTCAATCATATACAACATACCTGAAGCATTGGGCTTCTTGGCCTCTTGAGATTCCCTAGCTTCCTTGGCTTTCAAGGATCTGCAGTCTTTCTTCCAATGACCCTTCTTTCCACAAAAGAAACACTTCCACTATCCCTTTTTCTTCTCCACCTACCATTGGGCTTGAGGTGATCTGGAGCATTGTCCTTGCCCTTATTTTTCTTTGGGCCTCGTGGCTTCAGGTCCGTACCCGTAAGCATGACGGAGGTTTTAAGCTTCGGTTTCAAGTCTTTCTCTGCTTGCTTTATCAGATTGTGCAATTATGTATCAGACAGATGAAACTGCATAATAAAGTTAGAGAAGTCTTTTGGTAATGACTGAAGAATTAGATCGTGACCTATCTCATGATCTATGATGAACCTGAGGTTGGCCAATTTTTTCAATGTGGCCAACATCTTAAGCACATGTCCACTAACAGATCCTTCCTTATACCTTGTTTGGAATAAGGCACATGACACTTGGAATCTCACGGTATGAACGGAAGTTGCATACAACTCCTTCAAGTGAAAGATGATGGTTTGAGCATCCATATCTTCGTGAGCTTTCAGAAGTTCGTCCGACATAGAACCAAGCATTATGCAAACTGCTTGCTCATCATCATCGACGTGTTTCTTCCAAGCATCAAATGTATCTTGGTCAACATCTTCTGCGGGTTCAGAAGGAAATGGTCTTTCAAGAACATATAAAATCTTTTCTTATCGTAAGAAAATTTTAAGGTTTCTAAACCAATCATTGTAGTTGTCACCTTTGAGCTTATGCTCATCAAGGATGGAACGAAGTGATATTCTGTTTGCCATTTGAATGTTTGTGAAATATTTTAACCCATCAGTTAAGAGAGAATGTTAAAATTAGGAATATGTTTTCATTAATCTTTCATAATAACATGGGCTTTTAATATTATGAAGTTGCTCCCACTCAATTATTTTAAAATTTTAAGCAAATCGCATCAACCCCAATATGATGGATTTCTTGTGGGCAAGGATCCCATTATCATCATTTCACAACTCCGACTAGGGCCGGTTGTTATAAAATATGATAATTAGGTAGGTTCCCAACCAATTTATGATATAAATCACAATTCCTTGATCATTGGGTTGGGCAATCAAACATGCCATAACTTATGCTAGTCCTTATGGACACCCAATCTTTGCCACTAAGTTATAAGACCAAGCCTAAGGGTCGTTGCGTCTTATGACTCAGAAAAGTCAAACCATTGTCAATAGTACGATTTAGGGAAAAATTGGTATTGGTCAGTCTGGTAAAGCCTAGTCATGCCAATACGGTTTTAGCCATTTGGGTCTATACTTTACAATGGGAGGCAAATTTTAGACTTAAATTATTATTGAGGATTTTAGCAAGTTTAAGTGAATAACTGTCAAATGGATTCCTCCATTGAAAATTCCCCAGAGGGATGGTTGAGCGAACTCTCTTAAATACCCTTACCTCTTAGGCTCTTATTGCCTTGGTGACATGAATAAACAATAGATCCTCCAAATTATTCCAACACGTTAAATATGCTTTAAGGTAAGCTTTGAGTAAATGATTATCTTGATGTCTTCACAGCTTTTCCTTTTGGCTATAAAAAGGTAGTGAGTGAAGGAAGATACCAAATCATTATCTAACTCTAGTAATACCTTTGGTTAAATTAACTTTAGTTTGGAAAGTTTTATTAACGCCTTGGTCCCACCCCACTTGTATCTTTTATAATGTCTTTTATTATAAACAAGTGATTTATATTTATTAGCCTTAAAGGTAATAAATCGCTAAGTTCATCACGAAATAATTACTTAGCTAAGGGATAAGCAATACACTCTCTATTTCCTTATAAAGTCTCTAGATGCTTGCACCCTAAAATAATCATGCCAATTCTAATCATACATAGAATCATCAAAGATATGAGTTTTAATATGTTGGAATTATTTTAGGCATTAAATAACTTTGATTAATATTTAATTATGATATTTTATTTTATTTTATTCATATAAATTTATTATTCACGTTTTTTTACAGATGCGTGAAATTTAAATGCAATTTCACAATTCAAATCTTAACCAAATAATGCAAAACTTGTGCCTAAAATTAAGTTCAGGGTGTTATCTTTCCAACGAGCTTTTACCCACCCAAATTCGAGTTCAAATGAGAGAGAACTAATCAAAACAAAAATGGCGGGCTGATACCACTGTTGGGAAGCGGCCGCGAGTGCGCAGCGGAAAATCAAATAAAATAAAAAAATTTACTTGAACCGAAGACTCCTCCAGTCCTTCCTTCAATCTACAAGCGTTTCTCGAACTCAGCAAGCTCTTCCACATTCCAAAGAGCCACCTAAGTGTGTGGCCTCCAATGGTGCACACACCAAAGCCAAAACTCAATGGCAAGACTACGCCTTAAGTGCACGGGTATTTTGCCATTGGTGCTAGCCTAGGCAAATACCTCAAAAATTTTAACTCGAGGTTCCTCTAGTCAATTAGATTTAAGGATCCTTAAAATCAGTGGCTTGCTCTTAAACTTTAGAGTTGCTCACTTATATAAACCCAAGATATGAAAGGTTTGGTGCAAAAATTTGTGAAGAATTCTTTGGGTTTATATACGTGCTCCAAAGACAACAAAATTAATTAAGAATCCGATGTGGGATAAATGCTAATTTAATCTTAGCCATTGGATCTTAATTTAGTGGTTTAATGAGATTATAAAACCCTAATAAGAGTTTGGGCCGAATTGGAATTCAAAACAAATAACAAATAAATAAAAATATTTACTATCCACGTTACTATTCATGTTATTTATTTATTTATTTATTCCAATTCCCAAAGTGGCCCTATCGTCATTCACCAATCCCTAAGCCACTATGGAACCTCATAAATGATATATTCAATAATTAAACACATTGAACCATTTATGAACAATTCCTACAACAATCATAAATGCTGTTAAATTTGTACTGTGCACTGTTAACCATTGATTTCGACTTTCTTGTGTGTGACCTTTTGGGTTCCCCTCAAGCTGGACATGAAATGAATCGTGATAATTTAATCGAACATAAATTCTCCTCCGATCAGATGGTCGTTCGATTTCAATGACCAAGGTTGACATCTAGCAACATGCCAAGGCCCCCAAATGAGAAGGAAAGATATATATACCCATTCTGTATGCGATTTACATATGATACGGTCCCTCGCCTCACTGTATCCCTACCGTTTGACCTAGGGTATGGAAAGTGTCTAGCCATATAGTCAAAGGTATAATGTTGATAGTGTCATGAATCGTGCTAACCCAAGAATCTCAAATGATTCTTCCGATGCGGCCACAGTCTCAAGCACTGATCATATATATCAACCCGTGAACTGGAATACTACTCTTATAAGAAAATATTATCCAAGAGAGTGGCGATTCTCTATTGTATCTTTACAAACTTCATGTGTTTCAACAAATGACCCAATCATACCCTTATGACCGGATCTATTGAACCGGGGAAGGAGAATGTCAAAGTTATTTGATCCACACATAAGATTGTAAAGACCTCAAGTCTAAGGACTAGTCATACAATCGATACATGAAATTTCTCACAGACATATGGATAAACACTCCATGTGAAAACTTTCGCCGGTCAGTTCGATGGACACGAGCAACTCATGCATCCATGTGATACACCAAGCGAACGGATCTCCGCTAGTAGCCTATGAGATCGGCTACCCCACTTGAGGGTGGATCATATCATCATGCTAGTCTCTCTGCTTTGTGAACGCCCAGATTATTCACAAAACTATGACTAGGATCGTTTGAGTGTAATGATTCTCATAAGGCGTGGAAGCCATCATCTTATTACTCCAAGGGCTTTATTACAGTGTTTGATGATTCATATAATTTATGTAAGACATCTATAATAAATATTGTCATTTTATTAATTAATGAAAAATATTACAAATACATGTACATATAGCCCATCCATAAGTTGGGTATAAGGCATATCCTTTACAATATGAGCAGTGAGTTCATGGATTATATGAAGGAGAATGGGATTCTCGCTCAATATACTTTTCCATGTACTCCACAGCACAATGGAGTGTCTGAGAGGAGAAATTGGACTTTATTGGATATAGGTTGATCTTTGTTGAGTTTTACAGATTTGCCATATTACTTATGGGGCTACTCTCTTTTAACAGCTGCACATCTTTTGAATAAGATTCCTTCAAAAGCTGTTCCTACGACTCCATATGAGATATGGACCGGTAGGAGACCAAATCTTAATTATATTAAGGTTTGGGGTTGTCCTGCCTATGTTAGGATGACTCAGCAAGATAAGTTTTCACCTCGATGGTAAAAGTTTAGGTTTGTTGGATATCCTTCGAATACGAAGGGATATCTGTTCTATGATACCGAGCATCGAAATGTGTTCGTAGCTCGTTTCGTAAAATTTCTAGAAGTATAATTTTTAACAGAAGGTGATAATCATAGACATGTTGAACTTGATGAAGTCCAACTTGAAAACAATGAACCAATGAAGGAACCTGAAGTTCAAGTAGATGATGAACCTTAAACACACATACTCTGTAGGTCACAAAGGGTATCTAGACCTCCTGAGTGCTTGTATTTGATACAAGAAAAGAGTCTCGATGTTCTCTTAGTTGAAGAGACTGTTCCTTTTACCTATAGAGAATCGATGTTGGACATGGACTCTGTGAAATGGAAAAGTGCCATGAAATCCGAGTTAGACTCATTGCATGAGAATCAAGTTTGGGACTCGGTTCCTCTTACCGAAGGAATTATTCCTATCATTTGTAAATGGTTTTACAAGAGGAAGCGCGTGCCTGATGGAAAGGTTGAAACCTATAAGGCCCGACTGGTAGAAAAATGTTACACGCAGCGACCTGGCGTCGACTACGATGAAACTTTTCGCCAGTAGCAATGCTTAAGTCTATTAGGATTTTGTTTTCTATAGCTGCATATCATGACTACGAGATTTGGCAAATGGATGTCAAAACAGATTTTCTAAATGGATTTCTTGATGAAGAAATCTATATGGAACAGCCGGAAGGTTTTGCATCCAGTGAAAACTCAGGTATGGTATATAAGCTTAAGAAGTCCATTTGTGGACTTAAACAAGCTTCACGAAGTTGGAATCTTCGATTCGATAAGATTATTAGATCGCCAGTTTTTCTCAAGAATTCGAAAGAATCATGTGTGTATCGGAAGGCCAGTGGGAGCATGGTTGTATTTTTAGTCCTCTATGTTGACGACATCCTAATCATTGGGAATGATATAGGGATGATGCAAGGCATCAAAGCTTACCTATGTAAGAATTTCTCCATGAATGACCTAAGAGAAGCTTCATATGTTTTAGGCATAAAACTGTATAGAGATAGAGAAATGAAGCTGATTGGGTTATCCCAATCAACGTACATAGATAAAATCTTGGAATGATACAATTTTGGTAACTGTAAGACAACAAATATACCGTTCAGATATGGGATTCATCTTTTAAAGAAAATGAGTCCACAAACAGAAGATGAGAAGGTTATAATGTATAACCAACCTTATGCTTCGTGTTTGGGTAGCATAATGTATGCCATGTTATGTACTAGGCCTGATATCAGTTTCACTGTTAGCGTAACGAGTAGATATCAGTCCAATCCAGGAAATGACCATTGGATAGCCATTAAACATATCTTGAAGTATCTTAAATGTACTAAGGATAAGTTGATGATTTATGGAGGAAGTGAACTGCAAGTTAAAGGGTATACTGATTCTGACTTCCAGTCAAATCCCGATGATAGAAAGTCTACATATGGATTCGTCTTTACCCTTAATGGAGGTGCAGTTTGCTGAAAGAGTTCCAAACAGGGGTCAATAGCAGATTCCAACACATAGGCGGAATACATTGCAGCTTCTGAAGCTGCAAAGGAAGCTGTATGGATTAGGAACTTTATCACAGAATTGGGATTTGTCCCAAGTATCGAGAATGTGATTCTATTATACTGTGATAATACTAGAGCCATTGTGCAAGAAAAGGAACCGATGACGCATCAGAAGTCGAAGCATGTGGAACGCAAATACCATATTATTCGAGAGATCGTGTCGCGATGGGATATTGTCGTGTGCAAGGTACTGAGTGAAGATAATGTAGCAGACCCGTTTACGAATGCCATACCTCCAAAGTTATTTGATAAACATGTGGAGTCGATGGGTATTAGATACAATCGATATTGGCACTAGAGCAAGTGGGATATTTTGTTGGGGTTGGTGCTCAGAGCGCCAATTCCCGGTTGTATTTCCTTGTAAATACAATTGTAAACATTTTATTATGAATAAAATGAGCAGTTTCTATAATATAATATATCTTCTTTATGGTAAAGACATAATAGACCTTATGATGATTAGTCATGATACAGTTGCAAAAGCGTCGCAACTGACATTGAGTTGTATCATGACGTTGTCATTCTTAGACAGTTCCTAGTCAAGGTTTACACTACTTGGTCAGTAAAGTAAACTCGTTGAGACCGGTACATGTCGTATACTGGAATATATGATTCCAATGGTTTCTCAATGAACAATGAGTCTTGGAGACTCGTATAGACGTATAGGTGTTTATAGCGGATAAACACTGAACGACGCACCGAAGATTCTTAATGAATAGTACACTAACGTCAATAAAAATCTTCTCGAGTTGAGTAGCATTTGTGATTCTTCGACTTGAGATACCACTGTGGGCACATGAGACATCTTCCACACTTAAAAGACAGTCACATCACCAATCTATTTGGATCATACCTCCGCCTGTTCGTTGGGTGTGGACAGATCCTTAGGTTGTCATGTGTATGTCGAGATAGGATCCGCCAGTTCTGTGTATAGAGCATAGGTAGTCCATTTATGATTAGCAATCAGATAAAAACCATGGGCTCGTGGTACACTTTAGAAGTCAGTTCTAAGTGTTCTTTTAGAGATTACTAATAGAGACGTAGACGAGATTGTCTCTATAGAGATTTGACGTTTACATCTATATCTCTGGGATATATCCGGATACCTGTGACGGATGAATTATACATATGCCATGACCTCGACTTGTATGATTCATCGAGTTTATCCGTGGTCGTCATAATTTACAGGTGGGTAAATTATGGACACGAAATTGGATTTCGTGACGGATATTCCTGAATCTAGAGGTCTCACTAATGAAATATACTCGTAGAGCACTAGGGCAACTTTTATGAATAATACTAATTATTTATAAGTCGTTTAAAGGTTAAAAACGAAAAATACATATGAAGGGACCTAATTGTCATTTCTTAATTTTTGTGTATTTGTATTTAATGATAGATTTTATTAAATACACATTAATTAAATGTCAAATTAGGATATTTGACATATATCATAGATATATATATGTATTTGGATATTTAAAGTAAATATAATACATACATTTAAAATATTTGTATTTACATAATTATTTAATTATTTAATTGTAAAAAAATAAATTAATTAAAAATATAAATATCTTAAGTTTTGATATTCTTGGAAATGACATGAGTTGCTTTATTTGACTATAAGAAAATCATTAAATGGTTTGATAATGACTTACACAAGTTGTTTAAAGCTTTAATGAAACAAAAAATAAATATCTAGATATTTTAATATATGCAAAATTCGGCCAAGGCTTGTTGGTTTGAGTATATATTATTATTTTTTTCATTTTATTAGGTTTAGGTTAAGCCACAAAATATTACAAAGTGAGTTTTGAGAGAAAAAGCTTGGAGATCAAAAGAAAAGCTTCAAAAACTTGGATTTTTATAAGTTTTTCTTAAACTTTTTCAATTAGAAAGTTGTTTATATGATACAACATGTGTTGCTTAGTTTCTTATCTACTCTTTTAGTTTGTAATTTGTTGGTTGGAAACTTGTTTGAAAGATTCTTGCATGCTTGTTTAACAAAGTAAGCTTGAAACGGTTTCAATGGCTTACTTTTGATTATTTGATAATCATGTTGCCATTCTAGAGTTGCTAAGCCACTCATTGATGAACTATAATTTTTCTTGAGTTGTTTCATGTTGGTGAGACTTGATTGGTGTGGTTTATATTGAATTAAAGTGATGGATTTAATTGATTTGGTAAGATTTATCAATTTGAAGAAATTGTAAAATTATGGTTCTTAACCCTTTCCAAATTTGGGGATTTTCATATATGTGATGTATTATAGTGTTTATATGATGCATGTTAATTTTTGAGTTGATTGGATTTGATCTTGGCATGTTTTGAACATAAAAGGACCAAATTGCAAAAACAGGAAAATGTTGGGGCTGTTCGACAATTAGGTAAAAATTGGAGATTTTGTTGCAATCTGATTTTGATGTGTTGGACATGTTGGAAATCATTTTAGAAATTATTTAGAATCATCCAAAATTGTATTTGACAATTTTAGGACTAAAATGATCAATTTGTAAAGTGTTGGGGTAATTTGATAATTACCAAGAAATTTGGTTTCTTGTGTAATTTTTTCAGAATTTGATAATTGGGTAATTAAATAAAAAATTTTATTTAATTGATCCAAGAAAAATTTTGAAATCCGAAAATTTTGATTTTCCGCGATTCCGCTACGTTACCAGAATTTCGCCATAAAACCCCTACTTGACCCACCCACAGTTTCTTATGTTTACAGGTGTGTTTCCAGTCAGTCGTACCTTAAGTTCCATAATTTCGTCACTCAGATTGGAGGAGATGGAGACTAGCTGCAATCATTAGAGATGCATAACATAGGTCCATAATGTAGATTTTGTGTAATAAATTATAGAGCTAAATATGCATCTAATACACTCATTTAGTACATATAAACATATTGTCATATGTGTGAATGTAAATATTAAATATACTTATATGTATATGTATGATAGGTGGAAATTATATGTAAATTTACATGATTTTATCTCTATGAAGAGATAGAGTCGTATATATTACAGGATCTATTCATGGGCATTAGTACAGATTGGACATGACATTACAGGTCTTGCATGTGCATGTCAGAGACTTAGGAGACGGTCAAGACGTCCCCGGCCAGTCACAACCCATATATACTAGGATGTGACATCCATAGAGGCATCTCAAGTCAAAAGACTTGATATACAACTCGACTCGAGAAGATTTATATTGACGTTGATGTGTCATCTATTAGAAATTCTTCGGTGATTCATTCAATGCTCATCAAATGAACACCTAAATCTCTAGACGAGTCTCTCCATACTCATAGTTTATTGGGATAAACAATTAGATCAAGTCCCGATAAAAAATATATACAAGTCTCAACGGATTTTACTAAGCTACCCATGTAAGCGAATCTCAACCAGGAACTTTATTTAAGAATATACATCTAGTAGTGACACTTTCCAAAGTCAATTACAAATTTTGTAGTAATTGTGCACTATAATATATATTCTCCGATTTTTGTCTAATATATACATCACTAAAACTTATTTAGTTTAAATTTAATCTAAATTAGATTGAATGTGTATATAAAAGACAAGAGATGCTACCAATAAAAAATAATATTATGGAAAAAATTGATTATTCGTATTCATAAATCGGTCATAAATACGATATAGATTGGCACTCAAAGTACCAACCCAACACTTCTCTCTCATGATTCTAATGTTTTCCCTAGTTATAGAATTTCTTAGTCATTTCTTCCTCTTTATTTACTAGTTCTTTGTTGATGTTTTTGGTTAGAGGCCGACACTCTTTCCTTTCTTAGGTTTTCTCTTTGAGTTGACAAATGTTTTAACGAAACTAGTATCTTCGTTGATTAAGCTAGGTGTTTTTATTCTTGTCATGTATCGAACTTTATTTATCTTTCTAATGCAACACTCTAGACGGGTTATTGATTGCATATGATTTGTCAATATCTTAGGTATCAATCTAGTTGTGATATAAGATTTTGTTTGACGCTTCACTTGTTCTTTAGCATTTATTAAAAAAAAAAAAAAAACACGTTGTTGAAATATAAAAAAGACATATTAACATTTAAAACCATTATCTGAGATCTCTATAAATTAAAACTATTTAATTTATTTGATAAGAAATACACTTGTCCTTGAATAAAATAGTTTTTCTACTGGGACTTTGACACCACAGAATAATAAGATATTAAACATTTATTGAAATGAAAGTGTTGAAAATAATTTTTAAGAGGGACCAAAATTTTATTCTCCCTAAACAAAAGAAGAATGCAAGGCATAAAACAAAAGAAGATCATTTTCAATCCGAAAATGAAAAAAAAAAATATATTACAAACAAAAGAAAGAAATAGTTATTATCAATGAAAATTTGATAAACAATTGAGAGTCCTATCCTTACTCGCCAAAGGGGTAAACCAGCCAATTTTTCATGGCCCTCTTTTAAATGAGACTCATGGCCTTCCCAATTACGATTATTAATTTCAAAATACACTGAACCACAGTTAATGTATCATGTTCTAACCATAGACTGAGCCAGCATTTTTTAAAAGCTATCTCATAATTAAAATCACACCCACAAACTATGCATAAAAAAGTTATATGTTGTTCGAATGACATACCAAAGTTGCCCAAATGAATTTGGCATCGAATATTTCGTGTGGGTGGGCAAGTTGACTTTGACTCACTTGCGAGCATTCCACATTCTACTTCGATTAATGATGCGGAATGTGATAAAGTCTCTTGGTCATTAAGCTTATCAGGTCCTTTTCCTGTTAAAGCTTACTCTTTTACGGGATAATGTTATTCTTTCCTTCTATATGAGGTCAAAATCATCAAACGTCCAAATCATTTCAAAAGATCAAAATTTTGTATAAACTAATTAAAAACGATTTGGATTCGGTACTGAGCTGAGCTTTATACCGAATTTATTAGAAATGGTGATTGGTAGTTAATGGATAATAATTTAAATATAGTTAAATATTATTCAAGTGTTGTTATTAAAATACGTATGATAGAAGATTATGAAAGTTTTATTATAGGTCACCTTTCATTTAAAATCGCGATCAACGTCTCCTATGGCAACGTTAAAGATATTACGACGAGTTGGATATTTATTTATTTATTATTATTTTTTTCCCTGGAAAGGCCTCCTAAAACTTTTATTCTGTACTGGAGAACTCCTGTTGTTGGTAATTAAAACCAATTTGGATGTCCTTTCAAAAGGAAATATAGGCCTTGCGGCTTGTAGAGCGTTTATAAGGATCTGGTCAATATCTCAAGATTTACAATGCTTTTTATTATGAGATTATGACAGCCATATTGGCGGTTGAAATGGCTTATGCTCGGGGTTGCCACAATCCTTAACTTGAGTGAGATTCTATGCTAGCCATTCATCTTTTTTCTAACTGCCGTCTTACACCTCCCTAGAATAATCGGAATAAATGGCTCAATTATCTACATATGGTCACTCATATGAATTTTCGGATCTCTCATGTATACCGTAAGGTCAATTCTGTTGTTGTTGTTGATTGCTTAGCCAATATTACATGCGCCTGTGATGAGTTCATTTGGTGGGATGAAACTCGTTCTAAATCTTTACATCTTTTCTCTCATGATTCTAATGTTTTCCCCATCTATAGATTTTCTTAGTCATTTTTTCCTCTTTCTTCACTACTTTATTGATTTTTTAGTTGGAGGCTGGCACCCTTTCCTTTCTCAGGTTCTCTCTGGTTTTACTGACAAATATTTTAATGAAACGGGTTTGATTAAACTTGGTCCTTTTATTCTTGCCATGTATCGAACTTTATTTATCTTCTTAATGCAACACTATCTTGATAGCATATGATTTATCAAAATCTTAGGTGCCAACCTAATTGGGAAGAAAGATTTTGTTTGATTTCTTGAGATCTTTTATTAAAAAATATATATATATATATATCCTTTAAACATTAATATGTTCTCTTAAAAAGGGTAGAATGACACTTATGACTCTGTAAAAAATTGTCCCTCATAAATTTTTGTTACTTCATTTTATCCAAGGGGTTATTTAAAATCATAAAATTAAACACGTTGTTGAAGTATAAAAAAGACATTTTAACATCTAAAATTATTATCGGAGATCTCTAAAAATTAAAACTATTTAATAAATTTGATAAAAATTACACTTGTCCTTTAATAAAATATTTTTTCTTCTGCGACTTTGATACCACAGAAAAAAATAAGATATTAAAAATTTATTGAAACGAAAGTGTTGAAAATATTTTTTAAGAGGGACCAATATATTATTCTCCCTAAACAAAAGAAGAATGCAAAGCATAAAACTAAATAAGATCAACCTCAATCAGAAAATGAAAAAAAAAATTAAAAACAAAAGAAATAAATAGTTGTTATCAATGAAAAAAAATGATAAACAATTGAGAATCCTATCCTTACTCGCCGAAAGGGTAAACCAGCCAATTTCTCTCGGATCCTCTTCTAATTAAAATCACACCCATAAATTATGCATAAAAAGTTATATGTTGTTCGAATGGCATACCAAAGTTGCCCAAATGAATTTGGCATCGAATAATGCGTGTGGGTGGGCAAGTTGACTTTGACTCACTTGCGAGCATTCCACATTCTAGTTCGATTAATGATGCGGAATGTGATGAAGTCTCTTGGTCCATAAGCTTATCAGGTCCTTTTCCTGTTAAAGCTTGCTCTTTTACGGGATAATGTTATTCTTTCCTTCTATATGAGGTCAAAATCATCAAATGTCAAATCATTTCAAAAGATCAAAATTTTGCTATAAAATAATTAAAAAGGATTTGGATTCGATGTTGCATTGATTTTTGAACTGAATTTTTTACAAATAGTAATTGATAATTAGTGGATAATAATTTAAATATAGTTAAATATTATTCATGTGTTGTTATTAAAATACGCGTAATAGAAGATTATGGAAATTTTATTATATGTCACCTCTCAATTAAAAGAGGTTAGAGAATCCCATACATGAAGATGATTATGTCCTTAAAATACATGCATCATGGCATGAACCCTGGCTTAGATTGCTTTAATCGGCTTTGCATGATTGTGAGCCTGGCTTATTTATACCTCTAATCAACTAGGTATCAAACAGCTGAAGCCAAACTAAATCCAAATTCCCAAATGCATGCACAAGGCAAGGGCTGATTACATCGATGTTTGTTGACGGCTGTTTTTCATTCCACGGGTGATTTGGGAATTCAACTTCTCGAACAAACCTCCCTCAAGCAGTGAATTTGTTTGGATAGTTGGGAACCAAAACAAACTTAGCAAACAAACAGAAAATCCCAGAAAAAACAAGACATTAACGTGGTTCGGCAGAGTGTGGTACCAACCTACATCCATGGGAGAAAAGAGAAGGAATTCCATTACTTGCTCGGGTCAAATCCGACCCGCTTTCTCTATCTATCACTTATGTTTTAAAATCTCTCTTTACAAGTGAAGAAATATCAAGATAGCTAATAAAATAGTCAATCTTTGAAATTGAGTCTTCGATTCCGTTTTATAGACTTATGAATCTAATATTCTGCTAACCCACGACGTCAGCCCACGTCATTCTGACATTGTTGTCCATGCTTCTTTTCCCCCAACCACTTTACAAGCAATAGCACTGACGTGTGACTCAACCACCCTCTGTCAGCAGAAGCCCATCATTTCAACATTTTGTCCACTGCTACACGTTGTACCAACGTGACAACCTGTGACTCAACAACTTCAGCATTGTTCCATCTGTCAAAGTCTCTTCCCAAGAGAAATCACTGACTTACTCCTGTCACATCAGCCCTTAAGAGGCCCAAAATTTCATGTAGCGCATATGCCATATGCTCTCAAGTACATGATACCTTGTGGTCTCATCTCTGCACCTCGGGTCGGTATGCCGAGGTGAATGATGCTTCCTCATGCCTCTTCCAACATCCTCAATCGCTTTGGGTCGGTAAGTATGACCTCATCAGATCGGCTTCCAATTATGTTCAAATGTTGTCGAATCTTATGAATTTTCTTTAGGTCGGGTCGGTATCCCAAACTAGCTTCCTCAACTTGCTCTTCCCTTGGTTGTTCCTCTGAACTTTGGGCTCGCCCCCTCTCCCCCACATCTGACCTCTCCCTCTTTAAGGACCTATTATCTGTTAAATGTAAACCTCATTCTACTCCTTTCTCGGGCTTCAAACTTCCTTGGGCTCAAGAACTACCATTAACATTTGTCCCATAGTTTTCAGTATCAATAAGTTTGTGAGTTGATACCATGAACTAGAAAAAGATAGTATAGATCGCGCATGTTTCCTCAAGTCGTTTCTCATAACTATTCGTAGTGCCACATCCATCGGGCCAGGAAGGCATACATATCACAAAATATTCCTTTTTGTAACAATTGCCTTTTTTCATCACCCACTTAAGAGTCTTCCTAGCGTCTCTGAATCGTCTCTAGGAAGTTATGATGGTTTAATGATCTTCCTTAAATTTTCGTCACATCTGCCAGGCTTTTTTCGCTTTATCATCCTAAGAAGCCAGATGTCATGCATCCACGGTTTGCACACCAAAAATTAAGACAGTTGTGCCCAACCGAAACTGTGGTTTCAATCTGATTCTTTCATTTGAATTCAATGGTCGAGATCTTCATCGTATGTGTCATTGATCTCGTACACTTGCCTTAATCGACGACAAAAACTAGCCCGAGTAGCCTATTTAAAGGCCGTTCTTCTTCAAGTCTTCTTTTTACCACATCGTCTTTTCTAAAGAACCCTAAAAGCTTCTCACTGTCTTCTGCAACTTCAAGCCTTCAATAGATTCACACAACCCTCACTACCATCTTCAAGTTCTGCAAGTAAGTTTTTCATTGGCTTCCTCTTTCTTTCCTTATGCTTTTGTTTGTGATAACAAAGATGGCCTGTTGGTGTGTATGCATGTGCTATTGCTTTGTTGTCCTGGGTTTTCTTGTGTGTTAATGGCAGTATGAGGTGTGGGTTCACTTTTGTGTGGATGTGTTTCTAGTTTTGTGTTTATATTTGGGTGTGTTCTTTCTAGGTTTTCTGTTAGAGATATGAAGTATGTGTTTCTAGGGTTTTGTAGGTGTATTTTGCCTTATATATGCTCTGCATTTTTCTGTTTTTCCATTTTTATGGTGCCTATAGCCTTTTAGGGTTAACCTCTTGGTAGGGACGATGATCTAGTAAACCCTAGCTTTCGCTTACTTAGCTTTACCAATCATAGAATTAGTTTTTATAACTAAGTATTTTGAACTAACCTTCTTCCTCGGGTCTCGCCTTGGCAGAAATATCAGACTTAAGATCCTCTTCTCAAACTCTCATCAACGTCCTATCTCCCACCGTGGAATCCACATACCGAGCCAAGGCAGTCGATGTACATAGCTCGAGGTCGGAGAGCCCTGACGACTACGCCATAACACTGAATATTCTGAAGAGGAAAATCAGTCATACCACAAACGAGTCCCCTGACCGGAGCCCAGCCACACCGAGCTTGAATTTGTCAATCTGGACATGGATCGGGCTTCATCAATAACTGAGGCTGATCTAGAACAACTGAGGGTATGGTTCGACAACCCTGAGGCCATCACCATGAGCGTTCCAAAAGAATGGGATCAAGTGAGTCGTCACTACAATAATTAGATGGAATTTTGTACGACCTTTTTCGACATGGGGTTGCGCTTGCCCGTACAGGGGTATTTCGCGAAGATGCTGGCAGTAAGGAATCTGCCCCCATGCCAATTAAATCTAAACGAGTGGTGGGTGCTGGCGGGCTTGCACGTGATCTGAAGCCGAACGGGGCTGGGAGAGCTATCTATCCCTAAGTTGGTGAGATTGTACAGAATGAATGCCAACCCTAAAGAATACAAGGGTTGGTACTACGTTTCCACCAACACCGGAGTCTCTCACATCATCACAAACCTCCCGGCCACAAATAAAAATTTCAAGGACAAGTGGTTCTGGGCGGGAGGGCCATTAGGAAGGCACTAGCGGGGCAACGACAAGTGCATCACCGTTCTCCATATCTTCCGAGTTGGAGGTAATAACCCAGCTTGAACCTAGAGATGCTATACAAGGTTCTGAGGATGGCTAAGGGTGAGATATCTTAAGAAGAGGCCTTCAGCCCTATCCCATAAGTATCTAAGGCCATCCTAGACCCGATCCATGTGTCCGTGGTACCTCCAACTAAGAGTGGGTAAAAAAACCGACTGAACCGAACCAAACCGCAAGCTGAACCAAACCAGACCGAATTTATGGTTTTTTCCAACGATTCGGTTTGCGGTTCGGATTGGCCCACCCCAAACGATTTACGGTTCGGTTCAGATGCTAAACCGAACCGCACCTGTTAAACCGAACCGAACCGTTATAATTAAAAAATTATATATTTTTATAAAAAGGTTTGCATTTTTCTTTTAATTTTTCTTTATGTTTTCTTTTTATTAGTATGTTAATACTTTTATTCTTAATTTTTTTGTTAATATATTTTTTTGTTAATACTTTTATTCTAAAATTTATTTGTTAATAAATTTATTCTTAATTTTTTTGTTTTATGGTTTATTCTTGAAAGTAAGCTGTTGGATTTGTCTCTTAATTAGAATGATTGTAGCATCATTATTCGAGGTAATTTTTAAAAAATATAAAAATTAATTGTGCCTCATTTCTCAATCCTCTATTGAGTGCATGTGTTCTCTAGAGTAACAGCTTACACCGTAGCCATTCATACTATTTGTTCGCTAGACTAGTTTTTTTTTTTGTCTTCACTTAAATGGATGAATTTTTTTTAAGTAGAATAATCCGTAAACCAAACTGAACCAATTCGTAAACTGCTGGTTTAAAAAATTTTCAATCTGAACCAAACCGTTATTTAATGGTTTGGTTTGAGAGGTAAAAAAATCGGACCGTAAAATATGGTTTGCTTCGGTTTTTAGCAAAAACCGAACCGCGCCCACCCCTACCTCCAACCTGTGGGGATCCAGGCCCCTCATCATTCGCTACAACCCCTCTTGAAGATGTACCCAACACCTCCACATAATTTGCATGTATTTTCTCTTCTTTTCTTTCCTATATATATATATATATATATATATATAGGTAACCTCGGAGGGCCCAATGTTCACAACCTTAATGAAAATCATTTTTGAACATTCAAGTATTCTTTCATACTTAAACACACACCGAACAAAGACCCAATCCAGGGCAACTTTCACTTCACTTGAACATGTAAAACCAATCAACATTAATTAATACTTGGTAAATTGAATCATATTAACTTCTTCTATTCCACGAAGAGCCTATGCCACGAGCACGAATATTAAGGTTTGAGCATATTATCCCGCAAATCTGACCTCCTGATATTCTCCATTTACTTAGAAGATTTTGAACCTTTTAAATAGATCTCAATTTTGAGCATTATCTTCCCGATCATCTTCAATACTTCCCAAACTGACCTGGTTCAGACGAGACAATGGGGGAGAAACTCTGACCCGTGCCAGCAAGAGCAACTAGGCCTCGGTGGGACATACATGACCCCGAGCCAGTATAATTACTTAGCCATAAGGGAATGTTCCCTCCTTGTGCCATTCAATACAATGCCATAGGGGAGAAACTCGAACCTCATGCCAAGAAACACAATAAGGCCTCAGTGGGACCTATCTGATCCCGAGCCACTATAATTACTTGGCCACAAGGAATATTCCCTCATTGTGCTTCAATACAAGGCCATGGGGGATAAACTCTGACCTCATGCCAACAAACAAAATAAGGCCTCAGTGGAACGTACCTGATCCCGAGCCGCTATAATTACTTGGCCACAAGGAATGTTCTCTCCTTATGCCATTCAATACAAGGCCACAAAGAAGAAACTCTGACCCCATGCCAACAAACGTAATCAGGCATCGGTGGGACGTACCCGACCCTGAGCCGCTATACTAACTTGGCCACAAGAGAATGTTCTCTCTTTATGCCATTCAATACAAAGCCATATGGGATAAACTCTGACTGATGCCAACAAACACAATAAGGCCTATATGGGACGTACTGACCCCGAACTGCTATAATTACTTAGCCATAAGAGAATGTTCCCTCTTTGTGCCATTCAATACAAAGCCAATGGGATGAGCTCCAACCTTGTGCCAACAAACAAAAATAAAGCCTCAGTGGGATGTACCTGACCCTGAGCCGTTATAATTACTTGGTCATAAGGGAATGTTCCCTCATTGTGCTTCAATACAAGGCCATGGGGGATAAACTCCGACCTCATGCCAACAAACATAATAAGGCCTCAGTGGAACGTACCCGATCTCGAGCCGCTATAATTACTTGGCCACAAGGAATGTTCTCTCCTTATGCAATTCAATACAAGGCCACAGAGGAGAAACTCTGACCCCATGCCAAGAAACGTAATCAGACATCGGTGGGACATACCCGACCCTGAGTCGCTATACTAACTTGGCCACAAGAGAATGTTCTCTCTTTATGCCATTCAATACAAAGCCATATGAGATAAACTCTGACTGATGCCAACAAACACAATAAGGCCTATATGGGACGTACTGACCCCGAACTGCTATAATTACTTAGCCATAAGAGAATGTTCCCTCCTTGTTCCATTCAATACAAAGCCATGGGGAGAAGCTCCAACCCTGTGCCAACAAACAAAATAAAGAATAAGGGGGATGTACCTGACCCTGAGCCGTTATAATTACTTGGTCATAAGGGAATGTTCCCTCATTGTGCTTCAATACAAGGCCATGGGGGATAAACTCCGACCTCATGCCAATAAACATAATAAGGCCTCAGTGGAACATACCCGATCTCGAGCCGCTATAATTACTTGGCCACACGGAATGTTCTCTCCTTATGCCATTCAATACAAGGCCACAGAGGAGAAACTCTGACCCCATGCCAACAAACGTAATTAGACATCGGTGGGACATACCCGACCCTGAGCCGCTATACTAACTTGGCCACAAGAGAATGTTCTCTCTTTATGCCATTCAATACAAAGCCATATGGGATAAACTCTGACTGATGCCAACAAACACAATAAGGCCTATATGGGACGTACTGACCCCGAACTGCTATAATTACTTAGCCACAAGAGAATGTTCCCTCCTTGTGCCATTCAATACAAAGCCATGGGGAGAAACTCCAACCCTGTGCCAACAAACAAAATAAAGCCTCAGTGGGATGTACCTGACCCTGAGCCGTTATAATTAATTGGTCATAAGGGAATGTTCCATCTTTGTGTCATTCAAACAACATGGCCTCGACGTAACGAATGCAGTCTCGAGCCATCAAAATTATATTCGAGACAAGCTCTGGGGTGATGATTCTCAACCCTCGATCATTCTTACGAGCAATGGCAGTGGCGTCCCACACCAAGTTGTGCAAAAATAAAACAATATGAAAAACATAACTGGAGTGACGTATCACACACCCCACACAGACCCAAACAATATCAATGGAGCTAAAATAGGCTCATGCTCCAAATCAGCCTAAATAACAATTCTAAATCTTACAATCTAGACGTCTCGGTGAACTGAGCTATGAACTGAAGGGGTGACCAATGCCATAAGGAGTGTCTCTATGCTAGGAAAATCCACTTCCTCACAAACGCTACAGAGGCATTTATGCCTTCCCCGTGCTATGCTTGACGGGTCCGAAATAAGATGGCCAATGCTACAGTGGTATTTTCCTTTCCTGTACTAGGCATCAGTTCATATTTAAAAAGGGAAAGCCCTATTTATATTCCTAGGATCTACTATCCTTCTCTCTTTGAGGGTCATCCTAAAAGAGGCTTTATTGGAAATATCTTTTAAGCATCTCAGCGTTCCATGACTTTTTGAGCAGGGTACCATCCAGCTGCTTCAGGCAATAGGTACCCGACCTGATGACTTTAGCAACTCTATAAGGCCCTTCTCATTTGGCACCCAAGAAGCCCTCATTTGACCTTCTTGTGTTCTGGGTCACCCGTCTGTGGGGTTTTATGGGGAATATCCAGTAACGTTTAATAGGGAATGATTGTGTGTGTTATCCATTGCAGTATATTGGATGAAAACCCAAACATAAATTCCGTAGTCGAATCCGAATGGATGGTAGTGCGGTCTGTATTTGGGATAACACACACAATCATTGACGCGATGTAAACGGACATGAAAGTAGATGCAAAATAATATAACAAAACATAAACAGAAGTAAAAGTAAAGCGATAAAATAACGATGAATGCGAGAAAATAAAAAGAAGAGACAAATAACACTAAATGGATAAAAAATAAATAACAAAATAAAATGAGAAATAATAAATAACAATAAATAGATAGAAACAAAAATAGAAGCAAAATTATAAGGTAACCAAATAAATAAATATAAAAAAATAAACAATAAAATGCTAAAAAAAAAAATGTGACCAACAGATTTGGTCGTCTTTGATGTAGGACCTCGCATACCCGGCTGGACATATTTCACGTCCAACCAGGCATGTCGCGTCCAGAACTACAAAATAAATATAGTAAAAGGTGCCCTTAGGTCTTATATTTCAAGTTGTCTTCTCGGAAGTGCGTTAGGCTGTTGCAGGAATGATTGAAGCTTTTATTGTTTCCGGTTACTAGTCGCTGTTTTCTGCTCATTATTTTGTTGTTTTTACTCACTGTTTCACTATTTTTGGGTGGCTATTTTTGCTGTGTTTTGCTGCTATTTTTTTGGGTTTTTAGGCTGTTGTTTTCTCTGGTTTCGGTGGCTATTTTTGTGGGCTATTTCGGTGGTTTAGGGGATGTTTTTGGTGCAGATTAGGCACTATTTTGGGGGATGATTTTTTGTGATTAGCTGTTGGTTTGTCTCGGTTTTAGGAGGCTGTGTTTGTTGTATTTTTCTGTTTATTTTCTTCTCGGTTGTTGTTGTTTGTTTAGCTTCACGGTGATGGGCTGTTCTCCCGGTTGGTTTTGGTGTGTGAAGCTTTTGTGTTTGATTGTTGTCGGTGGAGGGCTGCTAGGTTTTTTATTATTTGTGTTTGTTGTTGGTGGAGGGCTTCTAGGTTTTTGTGTTGGTTTTTTGGTGATGGTTCTTTGTCGTTTTCTTGTTCCTAGGTTGAATGAATATGGTTTCAAGAAGAAGAGAAGAGAGCTTAGGGTTTTGTGAAGTGTCTGTTGGGGTTGGTGCTCAGAGCGCCAATCCGGACCGTATTTATGTCTGATTCATGAATACGAACATCCCCTTATTCCATAATATTACTTATTTATGGTTGCACCTCTTGTTCTTATATACGTATTCGATCTGATTATGATTAGATTGAAACTAAATGTGGTTTAGTGATATGTATATATTAGACAAAGGCCCGATAATATATAATGCAGCACAGTTACAAAGTTAGTTTGTAATTGACATTGGGAAGTGTCACTGCTATATGAATATTATCAAACATAGTTCCTGGTCAAGATTTGCTAACACGGGTCGGTTAGTCAAATCCGTTGAGACCAGTACATGTCGTATATCGAGACTTGGTCCGATGGTTTATCCTAATGAACCATGAGTCTAGGGAGACTCGTATAGACGTGTAGGTGTTTATAGTGGATAAACACTGAACGGCTCACCGAAGATTCTTAATGGATGGTACACCAACGTCAAAAAGAATCTTCTCGGGTTGAGTAGTATAGTGGTCCTTCGACTTGAGACACCACTGTGGATGTATGAGACATCCTCCACACTTAGATGGCAGTCACGTCACCGATCTATTTAGATCAGACCTCCGCCTGTTCGTTGGGTGTGGATCGATCCTCAGGATATCCTGTGTGTGTCAAGATAGGATCCGTCAGTTCTGTGTACAGAGCATAGGTAGTCCATATATATTTAGCAGTCTGTTAAATCTGTGGCCACAGTATACATCGGAAGTAAGTTCCGAGTGTTATTTAGAGATTGCTAATAGATACGTCGATGAGATAATACCTATAGAGATTTGACGTTTACATCTATATCTCTCGGATTATCTGGATACCTGTGACGGAGGGATTATACGTATGCAATGACCTCGACCTGTATGATTCAGCTAGTTTATCTGTGATCGTCATAATCTACGGGTGGATAGATTATGCACATGAAATTGGATTTCGTGACGGATATACCTGAATCTAGAGAGTCTCAATAATGAAACATACTCGTAGAGCACTAGAACAACATTTATGAATAATGATGATTATTTATAAATCGTTTAATCGTTAAACGAAAAATACATGCGAACGGGCCGAACCGTCATTTCCTAATTAATGTGTATTTGTATTTAATATATGATATTATTAAATACACATTAATAAATGGTCAAATAAAGGTATTTGACATATATCATTAATATATGTATTTGAGATATTTAAAGTAAATATAATACATATATTTGATATATTTATATTTAATTAATTATTTAATAATTTAATTGTTAAATGATTAATATAATTAAAATATAAATATATCACCAAATGATAAAGTTAGGAAATGATTATAAGTTGCAATTGTTGACTTATACATTAAAGGAAAAGGTTGTCAAATTGATTTTGACTTCTTAAGATATTTGTTCAAAATTGTTTGAAAAATAAAAATATTTTTTCCTTTATTTTCCATTAAATTCGGCCAATACACTTTAAATATAAGAGTTATATTTTTCTTGGTTGCTTTTTTTGACTTAAATAAATATCAATAAAGGTGTTTTAGATATTTATTAAGTTGATAAGATAAGTTGATCAAATGAAATTCAAATGAAGTTGAAATTAATATTTCTTGTATAAACCTTTGTCAAATTCGGCCAAGGCCTTTCTAATGCAAGTATATATTGTTTTTCATTTCATTTGGAAGTTAACCTAATACACTTTAAAGAAAAACTCCATTAATGGAAGCAAAGGAAGCTTGTGAGAAAGAAAGAAGAAATCAAAGAAAGCTTGGATTTTAGTGAGTTTTTCCAACTTGCTATTAGAAGGAAAATGTTCCTTAGGATCTAGGCTTTAACATATGATGTTCTTAGGTTATTTCTTTCTTTATTCCTTGTGTTTTTGTTGATGGAAGTTTTGATGGAAGTGTTGAGCATGTTTGATGAAGGAAGGTTGTGACTATTGTAGTTGTAAGCTTTCTTTTAAGGTTTTGGAAACCATGTTGCTAATCTAGAGTTGTTGACCCACTCTTAGATGACCTAGATTTGATCTTGAGTTGTTTCATTGTGTTGAGACTTTGATTGGATGGAAGAAAGATGATTGAAGTGTTGTATTTAACCAATTTGGTCTAATTTGTCCAATTTGAAGAAATTGAAAAATTAGGGTTCATGACCAATTCCAAATTTGGGGGTTTTCATATATGTTGTGTATTTGGATGTTTATATGATGCATATAAAGTTTCATGTTCATTGGATTACATCTTGATGTGTTTTGATGCATGAAATGACAAAGTGCACAAAATGGCACCTTGGAGGTGCATTCGGCCAAGGATTAAAAAATTTGGGATTTTTGGTGCTTTTGGTGTTTTGATGTTTTGAACATGCTAAGTTCATCTTAGAAATGATTTAGAATCATTCAAAATTGATTAGATCAATTTCGGACTAAAATGGACAAAATACTAAAGTAAGGGTAATTTGGTAAATTCACTTAAATATGATTTATTTGAATTTTATTTCACAATTTGATTATTGGATAATTAAATAAATATGTTTATTTAATTAATCTGAGAAAAAGTTTTTGAAATCGGAAGATACGATCTTTCGCCGCTTCCGCTGCGTTACCGGGTATTCCCCCTAAAAACCCCTACAAAATGGTATCAGAGAGAGTCTGATTCTAGGCCTCCATAAATGATTAGCTTGTTTTATTCAATGTTTAATCATATTTCTTGACTTTATACATGCATGTTATAATCTAATTTGATTAGATTTAGGTTGTATGACACTTAATGGAATATCCCCGCTTAATAAGGTTTTAAGTAACTAGTATTTGGAATACTTGTTTCTTGGTCCGTCTTGTCAATACGGCTTATAAATATCTTTTCGTTGTCTACATCCGAGACCGTGCCTCTGCTGTGAGGGTGTAGCTGATAGAAATTTATTTATGCCGAATGTATATTAGATACTAGATAAATTCAAGCGAAAGCGGAATCCTGAACGTGCCCTAGCTGTCAGGGTTACGCAAGTAACTTGAGTTTATCATTGACAAGTTTAACCTGGGTACGTCTCCTTGTGGGCCTGCCTTCGCAGCGACAACGAGAAACGGCCAGGACCAGAACCATGGAGTCACCAGTGAGTGATTGACAATTAGTTGTCTACCTGTGAATATACGTCGGCGAGACCGTGCCTCTGCTGTGAGTCGAAATATATTCATGGGGTCCTCTTCCCATTATGGAATTCGATTTAATTATTGAATTCTCGTCTTTCCGTTGGGGATTACGGCATTACGTAAAAATAATGGGAGGCACTGCTAAGTTTAAAATATTCCATAACTTAGGCAGTGTATGTTATTATGGAAATTGCTGCTTGTTTGTTTCCTTATTCTATTGTTTATATAGAATTAAACTTTTATTTACTGCACACATATTTTGATATGTTATCTGACTTGACTCTTGGTTGCAGTTATTCTAGAATAGGTTCTAGATACTACTAGACTAGGATATTATTAGATTGGTCTAGACCATCGGGAACTGTTGTTCCGATTTTCTTGAAAAATCAAGATGGTTGATGATTTAGTTTCTAAGTCATGATAGATAATCTAGATAGATATCCCTTTTAGGATATAATACTTTAGAGACAATAGTTTCTTATGCAGTAAGGATTGACTTGAATTAGTTCATATCTCGAGATTCTTGATTGGCATTAAGAAAGCCCCATTAGGTATTTGTTTATCTAGTAATGACGTTTCTTAGCTTTAATTACCTTTAGAGGCAATGTGTCTGACACAATTTGCTAATCAGTTATTTACAATTGTTGTGAATAGTTGAATGCAAATAGTAAAGCTAAAGAAAGGAGATATGTATAGTTGTGTATAGAAAATATCGATTTTCACAAATACTATAACTATAGGTATTGGATACCAGATCTCCCGTCTAGTTATTTAAAATATTGGTTAACGATTGTTTTGATAGTTGATATCGGAACTCGCGACTATTGGATAGTCACTTGTTCTTTATAAATAATTGTTACATATTTTATAATAACTAGTTGTGTCATTGACGTAGAGATAAACATTAAGAAAAATTATTCGGTAAAGTAAATAATTTAGAACGGTGCTTTATGAGTTTAATCACTTAAGCATTGGATGCTTATTCCGTGTGGTAAAGGATGGTTTGATACTAGATCACACCACATATCCTTATCCATTTAATGAATATTGTATTCGGGCAGGTGATTAAGATCTCATTTAACCAATGATTGTCATTGGACCACCAAATTTATTTAACTGATACATTGGATGTATGTAGTTTTATAAATAATAATTGCTTAAGGTAGTTTTCTATACTTCGTAACTTAGTTGATGAATTGTCATAACTTAGTTATGTGTTTCTGAAGGAACACATATTGAAAGTCTTGAAAGTATCAAGTACTTTCAATCCGTTCTGATGAAACGTAGATTGAACATTTTTGACTTGTTCAAATATATTCAATCTAAAGGTTTTAGAGAATTCTATCCTCAAAATTCATAACATGTCTTTGAACTGTTCAAAGATCTTTGATACGATCAAACGTATGAATTTAAAGCAATTAGTTCTAAGGTTATTTAGTGAATATGATTCATATTCAATATTGTTCTTCCACGATTCCATCTTGATGGAATTGAGTAGTGGGAGCAATCGAATCTTATATGATTTGATTCGTCTGATATTGAAAGTTACCGAATTAGTTTCAATACTCTTGGGGTCATACTCCAGTAACACTAATTCATCTATTTAATTAATGTTCCATTATTTTCTACAGTTGCATATATGATATGTATAGGTAGAAAATTTGAATCTTGAAAAGTTTGAGATTTCAATCTTTCTTTTATATAATAGTTATATAATGGAAATTACTTACACCTCGGAGGTATAAGTAAAAGTTTATCATTTATTCTGTTTAATGGAATATTGTATTCTATTTAATAGAATATCTTTCCTACGATTTTAAGTAATAAAATCGTTTTATTACTTGGTGTATAACATCAGATGTTAACTATTGTAGAAAAGACTTGACTTATTGAAGTCAAATGTGAGAATGATAAATTATAAATGGAACTATGAAATTAATAAGATGAAACAACCCTTATACATCTTCCGTGCAAGTCCAATAGGATAACAGAATCATTCACGAGTATTTGATACTTAATGGTTCCGTTGTTTTCTTATTGAAGAAAAATTATCCTATGACTTTTAATGGAAGCGATATTTGATATCGATTCTGGAAGTTCACCATTGAACCTTAGATCTAAGATTGTTCATAGCTTACTATGATCAAGTTTTGAACTTGATTACGCTTTCATTATGAATTAGTTCATGATATGTGCTAATTGTTTGCACAACGGAAGCAATGTGAGCTTATTAAATGTTTGACCTTTATAGTATGACAGTGAGAAAAGTTATACTCAGCAATCTATTGTAGATTCTGAGAAAACTTATCTCTAGTCACACTAATTGAACAATTAAAGATACATTGGTTAATGTTGATAGTAAACTGTATATTTTAGCTAAAGAATGCAAAGTGGCATTTTTGGATGACTTATTCAGATAAGAGATCAGTTGTGATTTCCTTATTTGAAGAGTTCATTCTGAAATGGCCCTAGAGTTTGTGTTCTGCTGAAATTGCAGTTTAGTGTGCTAGCTTATAGAGCCTATTGTAGACTCGGATAAGTCTTCCAGAAATATGTGTTCTCTATTTTTGATATCGTCAGATTGTCTGATCTTGTCAAAGTATAGAGAATACATATGTGATTAGAAGGGTTAGTGGGAGCGTACATATTACTTTCTAGTGTTATATATCTTAACGACATTGTCATTATTATAGTAATAATGAGATGTTTATGAGGTAAAAGATTTACCTAAGTCTTCTTTACTCCGTGATAAAAGTGGGAGTAGTCTCTTTTATATACGATATAAAGTTTTATATAAGATATAAAACCAAGAGACTTGTGAGATACTCCTATTAGTCGTACATTAGATATGATCTAATGAGAGACATAACAAGGCTATCTATATGACATTTAGTATAACTGTTCGACAGTTATTGTGTGTCTTATATAAAGTATTCATTTTTCATAAAGGATGATTCCTTTTTCGAAAGAGATATTGATTAGAATGTCTAATCAATCTTATGTATCATTTGATGATGACATAATAAATACTTTATAATGTGCGATTATAGATATTGATTTAATCGTAATTGTTACGAGTTATTTTGACATCCTATAGACCATATGATGGATCTTGAAACACGTTCTTTGTGATCTTTGAGATATTAAGAACGAGTTTCTAATTCATGGAGAATATAGTCTGCAACCATTAGGGTCATATTAGTTTTGAGACTAATTATGACGTTAGACAGTCAACGTCATAAAGAGTCAGAAAAAATGCAGTGGGAGTGTCACGAAGGATTCTACTAACTGAGTAGAGTTAGATGCAACTTATGAAGTATTGACTTATGAAGTTGCATAGTGACCTTTTAAATTAGAAGTTTTAAATTGGTGTTGTGCTTGCAGTTGTCTTCATAGTATTTTGGATTTGATCCTTAAATACTTGGACAACTCAGTAGCTGTAGCACAATATTGATGTAGCATCAGAGTCATATTAATGTATAATCTAGATTCTACAAAATATGAATGATGCTGACTATGGGAAACGATGGAGTTTGTTTGACAAACTCAATATGTCATAGCGGACTTGTTTTTGGTTGCCTACCTCTTAAGTACTGGGTGAGCTTTTGAGGACCATGTGCATACGATGCACATTGAGACGAGTATATGATACCGTGGATTGACACTAGAGAAAGTGGGAGAAATTGTTGGGGTTGGTGCTCAGAGCGCCAATCCGGACCGTATTTATGTCTGATTCATGAATACGAACATCCCCTTATTCCATAATATTACTTATTTATGGTTGCACCTCTTGTTCTTATATACGTATTCGATCTGATTATGATTAGATTGAAACTAAATGTGGTTTAGTGATATGTATATATTAGACAAAGGCCCGATAATATATACTGCAGTACACAGTTACAAAGTTAGTTTGTAATTGACATTGGGAAGTGTCATTGCTATATGAATATTATCAAACATAGTTCCTGGTCAAGATTTGCTAACACGGGTCGGTTAGTCAAATCTGTTGAGACCAGTACATGTCGTATATCGAGACTTGGTCCGATGGTTTATCCTAATGAACCATGAGTCTAGGGAGACTCGTATAGACGTGTAGGTGTTTATAGTGGATAAACACTGAACGGCTCACCGAAGATTCTTAATGGATGGTACACCAACGTCAATAAGAATCTTCTCGGGTTGAGTAGTATAGTGTTCCTTCGACTTGAGACACCACTGTGGATGTATGAGACATCCTCCACACTTAGATGGCAGTCACGTCACCGATCTATTTAGATCAGACCTCCGCCTGTTCGTTGGGTGTGGATCGATCCTCAGGATATCCTGTGTGTGTCAAGATAGGATCCGTCAGTTCTGTGTACAGAGCATAGGTAGTCCATATATATTTAGCAGTCTGTTAAATCTGTGGCCACAGTATACATCGGAAGTAAGTTCCGAGTGTTATTTAGAGATTGCTAATAGATACGTCGACGAGATAATACCTATAGAGATTTGACGTTTACATCTATATCTTTGGGATTATCTGGATACCTGTGACGGAGGGATTATACGTATGCAATGACCTCGACCTGTATGATTCAGCTAGTTTATCTGTGATCGTCATAATCTACGGGTGGATAGATTATGCACATGAAATTGGATTTCGTGACGGATATACCTGAATCTAGAGAGTCTCAATAATGAAACATACTTGTAGAGCACTAGAGCAACATTTATGAATAATGATGATTATTTATAAATCGTTTAATCGTTAAACGAAAAATACATGCGAACGGGCCGAACCATCATTTCCTAATTAATGTCTATTTGTATTTAATATATGATATTATTAAATACACATTAATAAATGGTCAAATAAAGGTATTTGACATATATCATTAATATATGTATTTGAGATATTTAAAGTAAATATAATACATATATTTGATATATTTATATTTAATTAATTATTTAATTATTTAATTGTTAAATGATTAATATAATTAAAATATAAATATATCACCAAATGATAAAGTTAGGAAATGATTATAAGTTGCAATTGTTGACTTATACATTAAAGGAAAATGTTGTCAAATTGATTTTGACTTCTTAAGATATTTGTTCAAAATTGTTTGAAAAATAAAAATATTTTTTCCTTTATTTTCCATTAAATTCGGCCAATACACTTTAAATATAAGAGTTATATTTTTCTTGGTTGCTTTTGTTGACTTAAATAAATATCAATAAAGGTGTTTTAGATATTTATTAAGTTGATAAGATAAGTTGATCAAATGAAATTCAAATGAAGTTGAAATTAATATTTCTTGTATAAACCTTTGTCAAATTCGGCCAAGGCCTTTCTAATGCAAGTATATATTGTTTTTCATTTCATTTGGAAGTTAACCTAATACACTTTAAAGAAAAACTCCATTAATGGAAGCAAAGGAAGCTTGTGAGAAAGAAAGAAGAAATCAAAGAAAGCTTGGATTTTAGTGAGTTTTTCCAACTTGCTATTAGAAAGGAAAATGTTCCTTAGGATCTAGGCTTTAACATATGATGTTCTTAGGTTATTTCTTTCTTTATTACTTGTGTTTTTGTTGATGGAAGTTTTGATGGAAGTGTTGAGCATGTATGATGAAGGAAGGTTGTGACTATTGTAGTTGTAAGCTTTCTTTTAAGGTTTTGGAAACCATGTTGCTAATCTAGAGTTGTTGACCCACTCTTAGATGACCTAGATTTGATCTTGAGTTGTTTCATTGTGTTGAGACTTTGATTGGATGGAAGAAAGATGATTGAAGTGTTGTATTTAACCAATTTGGTCTAATTTGTCCAATTTGAAGAAATTGAAAAATTAGGGTTCATGAACAATTCCAAATTTGGGGGTTTTCATATATGTTGTGTATTTGGATGTGTATATGATGCATATAAAGTTTCATGTTCATTGGATTGCATCTTGATGTGTTTTGATGCATGAAATGACAAAGTGCACAAAATGGCACCTTGGAGGTGCATTCGGCCAAGGATTAAAAAATTTGGGATTTTTGGTGCTTTTGGTGTTTTGATGTTTTGAACATGCTAAGTTCATCTTAGAAATGATTTAGAATCATTCAAAATTGATTAGATCAATTTCGGACTAAAATGGACAAAATACTAAAGTAAGGGTAATTTGGTAAATTCACTTAAATATGATTTATTTGAATTTTATTTCACAATTTGATTATTGGATAATTAAATAAATATGTTTATTTAATTAATCCGAGAAAAAGTTTTTGAAATCGAAAGATACGATCTTTCGCCGCTTCCGCTGCGTTACCGGATTATGCCCCTAAAACCCATACAGTGTCGTATATGTGTGTCTGTCGTGTGTGTGTGTCAAGAAGAAGGTAGCTTAGGTTTTTTGCTTTTGGTCGTGTGAAGCCCCACTAGGGTTTGGTCAAGCCTCCTTTTTGTAGTGACAAAGGATCTTCAAATCATGGAAAAAAAATCAAATAAATTTGGGGGGATATATTTTGGGAAAGAATCTTATGAGTTTTTGGTGAGGATGGGATTCACAATCTTGTTAAATTGGAAGGTGATTTGAGGAGATTTTAGCATATGTTTTGCATGGGGTTTTTATTTTGGGGAGGCTTGGGCGTGTGGGGGCCTTGGGCATGTATGGACTTTGTGTGGTGTTGTCGTGGGCTTTCATGGGTTGCAGGGGTTTTGGGCCGAGGCTAAGGTTTGAAACAGAAACTGACTAAGCGAATCCGAGGTTAGCTAGTGAGTTCGAATCCAATAAGGTGCTAATTTTGGAGGTTTTCTTTCCTTCCGGCATTTGTTTCCCGCGACTTCCATGACTTTTCAGGTAGTGCCTCCATACGAGGCTCATCATTGGCCTTATACAAAAATACAGTGTCTACAATGACCATTAGGTCCATTTATATGTATTTTTCGTTTAACATTTAAACGACTTATAAATAATCAGTACTATTCATAAAATTTTCCCTAGTGCTCTACGAGTATATTTCACTAGTGAGACTCTCTAGATTCAGGCATATCCATCACGAAATTCAATTTCATGTCCATAATTTACCCACCCGTAAATTATGATGACCATGGATAAACTTACTGAATCATATATGTTTAATTCCTCCATCACAGGTATCCGGATATATCCCAGAGATATAGATGTAAACGTCAAATCTCTATAGGGACAATCTTATCGACGTCTCTATTAGCAATCTCTAAAATAACACTTAGAACTGACTTCTAAAGTGTAACACGGGCTCATGGTTTTTATCTGATTGCTAATCATATATGGACTACATATGCTCTGTACATAAAACTGACGGATCCTATCTCGACACACACAGGACACCTTGAGGATCTATCCACACCAAACAAACAGGCGAATGTCTGATCTAAATAGATCGGTGACGTGATTTCCATCTAAGTGTGGAAGATGTCTCATGTGCCCACAGTGGTATCTCAAGTCGAAGAATCACAAATGCTACTCAACCCAAGACGATTCTTATTGACTTTGGTATACCATTCATTAAGAATTTTCAGTGAGTCATTTAATGTTTATCCGCCATAAACACCTACACGTCTATACGAGTCTCCAAGACTCATGGTTCATTGAGAAACCATTAGAATCTAATATTCCAGTATATGACATGTACTAGTCTCAACAGGTTTACTTTACTGACCAAGTAGTGTAAACATTGACTAGGAACTGTCTAAGAATGACAACGTCATGATACAACTCAATGTCAGTTGCGTCGCTTTTGCAACTGCATCATGACTAATCATTCTATGGTCAATTACATCTTTACCATATCAAGAGATATATTATATTATGGAAACTTCTTATTTTATTCATAATAAAAACATTTACAAGAGTATTTACTAGGAAATACAATGGGAAATTGGCACTCTGAGCACCAACCCCAACACCATCTCATGACCATGTCTTTGAGGTGAAAGGCTCGTACTCGGAACCTCTTATTATAGAATCGTGTCATTCTTTATTGATACGCCGCCATCTTGAGTGTTGGCTTCTCTTTTTTTTCCTCTTTTAGGTCAATGTGGTGTCTAATGAATTCTATATTTTATCCTTCCTCAAAATGCTAAACTCGTTGGGTCGTCATCTCGATCTCTGCTGGGATGACTGTCTCACATCTGTTAGCAAGGGAAATGGGGATTCTTGCATGGATTCCTTGTAGGTCGTCTGATACGCCAATAATGCCTCTGGCAGCTCCTCCCTCATAGACTTTTACATGACCCTAGCCATGCCTTCAGACTATTCTTTACAGTCTTGTCTGCTGCCTTTATTTTCCCATTTGACTTTGGGTGAGCAGGTGAAGCAAATCCCAAAGTAATCTGGAGATCTCCATAGAGTGTCCTGAAGCTTGTGCTATCAAACTATTTTCCATTATCTGTGATGATAGTCTTGTGAATCCCGAATTGGCATACAATATTCTTTTTGACAAACTTTGTGGCTTTCTTATTGTAGATAATGGCTCGGCCTCTACCCATTTGGTGAAATAATCAATTTCCATGATTGTGAATTTTATCTGACCTCGCCAAGTAGGCATAGGTCCGATAATATCCAGCCCCGACTGCGAGAATGGCCAAGGGACCTGAAAAAATGGTCAGTTGTTTAGACGGTTGGTGAGGCACATTGGCATTTATTTGACACCCATCACTTGATTGGACAAACTCGACCCCGTCCTGATGTATTGTTGGCCAGAAGAAACCTTGCATGAGCGTCTTGTGGGTGATTGACTTACCACTGGAGTGGCTTCCGCAGATTCCCTCATGGAATTCTCTAAGCACATAATTTTCCTCATCGATCCCCAAACACCTAAGATACGACATCGTGTAACCCCTCAGGTGCAACACCCCATCTATCAAGCAAAACTATGCACTTCAGTATTTTAGTTTCCTTGCCTTTTTTTTGTCTTCCGGTAAGTTCCACGCTTCTAAATACCTCCTGATCGGGTCCATCCAGATCGATTTGGTCTCAACTTCCACCTTTGTCATGCTTTGTTCTCCTACATTTTTCGAAATCAAAATTTCCAAGGGGATGATCCGATGAATTTTTAACTTGATGAATGACACAACCGAGCTAATGAATCAGCTTGTTGATGTTTCTCTCATTCGATCTGGTTGAATGCGACGTCTCTCGTTCCTCTAGTGGGCTTTTTCACCTACGTGAGGTAAACTATCATGCTAAGTTCCCTTGCTTGGAACTAAACATTCAGCTGCTAGACAACCAACTGTGAGTCATTATTCATCACTACATATTTTACCCCGACCGCCTCACAAAGCCTCAAGCTGGTCAGAATTGCTTCATATTCGGCCTCATTGTTGGTTGCTTCGAAGGTAAATCTCGATGCATAGCTTAATTCTTCTCCACCATCGCTTTAGAGAATTATCCCTGCGCCGTACCCTTGTGAACTGACCGACCCATCAATAAAATATTCCCGATATGCCTTCATGACTATCAAAACCTAGGGTCTAATGAATTCTACTACAAAGTCTGCCAAATCTTGCCTTTGATTGACATCGAGGTAGGTAGGATATATCATATTCTCTAAGCTCCGTGGATCACTTGACAAGACGATCTGAGGTCTCGGGCTTATGCATATCTACCTAAGTGGGTGGTCAGTATATACCCCAATGGGGTGAGCTTGGAAATAAGGACAAAACCACCAGTCATGGACCAGGTATCGTGTTTCTGGATCTAGCAAGGCCTTACTAGTGTAATATATTGGCCTCTGGATTTTATCTACTTCCTATACTAACACTGAGCTTACAGCATATTCAGAAACAACCAAGTATAAAAATAGCATATCACCTGGGATTGGCTTAGCCAAAAGTGGGGGTTGATTCAAGTATTCTTTAAGCTGTTGGAATGCATCCTCGTACTCGATCGTCCATTTGACTTCCTTCTTTGCCCTCTTGATCACCCGAAAGAAGATATGACACTTGTCAGTGGCCTTGGAGATGAACCGGTTGAGTGCCACCACCCGACCAGTTAAGTTCTGCACCTATTTCACCGTCCTCAGAGATTTTAGATCTAGCGCTACTCTGATTTTCTGAGGATTCGCCTCAATGCCTCTTGCACTGACTATATACCCCAAGAATTTTTTTGAAGACACCCCGAAGGCACATTCGTCCAAGTTCAGCCTCATAATGTACTTCTTAAGAGGTCAAATGTTCCTCTGAGGTCACCCAAATGGTCCTCAGGTTTTATAGTCATCATGATCATGTCATCGACATAGACCTAAATTGTCTTACCGATGAGTGGCTTGAAGACCTTGTTCACCAACCTCTGATATGTAGCCCCAACATTCTTTAGTCTAAAGAGCATTACTTTGTAACAATACATCATTTGGTCGGTGATGAAGGTTGTTTTCTCCTCATCCTCAGGATGTATTTTTACATGATTGTATCCTCATAAGGCATCCATATAACTGAGCAGCCCGTGGTAGGTTTCGAATCCACCAACTGATCCAAGTTCGGTAATGGGAAGCTATGTTTCGGATAGGCTTTGTTCAGATCAGATAAATCTACACACATTCTCCACATCCCACTAGCCTTCTTCACCAAGACTATATTTGATACCCACTCCGGGTATTTGACCTCCGTAATAAACTCGATCTTCATCAATTTTTCAACCTCCGCATGGATAGCCTCTGCCAGCCCCACCATGACCTTAATTGTCTTCCCATGGCCAAAAAGTTCCACCGGCTCCAATTCTACCCTCGCCCTAGCTAAGCGAGGTCCTCGAGTCGAGGGTCGGCTGATTCTTCTTCTGCTGCTTCCTCATCTTTTTCCTTACTTTTCTCTGTCACTTCTTTAATACTTAAAGTTTCTTTCGAAACGGCTGCAAAACAACTCTTTGCCACCTTCTGGCTTCTACAAACTACCCCGACTCCTTCTCTGGTCAGGATTTTCATCTTCAGGTAATAACTTGACATAGCTGCCCTCGACTTCATCATGAAAAGCTTTCTGAAAACCACCTGATAGCTGCTCAAAGAGTCCACTATGGTGAAATCCATCGTAATGATCCGGGTATGGGGTTGTCACAATGGAGCCAGCCCAATGGAACAATTGTTGCCTCCCTAAACCCATATAGTGGAGTTGCATTCTGAAGCAAAGTCGTGAACTCCACGCAGAAGCTATCCAATGCTTCTTTGGATATGATATCTATTACGCTCCCAAGGTACACTAAGATAATGTCCACCTATGTTCTGCCAATATTTGCCTTGATTAACAATAAGTCATCATGTGGATAACTAACGCCCTAAGCGTCTTCTTTAGTGAACATTATTGGCACCAGCCTTATTTTCTATATTCTAGGGCTATTTTTCATAGCCATTACCTCGACATTTTTGTTACCTAAGTGGCCCATCCTCGGGCTATCTTCTCCTCTTTTTCCCAGTAACACAAATTTCCTTGCTTATTCCAGGGTTGTGGCATGGTGCGGTACCTCATGGATCCTTAGGTGAGACCATAAATTCCTGACACATGAAGCTCCTTTAAAACTCTCAAGTGCTTTCGGGGACTCATATGCCCCGACCTATAGTACCAAACTTTGGTATCTGTCGATAAAGCTCTTCAGGGGCTCGTCATTTCTCTACTTCATCATCCGTGATGACCCAACCATCTTCCTTGGTACGCACACTTCTTTAAAATGGTGCACGAAGGATTTCCTCAACTGTGGAAAAATACTAATACTCCCTGGAGTCAGATTTCTAAACCACAAGCTGGCCGACCCCCCAAGGTTAGAGGGAAAACCTTGCAAACTGCTTTTCTAACCACGCCTTGGATTTCCATGAGCAAAATGAACTTCTTGATATGGGACCTAAGGTTTAAGTTACCCTTGAACATGTCCATTGAAGCCATAGTGAACCTTCTTGGGAATTTCGCCCTAATCACTTCCTTAGTAAATGGGGATGTCGCCTCCGTATCTTGCTCATCCTGAGCACCGCCCGACGCGCTCTCCTCCCATTTCTGTCTGAAACCATTCCCTCATCTGGCTTTCAGAATTCCCCTTCCCTCGACCAAGGGAACCTTCATACTCGTTTCTCCTAGTGTGATATCTACCATTATAGGCCACTTTACGCCCCCATTTCGTATACTGCCTTAACTCGCTTTCCCCAAAACACGGACTGTTACCATAAGAATCTGGAGTGTGTCTACCATCTTCTTTCTCCCATTACTCTTCCATTGATACTGTTCTTTTAATAACTACAGATCTCATTCTTTGAGTAATTTTCTTCCCTACTTCTCGATCTTCGTCAGCTTCGGCAACTCTTTTCCTACTTGATATCTCTTTTTTCCTTCTGCTAGGACCCGATTTCCCCTTCTGTCCTGTTTTCTTTTCCAACTTCTCAATCTTTTCCATCATAGCCTTTATAAAGGCTTGAATCGTCTCTCTCTCTTTTTCAAGCATTCTCCATTTTCTACCGTAGGGTTTCCTTCATCTTCTTCATCTATTTCGTTGTTGAAGTCTCTGAAGCCCTATGGTTTCCATCTCATGGCATTACCCTAATATGTTTCTATTTTTTGTAATGTTCCCCACAGACGGCGCCAATAGTTGACGACTGTTTTTCGTTCCAAGGGTGATTTGGGAATTCAACACCTCGAACAAACCTCCCCCAAGCAGTAAATTTGTTTGGTTAGTTGGGAACCAAAGAAAACTTAGTGAGCGGACATAAAATCATAGAGAAAATAAGAGATTAACGTTGTTAAGCGGAGTGTGGCTCCAACCTACGTCCACGAGAGTAAAGAGAAGGAATTTTATTACTTGCTCAAGTCAAAACCGACATGCTTTCTCTCTCTTTCACTAAGTTTTAAGGTCTCTCTTTACAAGTGGTGAAATATCAAAATTGCTAACAAAAGAGCCAACCCTTAAAATTGAGCCTTCAATTCCTTTATATAGACTTCTGAATCTACTATTCTGCCAACCTACGAAACCAGCCCACGTCATTCTGACATTGTTGCCCATGCTTTTTTCCCCAACCACTCTGCAAACAGTAGCTCTGACCTCTGACTCAACCACCCTCTGTCAGCAGAAGCCTATCATTCCAACCTTTTGTCCACAGCTACACATTCTAACGTGAAAACCTGTGAGTCAACCACTCCAGCACTGTTCGGTCTGTCAGAGTCTATTCCCAAGGGAAGTCGCTGACTTAATCCTATCACATCAGCCCTCAAGAGGCCCAAAGTTTCATGTAGGGCATACGTCATATGCTCTAGAGTACAGGATACATTGTGGTCTCAGCTCTGCTCCTCGAGTCGGAGTGCCTCGGTGAATGATGCTTGCTCATGCCTTTTCCAACTTCCTCAACCGAGTCAGGTCGGTAAGTATAACCCCATCGGGTCGGCTTCCACGTGTGTTCAAATCTTTTCGAATCCGATACCTTTCCTTTAGGTTGGGTCGGTATCCCAATTTAGCCTCGTCAACTGTCTCTTCCCTCAGGAGTTCCTCTGCACTTTGGGCTCGCCCCCCTCCCTCATCTAACCTCTCCCCCTATAAGGACCTTGGGCCTCCATTATCTGTTAAGTGCAAACCCTATTCTACCCCTTTCCATACTTCAAACTTCCTCGGGGTTAAACTACCATCAACAATGTTCAATGTAAGTTGGGAAAGCAAAGCATATTAAGATCAGCTTACAGCTTTAATGTAAGGTACGTAGAGCAAGTTGGCCAGCTTACATGGACCTTCTAGGGCTTTCCTAATTGGTAGTGGAAATTCTGTCTGCATGGCATCACTGCACTTTAACAGAATATATTCCCTCTCGAGTCTTCCATATAATGGATTAAAAATATTATGGAACTTGATACGTGGAAAATAATAGATAAAGGAAAAACAAAATGCTATAAATAGACATACTGCAAAACTTGGAACAGGCATCCCGTTAGTGCATGAATATTATTTTAGAGGAAGAGAGGCCTAACATGAAGCAAAGACTCTAGTTTGGTAGCCAAGGATGACTTGCCTGATATTTTCAAGTGGGCTTCAAATTGTTGGTTACAATTTATATGTTTAAATGAAACCCTTGTTGGGTATTAGGCATTCATCTTTGGCTAACTTGACAGGCTCTTTTACCTCATGCTAGGCCTTCTCTTCTTCACTTGTGATCAGATTGCAGGATATTTTGTACAACCAATGAAGCATAAATAAGGAAGAGGGGTCTAACATGAAGAGACGAGTATTGTTTGATAGCCAAGGATGACTTGCCTGCGGCTTGCAATATTAGGTTTCATTATAAGCTAGAGATCTTTTGTTTGGTTGCCAGGCAGTCTCCTTGGCTAAGCTGACAGGCTCTTCTCTTTCATGTCAGGCCTACTCTTCTTCGATATTAATTAGCATGAAAAAGGAAAAGCTCCATATTTCAAACGAAGGAGACAATGTTATGCAAATGAATAATAATACTGCTAGGGATATAAATTCTTTGTAAAAATTGATCAGTTTGTACAACTTATAGTTTGCATATAAATGGTTTAACTGTGCCTCTTACATTACTCGATGAGTAATTGAATTCATATGTTTATCTTATTATTAATTAAATTTTGCTAATTATTTTTTAAAGTATATTCCCTATATAATTAAGGGTGTGCTTGGTTGGTAAGTTTTTGGAGAATGGATGGAGAATAAGTAAGGGAATAATCGTTCTTGTTTGGTTTATTTTTTTTTAAGGGTGAATAGTCAGAATCATTCTCCCCTCATTCACCTTCAATTCTCCATAATTCATTCTCCATTGAAACGTGAGAATGGTAAAATTCACATATGGATAATTATGTCCAAATATATAAAGTCAAATTTACCCTTAATGAAAATGAAGGTCGGTCATTAGATGAAATACATATTAACCAACACATTAAAATTTTAAACTATTTATTCTCCTTCCATCTTCTCTCAAGTCTCAAATACGTTCTCGATTCTTTTCTCAAACTTTGATTTCGGTTCTTCATCAGTTACTCGATATTACATCATCTTCAATTCTTCAGCATTCATAAATCCAAGTCTCGTTCTTCTTTCAAAAAATAGTTATTGGTAGATATAATGACATTACTTTATCAGGTCAAGAGAGAAGAACGATGACATACCTTGAATAATCTTTCAATTCTTGTACACCTACAGTAATATTTTATATTAATAATGAATCTACAGATTTTTATAAGGTTCATTAATTGTATCGCATGTAATATTTTCATATTAAGCTCAAACTCATGGTCTATTGCTAATTTAAACCAAATAAATAATTTGTATTCTCCGCTGAACCTCATTCTCGGCTCATGCTCAGTGCCAGATTCGCCTCATTCCCACCTCAAAAAATTCAGAACCAAGCACACCCTAAATGATTTTTACCTTGATTCCTTTAAAAGAGTAATTTATCATGTCAATTAGAGTTAGAGACGTATGTTATTAAAAACAATATGTGATTAAAAAAACAAAAACAAGAAGAAATTATTCTTTACTGAGGAAAATGAAAATATTAAGTGCTAAAATGTTATTATTGCAATAATTTAGGATAAAAGGGCATGTCAATATGCACTAGTAATGAAAAGCTTCTAAATGGCCATAATTATAGGAATTTGACCGTATTCCTAAACCAAAAACTATGAATATATATACACACGCACTTTAAAAATAGTTTATAATAGTAATATTATCTCAATGTCGGATCACACCTAATGTCTAGTATTACTACATGACTATTTTAAGGTCGGTGTCATTCTCAGCATATAAATATATATGTATATATTACACCAATATGCATTAAGAGATAATGACACAATAATAATTATCATTAACAAAATTGAAATGAAGATGTAGTTATTTTATTAAAAAATAATCAAATATATTGTATAATACATTGTTCAGATTAGCACTAAAAGCACCAACTCTAACAAAAGTTTATTCTATTGGGAATGAATGTTACAAATATATTTTAGTTATTTTATTTATCTGTTCATTATTATGAGTTAGAATAATAAATTGATAATACAACATATCATGGGATAAGCATGTCATCCTAATTTATGTATCTCTATCTTTTATTTAAATTAAGGATTATGAGAGGATGTTATCTCTTAAGTATTCAATTAAGTCATATTGGTTATTTAAAGTTCATTTGAGCCTTAAATTAAAAAATAAAAATAAAAAAATTCTCCCCTAAAAAGCCAAAAATCATAAGGGGATCTTCTAATCTAATTCAAACTGAAAAGATTCTTCTCATTTAGTCCTCTATATATCAAATGTCACAATATATGCCTAATAAAATGGAATAATAACAAGTTTTCCAATGAGCAAAAATTGGAAGATGTTTTTCTTTTTTAAATTTAAATCTAAAAAATAAATATCTCCCAAAATATAAAGTGTTTCAATAAAAAAAGTTACATGTTATTTTTCTATCAATCATAATCTTTAAAGTAGTATCATGGTGGATATGTTTCAACCCAAGAAAATGGATAAAAAAATAACATTTATACTTATAAGTTACCGATCAATTATTTTCAAACATTCATATCTTATTCATACGTACTCAGAATCACAATCTTTAGGATACGACATATGGCTAACATTAACACTTCTACTTTTATCAAGAAACCTCTCTCAAATTAGGAATTCTATATAGATAAAAATCAATCCTAAATTTGTTGTGTTGTAATAGTCATAGTCAAAGTTACAGTCACATAGTCACACAGACACAGTCATAGTCACAGTCACGTTCATATATACAACAATGAATTTTGTCACCACATATTTACCTATTACGTGTAATATCCCTCAGTTCTCTCAGTCTTTTAGTTATATCAATGAACTTTTGTAACCTGAAACCTTATCCAGAACAAACCAATAAATGGACAGACACCTACCTAGTATGATTGTTAAGACGATGATCATCCTTTCTAATAGAAATTCAACTGATTTAAATACTTGTTATACCAGGCCTCAATATCTTCAACATAATCAAACCATCTACCAACTACTTGTTAGGACGGGGATAGGACCCATAGGGTCGGATCGGTGTTTCGTGCAGCGGAAGTGGGTCTAACCCATGGATATCAAAATATGTATATTTTTAGATTATTTTATAGAATATTATATTCTATTACGAGTCCGTAGCAAAAACGGGGACCAAATCAGAGTTCGGAAATTTCAAAACAGAGAAAATAAAGTTTCAGCGCTCATTGGCAGTAACTGTCGGTGTGTCGCGACTCTCGGGCTTGGGAGTCACAACGCCCAATCTGTGAATGCTCAGCGTCGCGACGTGCATGGGTGAGCGTCGTGACTCCCGAAGCTCTGAGAGCTTAGTGTCGTGACATTGGAGATCAGTGTCGGCTGTGTCGCAACACTGCCATGTGTAAAATATTGGCAGAAAGTATTTTTTTCCTTTAATTCAATTTTAAACACTTCCAGTTTTCTCCAAACACTTCAATATACCTAAAAGTTCAATTGTAACATCAAAACTAATATCAACACAAGTTATACAACGACCATACAAGTATTCTAAATACATGTATGGATTTCTTTGAATCAAAACACAAACCAAATTAGAAACCTATAATGAATAACTCATGAACAATTCTAGGTCACTCAAAGGTGGTCAAGTGATTCTAGAATGGTAGTCATAGATCTAACCTTTCATCTAGAGTTCCAAACTCTAATTTTATGTTTCATGTCCAACATGAATATTTTGACCCAATTATAAGCATATTGTGTTTATACTTCCAAAGCATTCATACACAGTTAATTAGCCTAATTTCAACATCAAGTTATGTTATTATGTATCCAATACATAATTAATCACTATATATCTCAATAATGATAACTCACTAATGAAAACATAGCTTTGGAGAAGATCAAACTTACATGGCAAGCTTGATTCCAAGATCCAATCTTCCTCTCCTTGATAAAATATTATGGAGAACTTCCAAAGCTAGCAAGCTTGGTTTCAAGATCCAATCTTATTCTCCTTATTGTTGTAGAGAATTCCCAAAGATAGCAGGCTTGGTTCCAAGATCCAATCTTATTCTCCTTGTTGAAATGTTGTAGAGAACTTCTAAAAAACACTTCTTTTACTTAAGCTAATATCCATAATTCTTGCTTGTTTTAGCTTTCGCAAACTTTATTAAAAACTTGCTCAAGCTTGCCTTTTATAGTAAAACTTATGCATTTTTCAATTAATAAACGTTCTAATCAACTTTATGTGTGCTTAATCCAATTTTCCCAAATATGTATAATTAGGTGTGACTAATCACATTTGTCTACCACTTTGATTTAATCTAATTAAATCAAGACAAAGTTTAATTAATGGATTAGTTGTATGTCTACCGTTTTAATTTAATCCAATTAAATCAAGTCAAATACATCTACTATTACATATTTGTAATTACCAAAATATCCTCAAATGGTATAGATAATTTTGAAATTACAAAAAAGTCCTAGTGTGATTTTGGATTAATCCAATTAGGTCAAAGTAAATAATTAATGTTATCCAATAACACTTAATTATTTTAGTTGATTTTATAATATCAAAAATTATCGGCTACCCAAGTGCTCAACGAGTACATTTCTTATTTTGGGACTCTCTAATTTTCAGACACGTTCTTCATATAAGCCAAGCTTCTGAGGTCATCACCGAATTTGTGAAGAACCACGAACGACTTTTCTGAACTATCCAAGTCGAGGTCATCACATATGTTTAATAATCCCTCCGTCGTAGGCTATCCGAGTTGTGCTTAGGAAATATATATTACACTGTCACGTTTCTGAGGCGCACATCTCATGTCGACATGTCCATGATTCTTTATAATTAATCAGAACACTATTTCTGATATAGGTGATCCACCCTAGGTGATTGGCTTTGGCCAAAGTCTTAAGAATCGTAAGTTACTCACATGGAAACCTAAACCCCTTATGGTACACATACGGGCCAACGGATCCTATCTTGATACGCATTTGATTAACGAGTGTATCGGTCTACACCCAACGAACATCTAGCGGTCAGACCAAGAAAGATATCTGACATATATGACATCAAAGTGTGGAGAATCACACACAAAATCAATGTTAACCTATATTCAAAGGATCACATATGTTACTTGACTCGAGGAGATTCCTAATGACGGTGGTGTATGCTTCCAACTATTAGGAATCACATGTGAGTTATTCAATATTCTCTCCAACGAATACCCAAATGTCTATATGAGCTTCCATGCTTATAGTACATCAGGTTAAATCATTGGAACTCTAATTCCAATATACGATATGTGCTAGTCTTCTAGGTTATAAGAATTTGATCGTATTCCAAAACCATCGACTAGGAATATTTACTTTAAGAATATTTTATAATAGTAATATTATCCCAATTTCGGACCACCCAGTGATGGTGAGACTTTTTTGGTGTGGTAAAGTTTGAATTAAAGTGATGGATTTAATTGATTTGGTAAATTTTGTCAATTTGAAGAAATTATAAAATTAGGGTTCTTAACCTTTTCCAAATTTGGGGCTTTTCATATATGTGATGTATTATGGTGTGAATATGATTCATATTAATTTTTGAGTTGATTCGATTTGATCTTGGCATGTTGTGAACATAAAAGAACCAAATTGTAAAAATTGAAAAATGAGGGGGTTGTTCGGTAATTAGCTAAAAATTGGGGATTTTATTACAATTTGATTTTGATGTGTTGGACATGTTGGAAATCATTTTAGAAATAATTTAGAATCATCCAAAATTATATTTGACAATTTTAGGACTAAAATGATCAATTTACAAAGTTGTGGGGCAATTCGGTAATTACTAAGAAATTTAATTTCTTGTGTAAATTTTCAGAATTTGATAATTGGGTAATTAAATAAATAAGTTTATTTAATTGATCCAAGAAAGATTTTGAAATCGGAAAATTTTGATTTTCCGCGTTTCCGCTGCGTTACCGGATTTTCATCATAAAACCCCTACATCTTCTTCACATGATGTTTTCTTTTCATGGTGCATAGATCCTTCAGAACCTTCGCATATGTGGGAACCTGTTTGATCACATGTAACAAGGGAAGGTTACTCTTTACTTGCTTTAAATGTTCTAGGATCTCACCATTAGGGTCTGTAGCTCTCACAGTAGGCCTAAGAGCTTGAGGGAAAGGTACTCTAACTAGGATATGTGGCACTTGTTCTTCCTGAGGAGTATTTGTACTAATATCTTTGGGGTCACCTATAATGTTGGATGTGTCCTGCAAGCCTACCTCCTTACCACTCCTAGTGATTATGGCATTAACACCTTTTACGTTGGATACCTCATGATCAGCCTGGGCCATTTGTTGCCTTTAAGGATTTGGTTGAGCCTGAGATGGGAATTTTTCTTGTTCTTGCACACTCAGGACATTAGTCAACTTAGAGACTTGACTCTTAATCTACTTATTGTCTTCAACTACATGAGCTATCAATGACTCAAACCTTTGATTGGTTTTACTTTGGGCCTCTATAAATGCATGCACAGTGTCCTCTAAAGAATTTCTAGGAATGACAGGTGTGTGATACTGCGAGACACTGTAACTTCTAGGTGTGATGTTTGAGTGGGTTGTTGAGACTCATGTTTCCAACTAAAGTTTGGGTGGTTCCACCAACCAGGATTATAAGTATCTGAGTACAATGTATAAGGTTTCTTGTACTTTCCTACGATATTGCATTGTTCCTCATATGTTTCCCTCATCTCACCGTAGAAAGGACACTCTTGGGGCAAATAGTCAATCCCCTTACACACAAAACATACCCATTAAGGTTCTAATTGGGCTACCGCATGCATAGTCTTGATATCTTTAGCTTTTAAGGCTCATATTGTTGGGTTTTCTAGGTCAAACCAAGATCAATTAAGCAATGAAATGTGCGAATACAACAAAGTAAAGTAGCGGAAAATACTTACTTTGATCGGATAATGGATGCGTTGAACAAAAAAAAAAATCCTCCTTGTAGAATTCGGCCAAACCCCTATGAAATGATCTTCAAGCTCCAAGTTTTGCTTGTTGATTCCATGCTCAAGGATTGGTTTCCCTATCACCTTTGAATGATCTCTTTAGTGTGCTAGCACTTGGAAAAATTTGCAACAAATTGTTTCCTTATCCATGTAAGTGTCTCGGCCAAGCCAAGAATTTTGAGAGGAAAATTGGCTATTGCCGTGAGGGAGAGAGAGAAGAGATGAAGTTGTGTTGTGTATTTGATTTTCAAAAAATCAATTACCATTTACCAAAAATAAATTAGGTAAATGTCATTCCAAATGAATAAAATAAAGCTTGTGTGTAGAGATTGTTTAGTGTGTTGAAAAAGAAATCCAATGCTTACACTTTATTTTCAACCACTTCCATCACAAGTCAAAAGTGTGATGTAAGTCAAGTGGGTCCCACCACTTGCAAATTCCAAATTTACATCGAACAATCTCAACACGCAACTTTGCTCGGGCTTGGGTTCGTTAATTCCAAATTAACGAATTTTCTGTTGTGACGTAATTAAATCAAATTTATTTAAATAATTATGCCTAGGAAAATTATTATTCACGTCGCTAGCGAATTAATTCTAAATTAACTCGTTCGGCCGAATTAAAATCTAATTTTAATTCCGCGTCGAAATCTAATTTCGTTTAATATATCGAATATATTATTTTACCGTTAATTCCGAATTATATGTCGAAATCTATTTTATCCGAACACGTACGTACCTAGTACTACATTTTTACCGATTTACAAGACATGGTTGGCTTCTAGCAAAGCACCTTGCCTACCCAATTCTCCAAAAATATTCTTAAATGAATATATAATCTGTATCGGGCGTAGTATACGTAGTATTGCGTATTGTGATCCAGTATTGGATGTCATGAGCGAGGCTTGGGGCTGGAATTGTGTGTGCCCCGTACGAAGCACATATCGGATCTTTGGTAACTAGTCTCTATAATCGGATAAACATGACCTAGTCATATTATCCTGATAGCTGCAGCATATAGGAGTGCCAGTTCTTTATCCTACGTGACCATCATCTCCATATGACTGGAGTGATACTTCCATCTTAACATCACACCCAATACACTATGATTCTCAGTATACCCAGAAGAGGCGTACATGAACCTATTAAAGCCCTGGATGACCAAAACCAAAGTATATTAATTGTCGCAAGTATTAGCGATGCAAGTCTCAGGTTAAGACCAAATACACCTACCCTGATTCAGACTTTCATAGACACATATTCATACTACCAATGGGATTCCGAGGGGTCTACCCAGAGCGAAGCTGTTTCCGTACCATTGGTAAACACAACCTCCTATTACACTTGCATAAGTATCCAATACTTAAATATATGAGAACTATGCCGTTATGCTCCCACAACATCACAAGTGCAATACTAGTCTATTCCGCATTATCGATGTCCAATCTCGATAATACTACGACTATGGATATTTTAATGATTAAACCTTAGTAGATTAATACTGTCTCATATCTTATTAATCCGGAACTAATCATATGGACTTTTATCATTTATATATCCCGGTAATCCAATTACAAATGATAAAAGAGCAATTTCCTTTATCACATAGTTAATTTTTACAACAACACCATGTTTTGTACAAATAGTGATGCTATGGGTCATAATTGTCCAACACATATCTCTCTAGTTAATAGCTCAACCTGTGCTTTAAGATTATCTTCATCCCTAAAGTGGTGTATGCCTCCGCTAGAAGGGGTGAGGCGTGTCCTATTAGTGTTATCCATGGCATTAGGTCCAGTCCAGGTAGGAGATTTCTAGGCTAGGTCATTCAAGTACTCAAGTGCCTCATCAGGATCCTTTCGTATAAACTCACCATTGCACATTGTCTAAACGAATTGGCGCTCTCTAGGGGTTAGACCATCATAAAAATAACTTACTAAGCGCCAACTCTCATACCCATGGTGAGGAAAACTAGCTTACATCTCCTTAAACCTCACCCAAGTTTGCTAAAGGGTTTCACTGTGTGGGAAATATTTATTGAAAAATGCATCTGCAATCTCACCCCATGTTCTTATTAAACGAGGTCTCAAAGAATACAACCAGCTTTTAGCTCTATCCTTAAGGGAAAAGGGGAAGAACTTAAGTCTAATTGTGTCAGTAGTCCCGAAACGGTCACGAAAGGTTGCTACAACCTCTTCAAACTCTCTGATGTGCACATAAGGGTTCTCATTTTCCAAACCATGAAAGGTTGGGAGAGATTGTATCATCCCAGGTTTGAAGTCTATATGTGGTTCATTAGGAGGAAACATTATGCATGATGGTGTAGCTGTGCGAGTGTGATCGAGGTACTCTTCAAGAGACCTAATGGGTGGTCTCTCGTACTCACTCATGCTGTGTGTGCTAGATGTAGATGGTGTGGCAAAAAGATTATCAAACATACTTTCGGAATCAAAATCTTCCTCTTCAATCTTAGCAAATCTATCAAACTGATCCCTAAGTCTAGGCATGCACTCAACAAAAACAAGAACACAAAAATAAAAGATACTAACTAAAATCAAAATCTAAACTAAAACTAAAATTGAAATTGAAAATAAATAAATAAAATAAAATAAAAATAATAAAAAAATAAAGGTGGAACGAAATTATCATTTTGTTGTTGACTAAGCAAACATGCTCCTTTTGCTTGTAAACCGTCTCTCCGACAACGACGCCAAAATTTAATTACGCCCAAAAAGCACTTGCGGTTATCGCAGTATAGTTGGGGCATCGATTCCTCTGAGAGATTGTTACAAGGAACTAATTTACTTAAACAAAAATGTTAGCAATAACTTAATGAAAATAGATATATTGAATTGGTAATGTAAAGTAGAGATTATGAAAAACACTTAGAAATTATCAGTAGATAGAAGCCGCAAACTGTCAGGAATCCTTCTTGTATCAAATTCTTTTATTCCGTTGTTGATTCCTTTTATTACTCAATTGAAGGTTTCACATCCCAAACCAACAATTGGAAGATATTCAATTCCAAACATATTAAACTCTAAGGTAATCGATGAATTACTTTCTCTATGTTAACATCACACAAAGTTATCGTTATGACCTATCTAACATCGACAATATACCCACAGGCAATACTGCAGAAGAAGATCAACTCATAAAACAACTTCGCCATTCACAACTAGGTTCCTCAATCACATATAGAAGAGGCATGATTATTCCTATATGTAAGTTGGTAAAACACAATCTCTGGATTACAAATAGAAAGATAATAAAGAATAACAAATCACCAATTGTATTAAACATTAAAAATCATTCAGGAATCAAAAACATGAACATAAGAAATCAATTACAAGAGTTCATCCTTAGTTTTGCCTAGGAGATTAGTTCTCCATGTAGAAGAGAGACATAGCCTGGATAGATCAGAGAGACATCATGTCTGGCTTAAATCTTCTTCGTTCTTCTCTCTCAAAATTATGTTTCTCACACTTTGTTGTGTGTTTTCTCTCTGTTTTTCTCCTCTTTTTCTCCTCTTTTAGGGTTTGGACGAACTTGGTTTTATATAGAGATGTCCTGGAGTCATTGTACGCATCAAACACGACTAAATTAAGTTTTTGGGGTATTCCGGGTGCCGCGGCACTGGCAAGTGGCACCGCGGTGCCTAACTTGCTGGATTTTATATGCGTGTAGGATTTGAGGGTGCGTCACGACGCCATAAAGGGCGTATCGTGTCGCTTGGTACAATTTCTGGATTTATGTTTCAGTGTTTTTGCTCTTCCCACGTGCTTCTAATGCGTCCGTAAAGTCCCGAAACACGTGCAATTGCTCCAATATCCATGTTTCATTGCTTCCTAATAATAAAACATAAAATTAACCATAATTAAGATTAAATACATGATAATCAAGCCGATTTAGTGATGTTCAAAGTACATTTTCATGCACTTATCATGTGTCTAATGAGTTCTCCATTTTATCCTTCCTCAAAATGCTGAACTCGTTGGTTCATCATCTCGATCTCTGCTGGGATGACAGTCTCACATATATTAGCCGAGGAAATGGGGATTCTCGCATGGATTCCTTGTAGGTCATCCGATAGGCCCATAATACCTCTGGCAGCTCCTCCCTCATAGACCTTTACATGACCCGATCCTTGCCTTTAGATTACTCTTTATAGTCTTGTTCACTGCCTCTATTTGCCCGTTTGACTTTGGGTGAGTAGGTGAAGCAAATCCTAAAGTAATCTGGAGATCTCCATAGATTTTCCTGAAGCCTGTGCTATCGAACTATTTTCCATTGTCTGTGATGATAGTCCTGTGAATCCCGAATTGGCATACAATATTCTTTTTGACAAACTTTGTGGCTTTCTTATTGTAGATAATGGCTCGGCCTCTACCCATTTGGTGAAATAATAAATTTCCATGATTGTGAATTTTTTCTGACCTCTCCCCGTAGGCATAGGTCCGATAATATCCAGCCCATACTACGGAAATGGCCAAGGACTTGAAAACATGGTCAGCTGTTCGGACGGTGGGTGAGGCACATTTGCATTCCTTTGACACCCATAATATGATCAGACAACCTCAACCTCGTCCTAATGCATTGTTGGCCAGGAGAAACCTTGCATAAGCGCCTTGTGGGTGATTGACTTACCACCGGAGTGGCTTCCGCAGATTCCCTCATGGAATTCTCTGTGCACAAAGTTTGCCTCCTCGAGCCCCAAACACCTAAGATACAACATCGTGTAACCCCTCATATGAAACACCATATCTATCAAACAAAACCGTGCACTTCGGTATTTTAGTTTTCTTGCCTCTTATTTGTCTTCCGGTAAGTTCTCTACTTCTAAGTACCTCATGATCGGGTCCATTCAGGTCGATTTGGTCTCAACTTCCACCTCTATCATGCTTTGTTCTCCTACACTTTTCGGTATCAAAATTTCCAAGGGGATGATCCGATGAATTTTTAACTTGATGAACGACGCAAACAAGCTAATGAATCTGTCTGTTGATTATTCTCTCATTCGATCTACTCGAATGCCACATCCCTCGTTCCTCTAGTGAGCTTTTTCACCTCCGCGAGGTAAACTATCATGCTAGGTTCCCTTGCTTGGAACTCGTCATTCAGCTTATGGACAACCAATTGTGAGTCATTATTCATCACCACATCTTTTACCCCGACCGCCCCACAAAGCCTCAAACTGGCCATAATTGCTTCATATTCTGCATCATTGTTGGTTGCTTCAAAGGTAAATCTCAGTGCATAGCTTAATTCTTCTCCACCACCTCTTTTGAGAATTATCCCGACGCCACACCCTTGTGAATTGACCGACCCATCAGTAAACAGTTCCCACTTTGCCTCCCCGACTATCAAAACCTGGGGTCCAATGAATTCTACTACAAAGTCTACCAGAGCTTGCCTTTGATTGACACTCGGGTAGGTAGGATATATCATATTCGCTAAGCTCCGCGGACCACTTGACAATACGACCTGAGGTCTCGAGCTTATGCAATATCTACCTAAGTGGGTGGTCAGTAAATACCCCAATGGTGTGAGCTTGGAAATGAGGATAAAACCACCAGTTCATGGACCGGGTATCGTGTTTATGGATCTAGCAAGGCCTTACTAGTGTAATATATCAGCCTTTGGATTTTATCTACTTCCTATACTAACACTGAGCTTACAACATATTCAGAAACAGCCAAGTATAAAATAGCATATCACCCGGGTGTTGTCTTAACCATAAGTGGGGGTCGAGTCAACAATTCTTTAAGCTGTTGGAATGCATCCTCGTACTCGCATGTCGGTGGCCTTGGAGATGAACCGATAGAGTGCCGCCACCCGACCAGTTAAGTTCTGCACCTCTTTCACCGTCCTCAAAGATTTTAGATCTAGCACTACTCTGATTTTCTGAGGATTCACCTCAATACTTCTTGTACTGACCATATACCCCAAGAATTTTCCCGAAGACACCTCGAAGGCACATTCGTCTGGGTTCAGTCTCATATTGTACTTTTTAAGAGCTCAAATGTTCCTCTGAGGTCACCCAAATGGTCCTCGGGCTTTATAGTCATCGTGATCATGTCATCGACATATACCTACATTGTCTTACCGATGAGTGGCTTGAAGTCCTTGTTGACCAACCTCTAATATGTAGCCACATCATTCTTTAGTCTAAAGAGCAATAATTTCTAACAGTACAACACTTGGTCGGTGATGAAGGTTGTTTTCTCATCATCCTCATGATGCATTCTAACCTATTTTTACCCTCATAAGGCATCCATAAAACTGAGCAGCTCATGGAAAGTTTTCGAATCCACCAACTGATCCACCTTCGGTAGAAGGAAGCTATCTTTCGGATAGGCTTTGTTCATATCAGAGAAATCTACACACATTCTCCACTTCCCACTAGCCTTCTTCACGAAGACCATATTCGATACCCACTCCGGGTATTTGACCTCCCTAATAAACTCGACCTTCATCAATTTTTCAACCTCCGCGTGGATAGCCTTGTACCGCTCTTAATTGAAAATCTTTCTATTTTGCTTCATCGGTTTATGAGCACAATCTACTGTTAGGCAGTGACTGATAAACCGAAGGTCAATCCCAGGCATGTCCTCATGATCCATGCAAAGACATCCGTATACTCCTTCAGAAAACCTAACAGATGTTCCTTCAAACTTGATGACAAGCCCACCCTGACATTAATTGTCTTCTCGTGGCCAAATATTTCAACCGGCTCCAATTCCACCCTCTTCTCTAACTGAGCGAGGTCCTGGGGTCGGGGGTCGGTTGATTCTGCTTCTGCTGCTTCCTCCTATTTTTCCTTCTTTTTCTCCCTCAATTCTTTAATTTTTAAAGTTTCTTTCGAAACGGCTGCAAAAAAAAACCCTTGGCACTTTCTGGGTTCTACAAACTACCCCGACTCCTTCTATGGTCAGGAATTTCAGCTTCAGGTAATAACTAGATATAGCTGCCCTCGACCTCATCATGAAAGAATTTCCGAAAACCACATAATAGCTGCTCAAAAAGTCCACTATGGTGAAATCCATCGTAATGATTCGGGTATGGGGGTTATCACAATGGTCATCGTAAGCTGCACCCGGCCCAATAGAATAATTGTTGCCTCCCCAAACCAATATAGTGGAGTTGCGTCCTGAAGCAAATTGGTGAACTCCAAGGCCAAGCTATCCAATACTTCTTTGGATATGATATCTATTACGCTCACAAGGTCCACTAAGATCTTGTCCACCACCGTTCTGCCAATATCAACCTTGATTAACAATACGTCATCATGTGGATAACTAACGCCCTGAGTGTCTTCTTTAGTGAACATTATTAGCACCAACCTTATTTTTTATATACTAGGGCTATTTTTCGTAGCCATTACCTTGGTACCGCTGATCCGACAATAAGTTTTTCTTGTCCGACTCGAATTCCTGACCAACATCCTTCCTCCAACTATTAAGAAAATTGGCCTTTGCTCCTTTCGCTCCCAGATCCTCATAGCCTCGTGGTCAATACACTCCTTCAAGTAGCCATTCCTCACCAGGTCCTCCACTTGTTCCTGTAAGTCCCTGCATCTCTCTGTGGTATGCCCTCTCATATTGTGATGTGCATAATAGGCCTTATGATCCCTCTTCTCATCTGGGAATCTCCTCGAGTCGGGCACATTCAGTAGGCCCTTATCATAAATCTCCCGAGCAATTTATTTCAACGATCTATTTAATAATGTGTATGTCGTTCCTCCAGCAACATGAGCGACCTTGAATGGGTGTTTCCTCTCGGGCATTGGATTACCCTATGTTATTGGCCTAAATTTCCTTTGTCTTGAGACCGGTCCTCTCTGAATTCCGCCGACATCACGTTGATTCTCTTTCCTTGGCATTTTTATTACCAGAGTGGCCTCTCCTCTGGCTATCTTCTCCTTTTTTTTCCAGTAACACAAATTTCCTTGCCTATTCCAGGGTTGCGGCATAGTGCGGTACCTCATGGATCCTTAGGTGAGACCATAATTTCCCGACACATTGAGCTCCTTTAAAACTCTTAAGTTCTTCCGGGGACTCATACGCCCCGACCTCTAGTACCAAACTGTGGTATTTGTCGATAAATCTCTTCAGGGGCTCATCATCTCTCTACTTCACCATCCTTAATGACCCAACCGTCTTCCTTGGTACGCACGCTTCTTTAAAATGGCGCATGAAAGGATTTCCTCAACTGTGAAAAACTACTGATGCTCCCTGGAGTTAGATTTCTGAACCACAAGCGGGACGACCTCCCCAAGGTTAGATTGGGACCTAGAGTTAAGTTACCATTGAACATGTCCATTGAAGGCACAGTGAATCTTCTTAGGAATTCTGCCATCATCACTTCTTTAGTAAATGGGGATCTCGTCTTTGTATCTTGCTCATCCTGAGCACCGGCCGACACCCTCTCCTCTCATTTCTGTCTGAAACCATTCCCTCATCTGGCTTTCGAAATTCTCCTTCCTTCGACCGAGGGAATCTTCATACTAATTTCTCCTAGCGTGATATCTACCATTCTAGGCCACTTTACGCCCATGTTCCGTATACTTCCTTAACTCGCTTTCCCCAAAACACGGACTATTACCAGAAGAATCCGGAGTGTGTCTACCACCTTCCTTCTCCCATTGCCCTTCCATTGATACGGTTCTATCCATAACTACAGATCTCCCTCTTTGAGTAATTTTCTTCCCTGCTTCTCGATCTCCGTCAGCTTCGGCAACTCTTTTCCTACTTGATATCTCTTTTTTCAATCTGCTGGGACCCGCTTGCCCATTCTCTCATGTTTTCTTTTGCAACTTCTCAATCTTTTCCATCATAGTCTTTATGAAGGCTTGAATCATCTCTCTTTCTTTTTCGAACATTCTCATTTTTCTACCGTATGGTTTCCTCAATCTTCTTCATTTATTCCGTTGTTGAAATCTCCGAAGCCCTGTGGTTTCCATCTCCTGCCATTACCCTAATGTGTTTTTATTTTTTGTACCGTTCCCCACAGACGGCGCCAACTATTGATGGTTGTTTTTCGTTCTACGGAATGAAAGCAGTACTACCAGTGGAAGTTGAGATACAGTCCATACAGGTATTAGCAGAAGCAGAGTTATCTGAACAAGAATGGGTCTCGCAAAGATTTGAACAGTTGGCACTGCTGGATGAGAAGAGGATGAAGTCATTGCATCACATGCAGATATATCATAAGAGACTAGCCTGAGCATTCAACAAGAAGGTGCGTCCTACTAAGATCAGAAAGGGTGATTTGGTACTTAAGCAGTCAAGGCCGTCGACAACGGACCCAAGAGGAAAGTTTAGACCCAACTGGGAATGACCTTACATAGTGCAGAAAGTAATGGGAAATGGGGCAGTGAGACTGTCAGATTTGGAAGGGAACGAGTTCACCGAGCCGATCAACCTAGACATATTAAAGCAATACTTTGCCTGAGGAAGAGAAGACCCGGCAGAGGACCTAACCCAACGAAATTGGAAATTCATTCATGTATGCATGCATACACGTAACATATTTGCATTCTTTTGTGTTTGTTCTGTTTTGTAATAACATGTTTCAAAAAAGAAAAAGAGAAAGCAGCAAAAGCAAGCCAAACAGAAACAACACCAGTTTAGTGTCATCAGTTTGGGGATGCGTCCCAAGGTCGTGACCCACATCAGCATCATTTTTTAGGGATGAGTCTCGGGGGCGAGACCCACATCATCAGCAGTTTTGGGGATGAGTCCCAAGGTCGAGGCCCACATCAGCATCAGTTTTGGGGATGAGTCCCGGGGGCGAGGCCCACATCAGCATCAGTTTTGGGGTAAGTCTCAGGGTCGTGACCCATATCATCAGTAGTTTTGGGGATGCGTCTGAGGGTCGTGACCCACATTGTCAACGTTATCGGGATGCATCCCAGGGTTGAGGCCCCCGTTGTCGGTTGCAGTTATCGGGATGTGTCCCAGGGTCGTTGGCCCCCTGCATCATCAGTTTTGGGGATGCGTCCCAGGGTCGTGACCCACATTGTCAGCGATATTGGGATGTGTCCCAGGGTCGAGGCCCCTGTTGTCGGTTGCAATTATCGGGATGCGTCTCATGGTCATTGGCCCCTTGCATCATCAGTTTTGGGGATGCGTCCCAAGGTCGTGACCCACATAGATGGTATATATAGAAGCGGCGAAGTGAAGCCGGTCCTGATGCGACGAAAGGAAGGGACAAATATCACGACCGATGAAATCGAAAAGGAGGACGATTGGAGAAGCGAAATCAAGACGTTTCTAAAACAGCCCGAAGAAGGGAAGGATCGAAGGCTAAAATTTAAAGCCCTGAACTACGTAGTCTCAGGAGATGTGCTATATAAAAAACGACAAGATGGATTGTTGTTGAAATGTGTAGGGCCAGTTGAATCCAAAACTATCATGGCCGAAGTACATGAAGGTGTTTGTGGGGCACAACAAGCAGGAGTAAAGATGAGATGGTTGATTATATGAAGCGGCTATTATTGGCTGAAGATGGGAGAATCGTGCATCTCGTATGCCAAAGGATGCATTGCTTGTCAGAAGCACGGGCCCATTCAAAGGGCACCAGCGACTGAGATGATCCCAATCATTAAACCATGGCCGTTTATGGGATGGGCGATAGACTTGATAAGGAAGATTTACCCAACATCAAGCAAGAGGCATACTTTCATCATTGTTGATTCTCTTTGATGAAGTGTGAAATGGAATGTAAAGAGATTAGCTAACGGCCATCCACACGGTGTGAGGTGTGAAATGAAATGTAATGGTGTGGATGGACTATGTCCGTTAGCGACAGGTGACCAGGATCCTCTGTGTGGAAGGTACTGCATCCTCCCGGTTGTGGATGGGTTACGCTCGTTGGAAGCGGCTAGCCTCAGCTTCTCTACGGGGGACCGAGTGATGGGCTGGTCGAGGGCGAAGAGGAATGACCATACAAGTTTCTATCATTCCGATCTATACGCCTTTTCATCGATGGAAGATCGAAAAATTTACCTCGATCTTCACGTCCGGTTTAATCAAGGTAAATTTGGGGGACAATTGTTGACAGAGGAAATTCTAGTCACCCTGGAATGAAATCGCCCTAAGACAAACGGAAGAACGAAGGGAGGAATGACGATGGAGAGAAGAGCGACGAAGAGTCGAGACGACCAAAGTAGCGGTTAGGACGAAAATGCATGATGCAGTTGCTTCCACAATCGCAGTAGTTGGACGGTTTTCCCTCCACAACCGAGCAGTTGAGACACGCAGCTCAACGGTTACAGGCATGATCCAGCAACTGCAGGGAGACACTGGGACCGCCCAAGCGGTTTACAAGTTTCATTATAAAAGCTCAACCCACGATCAAGTAGTTGAGACGCACAGCCCAATAGTTGAAGGCACGATCCAGCAGCTGCATGGATATACTGGGACCGCCCAAACAGTTTACAAGTTTCACTATAAAAGCTCACTTGGACAGAAAGAAAAAGATCTGATCAAATGAAGACTCAAACGAGCATTTTTTTTATCTTTTAGTTTCTATAACTTTTAGGACTGTAATTTGTGTGCTTGCGCCCCTTGGAGGCTTATTCACTTAATCAAGCACCCCTTGCTGAGACTTTATCTCAGGAGGTTTGAAACTTACACGTTTCTCTTTCTTCTTCACGCATAAAAATCGCGCAAACACTTATTCCTTGAATTTACCTACGAAATAGTATTTCGTTGGTAAATTTTACACACTTTTACCATCTAAATATTCGATCGGTAATTATATTATATAATATATTTTTTTATTTTATTTTTTCAAATAAATTATATTTTAATTTTTTCAATTAATTTAATATTATAAATAATTAATTAAAAAAAATTAATGTAATTCATTATTGTACTGTATTACATTAAATAATGTATATTACACACTAGGAGGAAAACCACCATGAGGTAACTATATCTGTTGCTGCATTAACTAAAGAGCTAGTCGGACCTGCTCATGTATATGTTGCTGCATCTACTCTTGCTGCTTCTGCATCTGCTCCTGCTCTTCTACATCTGCTCATGCTGCAGCTGCTATTAGTTACAGAATTTTATCCCGTCGTTAAATTCCGTAGCTGATGTTTTAATCCATTTCAATTTCGTCATTATTCCGTTTCTAATTTTTGAAACAGATTATTCCGTCGCTAATTTCCGCCGCTAAATTTGCATTTTCTTGTAGTGTGCATCTGCTTCTGCTCCTCCTGCATCCCCTTCTGCCGCTGCTGCATCTGTTGTCTCAACATAGTGATCTCCTCGTGCATTATCGCCTGTGAAGCCGATGTAGTAAAAGATGAGGAACTACCCTCAGATACATACTGGGAGCCCAAACCGTAGACACGTTTCTTCTTCTCCCCTCCAGCAATCTCAATAAACAGTATGTTCTCATCAATCAGCTCCCCATTCCGCAGCAACTGGTCCCAGGTAGTTATATAGCGATTCCGTGAGAAATGTTATTCATGTTAGACCATAATACAAATGTTTTAAAGTTACATAAGTAAAAAAAATATAACTGAACATAAACATATATAAAACCTTACATGCACGTCCTGATATCGCCGATCAACAAACGTGTGTCTGTCATTCTTCTTCGTGTGTGTATGCACGAAGAGCCAAAGGAACTAGGCTGACGGCCTAGTTGTTTCTCCTATTCATTTGCATACAATTTAATAGTAATTAACTTAAAAAAATTAATAAGTAATTCAAATAAATATTTATTACTTGCAATTTATATAATTACAAGATAACGACCTTGGTCGTAATGCAATATGGTGCCTCCAGTATGCCTGAGCATTTATGTTCCTTCAATGGCGGAACATCGTCGGTTACGGGAAACGGCTTTTGAACTTCCCAGTATTGCTTCAAATTATTCCATAGCGGATCCTCTATGAAACTTGGTTACTTCCCTTTCGATTTAATCTCGTTCAACATATCTTTGTACCAAATGATGACCTTCTTCTCCCATACAGTATGCATCATGGAATTAATTATTTCCTCCCACAAAAAGTATTTATGTAAAGTAATTGAATTAACTTATAAATATTATATTTTAACCATTAATCTTTTATATTAAGTAATTAATTAAAATTTATAAATACCTTAAACTCTTAAAAATATAATTTCTTAGTCTTTAAGGGAACCTTCTTCCAACAGACTCCCTTTGGAACCATCTGTTCCTCAAACATTTTATGCATCTTGCGTGCATAAATGTTGGATTACTCAATCTGCCCACTGAAAATGAAAACAATAAAACAAATGTAAAAAAATATATACATATATTAAATAATAATAATAATAATAATAATAATAATAATAATAATAATAATATAATAATAATAAAATGTCATGGTGAATTAAACTTATTCTAGCTCACGTAGAATGAGCTGATGATGTTGCCCGGACCTAGTACTTAATATAGCTGATGCCACAGTGCTGGCAGTACCTGCAACTTCCATCTCAGTATGGTGCTCCGATGTAATCGGATCCTGTGTAGGTAGAGTCTGATAAAGACCTGGTACCTGAGTCTGAGACTGCTCTAAACTGGGATCGGCCTCACTATCATTGGTTCCAATAGACCTATTTGCGCGATTTTTGTGCGCGAAGAAAAAAGAGAAACGTGTAAGGTTCAAACCTCCTGAGATAAAGTCCGAGCAAGAGGTGTTTGATTAAGTGAATAAGCCTCCAAGGGGCGCAAACACACAAATTACAGTCCTAAAAGTTATAAAAGCTAAAAGATAAAAAATATGCTCGTTTGAGTCTTCATTTTATCGGGGTCTTTCTTTTTCTGTATGAGTGAGCTTTTATAGTGAAGCTTGTAAACCGCTTGGGTAGTTCCAGTATCTCTCTGCAGCTGCTGGATCGTGTCTTCAACCATTGAGCTGTGCTTCTCAACTGCTTGCTAGTGGAGGGAAAAATGCTCCCTGCAGCTGCTGGATCATGTCTTCAACCGTTGAAATGTGCGTCTCAACTGCTTGATAGTGGAGGGAAAATTGTTTAACTGCTGTAGTCGTGGGATCAACTGCATTTCGTGTTCTCCTTCTAATGCTCTGGTCGTCCTGGGTTATTTTCGCTCTAATCTGATCGCTCTTCCTTTCATCGCCCTTCTTGCCTTCGTCTTTCATTCCTTCGTTCTAGGGCGATTTCGCTCTAGGGTGGCATTTTTTCTTTTGCCAAAAATTGTCCCCCTAATTCGCCTTGATTGTACTGGAAGTGAAAATCGAGGTGAATGTTTTGGCTTTTCATCCAGGTTCATTCTTTCCTCGTGCAGGGAAAACCACTACGCCAACTGAGCTAGTCACCCGGCCGATCCCCCAGTCCAGAGAATATGGGAAACCAGGGATATTCGCCTCCGAACTAATCTCCCAATCGGTCCCTCAGTCCAGAGAACCTGTGAAGCCGAGGAGTGTAACACCCTCTGCGCAGAGGAATACAGTCCGCCGTTGTCAACGGGTGTAACCCATCCGCAACCAGGGGATGTAGTACCTTTCCCACAGAGGACCTTGGTTAGCCGTCGCTAACGGATATAGCCCACCCACACCATTACATTCCATTTCACACCTCATACCGTGTGGATGGCCGTTAGCTAACCCTTTTACATTCCATTTCACACCTCATTAAAGAGAAGCTTTTGCTTCCGATGGACTTTGTTTCAGATATTCTCTTTTTTCCGGCTCTGTTTCGCTCATTCTATTCTTTCCCCTTTCATTCGTTAGCCAAAACGTTTGCTTGATTAGAGAAAACCAAGCTGGGGCGTCTTGAGTAGGGTTGGCCCTTGGCCAGGCGGTTGGGAGAGGTTTTTCTTATAAGCTCTTTTTTCGCTCCCCTACTTTTAAATACTCTCAAGGCATGATACTGTTCTCTTTTGCACTACTTTTCATGTGTTACCTGACCGATTGATGGGCTCTCGGCCTTAAGCCTGAATCTGTCGAAAGTGACCTACAGTCTGGTGGTATTGTCACATCAACTTTACTTTTCTTATGTCACGCGCATCAATAGTGGTGATAGCCTGGACGATGTTTCCTGGGGGATGCTTATACTTACACCTGTACTTTGCCGATCTAGTGAAGGCCAATGTTATAACGACAAGGTTTGGTCGACCTATTGAAGGCCGATATTGGGGCTTGGCCAACTTAGTGGCCGATGCTGAGGGTGTGACGGGCCCGAGGGAAAAGTTTTTTCCCTGTAATTGGTTGGGCCTCCTTTTACAGTCCCATGCGAACTTATCACTTCTATAATAAATGCGTGACCCTTCCCAACATGTTTCATCATGAGGCCCAATGAAGAGCCATTTCTTACGTCACTTCTGTGTCTCCTTTCGTTGCACGTCACTTTTGCGGCGAATTGTATTCTAACATCTGTCTAGGGCGATCCTTCATTCTTTTCATTTTCCCACCGTTTCCATCCTTCGATAATTCGGGTTGCGACACTTGTCCCAGGCTGGGCCTTTCGCCTGTTTATATAAGGGTTTATCCCATTCTGGTTCTTTCTTTAATCTTAACCCCATTGTAAAACTCTTTTTTATTCTCGATCTCCTTATATTAATGGCGTCATCTTCCTCTGCTCCCAAAACCAGTTCCTCCACTTTTGCTGATTATAAGATGGCACTGGACGACTCTTCTGTGGGCACTTTCGGTGTTCATACTCTTAACGAGAATTACGGCCAGTGCGCGCTTCGTCCTATTTTTACTGAAGACCATACCATTGCCACAGCCCTGCTGGCTTAACAATTTCCTTCCTCTTATGGTTTCCCGTTTTCGAAGCTAATTAATATTTCTCATTTGGCTCAATCTAACTCGATTCGCACGTGGCCTAAACATGACGATGCGTTCGAGTCTTGGTTCCAACGTATGCTATTACTTGCGGATACTCATGCTTTTCTAGATTAGAATGGTTTCCTTTCCTTCATCAAACTTTCGTTGGCTTTGCCCTCCATTGACCACAGCTTGTTTCCTATTTCATTGCTCTTTTGGTCTTCTGAGTACAATGTATTCATTTTCCCTGTTGGTCCTTTTACTATTACTCTCTGTGACATCGGTGCTCTCACCGGGTTGGCCCCTCTGGGTGCACCTATCTCGGCTTGCACGTCAGTGGGGAATAGCCCGTCATTCGTTCATGATCTCCCTCTCTCGGAAAAGGATGAGTCAGGCCTTCGCATATGGCGCAGGTTTTTATGCAGTCGCGACCTGATTCATGACATTGGGGCCAATGGTAAGACTGGAGTGGAGGTGTATTCTCCCAACTTCGTCGCCCGTCAGCTTGGCCTCGTTCAAGGATGGCCTCTTCCTTTCTTCCAAACGTGTTCTGCTTCGTGGGACCATTTTAAAGTCTTTTCAGATTCTGATGTGGAGGAATCCTTATCGGAAACCCGTTCTTTACTTTCTTCTTTTGTCATAGCTCATTTTGCTTCTTGTACATCGGTCTATTCTTCTTTTGATCATTTCTGGCCACCTGCCCGTGAGTGATTTTTTTCTCTGCCCTCTATGAGGGTATTTCCTATTATTCCATTGTCCCCAAAGTTTTCTGAGCCAATGGGGTCAAAAAAGGCAACTGAGACATCCAAACCCAAGAAAATAAAGCTCGCCAAGAGGAAACAGCCTTCCCCCAGACGTAGCTCGGATTCAGACGTGCCACTTGTACGTCATCCTAAGGTATGAGTTTGAAGCCCGCCTTCTTTTGAGTTTGATGGTAATTGAGGTTCTAACTTTGTACTTTGTGCAGATGCTTAGGATTGAACCGCCCTTTGCGATGCCCGAAACGGCTCAAACTCAGGGGGCTGAAGCTCCTATACTTGAAGGTTTCGAAGAGGTGGGACCTGTTGAGGTGCTGATTGTCCAGCTTCCACCGGATAAGGATGAAACAGCCGAGGCCCCAGTTGGGGGGCAAACGCCAGAAGAGGGCGGAACGACCATTACCGGTGATTCGTCCGGAGCCGATCCCCAAAGTACGGAGTGTTGGGTTTCTCTAAGTTCCGGGATCATATCAAGCGATGAAACATCTATGTGAATACTCAAGAAGTACGGTGGAATACTTACATTGATCAGTTTATGATGCGACGAAAACAAAATCCTTAGCTCCTTCTTGGAAGCTCACGGCAGTGGGCTGCACTTTGTGTTCTCCAAAATTTCGGTCAACCTCCATGGATGTCCTCCATTGATGCTCCAAGCTCCAAGCTTCTCAAATGGTGATTCCAAGCTCACAAGTGTGGTTCCCTATCACCTTAGGATGACCCTTAAGTGTGCTAGCACAAGAAGATTTTAAACAAAATCTTCATCATTGTTCTTGGTACATTCGGCCAAGCCAAATGGAAGAAAAGGAGATGGCCATTCGGCCAACAAATGAGAGAGAAGAAGAATAAGGCCTTTGGCCGAATACATTAGGGAGAGAGAGAGAAAATGTGTTATTGTTAAAATGATTTCCAAAATCAATAATAAACATATACCAAAATTTTTAAAATGCCTTTCAAAAAGTCAACAAATTTTGGAAGCAAAAATGCATTAAATGCATTCAACAACCCACATCAACTATTCACATCACAAGTGACTTGACATCACATCACTCAAAGTGACAAGTGATTTGACGCTTGATGTGACTAGTGATTTGACGCTTGATGTGACTTGTGGGCCGCACTTAAATTCGCAATGCGAGTGCGCCCGCAAACACTCCCGGGCTCGGGTTCGCTAATTCCAAATTAACGAATTTTCCGTTGCGACATAATTAAATAATTATGCCTAGAAAAATCACTATTCACGTCGCTAACGAATTAATTCTAAATTATCTCGTTCGCCCGAATTAAAATCTAATTTCAATTCTGCGTCAAAATTCAATTTCGTATAATATATCGAATATATTATTTTATCGATTAATTCCAAATTAATCGTTCTCTCTCTTTATTAATATTTTATCCCAGATAAAATATCTCCATAATTAATTCCAGATTAATTTTCTCTCTCTACTAATTAATCCCAGATTAATAAAGTGCGAGTCATACGTCATCGGTGAATCTTCGGGAAGCGACCCATGAGATCCCCGGATACGTTGGCAGTAAATCCGATCGTCGGACTATCCGAACACGTAAGTACATAGTACTACGCTTTTACCGATTTACAAGACAAGGTTGGCTTCTAGCAAATCGCCATGCCTACCCAATTTTCCAGAAATATCCTTACAGGAATATGGTGATCTATATCAGGCGTAGTATACGTAGTATTGCATATTTCTATCCAGTATCGGATGTCACATGCTAGGCCTGGGGCCAGAATTGTGTCTGCCCCGTACGAAGCACATATCGAATCTCTGGTAACTAGTCTCTATAATCGGATAAACATGACCTAGTCATTTTATCCCGATGACTGCTGTACATAAGAGAACCAGTTCTGTATCCTACGTGACCATCATCTCCACTATGACTGGAGTGATACTTCCATCTCGACATCACACCCAATATATTATTATTCTCAATATACCCAGAAGAGGCGTACACAGAACCTGTTAAAGCCCTGGACGACCAAAACCAAAGTATATTGATTGTCGCAAGTATTAGCGGTGCAAGTCTCAGGTTAAGACCAAATACACCTACCCTGATTCGGACTTCCATAGACACATAGTCATACTACCGATGGAATTCCGATGGGTCTATCCAGAGCGAAGCTGTTTTCCGTACCATCGGTAAAACACAATATCCTATTACACTTGCATGAGTATCCTATACCCAAATATATGAGAACTATGTCGTTATGCCCTCACAATGCGCACAAGTGTAATACTAGTCTTTTCCACATTATCGATGTCCAATCTCGATAATACTCTGACTAGGGATATTTAATGATTAAACCTTTTTGGATTGATACTGTCTCATATCATCTCAATCCAGGAACTAATCATATGGACCTTTTATCATTTATACATCTTGGTGATCTAATCACAAATGATAAAAGAGCAATTTCCATTGTCACATAGTTAATTTGTACAACAACACCATGATCTGTACAAATAGTGACGCTATGGGTCATAACTGTCCAACACGAAGCCACATGCAGAATTTCTCTGTTTACGTCCAAAGGTTTAGGAAATTCTGAGAAACCATCATTTATTTGAACGTCCCTCTTCGGACGATACTGTACCAATCGTGTAGGACCCGGACGATGAGGCCAAAGTGCCAGAACCTATTTGGCCGGAAGGGCCTCTTTGGCGTCATCTTAAACAGCTTTACCCCCTAGCACACAGGATGTCTGCCGCAGGGCTTAGGGGAAGTTGTAAGGACGTAGACGGCCTTTATAGTTTTGCTGAATTGGAGTTATTAGAGGAGGCTCGGTCTATGTACAGAGACGACATACTTCGTCGTATTTATGAGGAAGAGGTCATTTACATTTCTGATTCTTCTAATTCTGATTCTCTTGTAGATGTTCAGCCTACCATTGCGCCGCAATACTCAATGCCACAGGCAGTATTTCTGGGATCTTCAGCGCATCAGACTTCGGCTTTTGCATAGCCGTCGTCTTCAGTTCTTCCGCCTTCTTCTCCTCGAGTGGAGTCTCTTATGCCTTCAGCGCAAGATATCTCAGCGCTCGAACAGCCGTCACCTTCGGCTCCCCAATCTTCGACTCTTCTACCTATAGCTCTTGTTTTATCAGTCTAAATGTCTTCCGTTTCTGAACTTTCATCGCCCATTCGGGCAGAGTCCCTCATCCCGTAACAATATTCTCCTGCTCGGCTGTCGCCCCCTCAGGCCGCAAGGCCATCAGTTCCTGTCCCCCAACATCCATCATCCTCAGATCTTTTACTTCAGCAAGAACTTATTGTAGGACACAGATGTTGGACGATGATGTTCCGGGCTCGCGGCCCGGTTGGGAGTACGGAGTAGCCCGCAGGGGACTAAACCGGAGAAATAACATGGAGTCGCCACCCGGTGTGAACTGGGAAAATGATTTAAGGCCATACTTACCCCTCGCAAGGGAAGACCTCAAACCGTTGGGTTCAGAATGGTCACTTACTTATGCCACTTGTAATGATATGATTTGTGTAATAATTTAATCGAATCTAGCAACATATATTTCCAAGGGTATTCTATTTCTAAGTTCACATGCATAGAAACAAAGCTCGTATCTACGTTTGCATATAACCTATGCCTAAGCTTGCATGTATAAAGGTAGATTGAAATAACGATAAACACATAATTTCACAAATGCATTACATTGATGATCATGGAAATGCAAATTGACAATAATTGTACAAGCATGCATATTAAAGATAGGCGATTAAACACATGGTGTAAAGAGATAATTAAAGAGGTAATTAAGCGTTAAAATAAACGTGCCATGATGAGATGCAAAAGAAGATAGACAATAAAGATGAAAGAAACGAGATGCGATATATGCCCACATCTATATAGGACTTCAAGTGTCCGATTAAACATATCTCACGTTCAATCGAACGTACTTTGTCCGGCGCGGCAAAACGTTGTGGCAAAGGTAGCCCTTAGGCTTTCTATCCCTCAAAATGGAGGACCTTTAATCCAACTTGATTTGCCTATGCGTAATGCAATATGATACATGCTTATGCAAGGAGATGTCATACATAAAACAAATAACGAAATAATAAAAGACGCGGCAAAGTATTGTCGTAAAGGTAGCCTTTTAGACTTTTCTTTTCTCAAATAGAGAACCTTTAGACCAACATACTAAGCCCATGCGCATCACATTACAATACATATAAAATAAAGACAACAATATAGGACTTCGTGTGCCCGATTGAACTCATTCCCATTCAATCGAGTGTACCTCGTCCGGTGCGGCAAAACATCGTTGTAAAGGTAGCCTTTAGGCATTTTCCCTCGAATAGAGGACCTTTAATCCACCCTAGTTATCCCATGCGCACTAGAATGCAATACATGCGTAAATAGAGCAACGATATACAAAAGGTCAATGACATAACAAAAGGCGCGGCAAAACATCGTGGTAAAGGTAGCCTTTAGGCATTTTCCCTCGAATATAGGACATTTAATCCACCCTAGTTAGCCCATGCGCATTATATTACTATGCATACAAATGAATAAGACAATGATGTAGAACTCCGTATGTCCGATTAAACATATCTCACATTTAATCAAACATACTTCGTTCGGTGCGATAAAACATCGTGGTAAAGGTAGCCTTTAGGCATTTTCCCTCGAAGAGAGGACCTTTAATCCACCCTAGTTAGCCCATACACATACATCATCAATACACAAACAAATAACGTACAGAAAGTAAATGGCGGAATGATAAAAATGCGAATAATAAACAAACAAGATACAAAAGCAAAGTGAAACATATGTCGTTTGCTCAAGTGATACGTGGAGTTGTTTCCCAAGTACAGACCGCACTACCGTCCACTCAGATTCGGCTACGGAATTTACGTATGGGTTTCCATCCTATATACCACAAGAGACGACACATTTTCCCATCCATTCAAAGGCCACAACATGCAGCCACAAACGACTCTCATGCGAAGAAAATAAATAAAACAATTAAAAGATGAATAAAAATAAATACGAAAAGTGCCCTCAGGTCTAACCTTTTAAATCGTCTCTCGGAAGTACGGTACACGGTCGTCGGAATGGTGGATGCTCCGCAACTCCTCCGGTTCACTGGTTCAATGTTTTCCCTCACTGTTTTGTTGTTTGGGCCGCTATTTTTGCTCCGTTTCACTACTGTTCTGCTGCTATTTTTTCAGTCACTATTTTGTGGTAAAAGGCTACTGTTTTTGCGGTAAAATGGCTGCTGTTTTTGGGGGGTTTTTGGCTACTGTTTTTGGGCAGTTCAAGGGGGTAATTTTTGGCAGTTTGTGGGACTGTTTTTGTGTTGATTATTCTCGGTGTGGATAAAGGCTATATAGGCTAGTGGCTTACGTTTGTTTTTGTGGGATGGCATGGCTGTCTAAGGGTTTTTGGCCTGTGCGCTAGGTGTCCATTTTCGTGAGGGTTTTGAGGTGGCTTGAGGGGCAGGTGGCGTGAGGCTTGAGCAGTGTGGCATTGAGTGCTGAAGGTTGATGAGTGGAGTGAAAGCTATGCGCTTAGTTGTGTCTTTTTTGCGTGTGTTTGTGGCTTGAGTCACGTGGAGGGCTGCTAGGTGTTAACGTGTTTGTGCGTTGTAGATGGCGTTGAATGGCAAAGATTTTGTTATTGTGCGTTGATTTTCTAGATCAGGGTGGGGGCTTCTTGTTGAAGGTTCATGCGTAAGGTGTATGGCTGTGTGTTTTAGGTATGTCTTTGTAGGATGGCCGAGAATGAGGCAAGGTTAGGGACGTGAGTGGCGTCCAGTTTTTTTTGAGAAGCTGAGAGTTGAGGAGAGAGCTAGGGCATGTGATTAGGGTTTATTTGATGAGGGAGAGTGGTGCGTGGCCCCTTTTTGTTTAGGTTTTATTTAGGTGTTATTGTTTCACGTTAGTGAGAGAGAAGGGCGAGAGAGGATAGTGATAATGCTTAGGGTTTTCTTTGTTATTTGTTTGGCCGAGAGAGTGGAGTCCATGAGCTAGGGTTTGCTTGTGTTTTTATAGAGAGAGAGAAGGGCGTGTGAGGATATTAGGGTTTTTCTTTTTGCATGGGATTTTAAATAAGGAAACAAATAATGCAAATTAGGGATGGATTTGATTATTTATTTAAAAAGGAAAGGATAATTATAATTTTGGTGGGGAATTTCTTTAAATTAGGTGAGTTATTTATTTAAATTAGGAAGTGATTTATTTAATTTAGGAATTTAATTTAATTAGATTTTAATTTAATTTAATTTCAATTTAATTGGTTTTAATTTAATTTAATTTAATTTGGTTTTAATTTGTGACATGTTTTGATTATTTCTTGGATTGGGCTTCGGTGAGATGGGCTTTGGATGGGTGCAGGGGTTTTGGTTTTGGGCTAGGTGAATTTTAAAACGGAGGTCCAACAAGCGACCCAAAGCTAAGCGAGCGAATAAAATCCAACAAAATGCTGATTTTCGACTTTTCCCTTCCGACGTCCGTTTCCCGCGGCTTCCACGATTTAAAAGGTAGTGTCTCTGTGTGAGACTCATCATCGAGACTTATATGCAAAAATGCAGTGCCTACAGTCGCCCCCACTTTGATGGGACTTGTGCAATGTGTGACAATGACAATCCTATCAAAGTTATGCATGCATTTTTACTTACCTGGCTCGCCAGCTGTTGCTTAACTTACTTGTTATCCTGAGATGCTTTGACCTTTGGGCTTTGTTCCCGAACTGCATTGAGAGAGAGCTTTATTCTCCTGGGCTTTATTCCCGAGCTGTTTTGAAAGTGGGCTTTATTCCTCTAGGCTTTGTTCCCGAACCGTGTAAAGATATGGCTTTATTCCACTGGGCCTTGTTCCCGAACTATTTTGAAAGTGGGCTTTATTCCTCTAGGCTTTTTCCAAACTGTATCAAGATAGGGTGTTATTCTCCTGGGCTTTGTTCCCGAATTATGTTGACTGTGGGCCTAATTCCCGAACTGTGTTGAATGTTTTTATTCTCGAACTGTACTGAATGTGGGCTTTATTCCCTGGGCCTTGTTCCCGAATTATGTTAACTGTGGGCCTTATTCCCGAACTGTGTTGAACGTGCGCTTATTCCCAAACTGTACTGAATGTGGGCTTTATTCCCTGGGCCTTGTTCCCGAACTGTTTTAAGATAGGGCGTTATTCCCGTGGGCCTTGTTCCCGAATTATTTTAAAAGTGGGCTTTATTCCCTTAGGCTTTGTTCCTGAACTGTACTGAATGTGGGCTTTATTCCATGGGCATTGTTCCCGAATTATTTTAACTACGGGCCTTGTTCTCGAGCTGTGTTGAATGTGGGCTTTATTCCCGAACTGTACTGAATGTGGGCCTCGCCCCTGGGACTCATCCTAAAACTGAAACTGATGTGGGCCTCGGCCCTGGGACTCATCCCCAAAACTGATACTGATGCGCGGGCCTCGACCCTGGGACTTATTCCCAAAACTGAAACTGATGTGGGCCTCGACCCTAGGACTCATCCCTAAAACTGATGCCGATGTGGGCCTCGCCCCCGGGACTCATCCCTAAAACTGATACTGATACTGATGTGGGCCTCGCCCCAAAATTGATACTGATGTGGGCCTCGCCCCAAACTGATACTGATGTGGGCCTCGCCCCAAAACTGATACTGATGTGGGCCTCGACCTTGGGACTTATCCCCAAAATTGATACTGATGTGGGCCTCGCCCCAATACTGTTTTCAATCTACCCACATTGATCGGCTCGGTGAACTCATTTCCTTCCAAGTCTGACAGTCTCACTGCCCAATTTCCTCTCTGTGTTCTAAACATCGCTGAGTATCATAGTGCCTGGGTTGAATGCTTTTGTCAAATATACTCATGTTACAGGTTGAAAAGATGAGACTCAGGCAAGAAAACGAAATGAACGCCTTTATTATCATAAAAAAAGGTTCGAACAAGTAGACAAAACCAATGTCTTTATTAAAAATGCTGGATCAAATAAGCTAGGAGAACAGCTTCATCATTCGCAGTATCGCCTTCTTCCTCGACCTATATTTCTTTACTACTGTTATCCCTTATCTCAATGCAAGAAGCCTGATGGTTGAGATTTTGGAGGACAAAGGTTTCGGGTAGGCCGGAGTTGATCATGTAGGTGGGTGGTGGAATGGAGTGGTAATTAGGTAAGGGATTTCTGTATGTGTTAGGTTGTTCCTTTTCTGGATTGGGTATTTTATAGGAGTCAATGAGGTTTTGGACCTCATGTTTAAGGCGGGTACAGTTGTCGGTGTCATGGCATTTTTCTTGATGGAAGTAACAATACTGCTTTAGGTTCATGTGCGCTGTCACAGGATTTGGAAATGGCCTAGGTTCCAAAGGTTTTAGAAGTCCTTGGATCTTTAACTTTTCAAACACCTTTGACAAAGGTCTACCAAGATTGGAGTATCGCTTGTTTGTGACAGTAGCAACCTCAGCAGTAGCGGGCTTGGTCTCAGAGGGAGCCCCGAAAATCCTTCTATTTTGGCCATAAAACTTCCGATTCTCGGCTTCCTCCTCCTCGATGTCCATGACAGTCTCCCTCAACTGTCGAAAATCAGCAATCATTGAAGTCATCCTCCTCAGCTTACCATAAATAGAAGGCTTGGTGCCCTTGATGATCATTTTGATCTGGTCCTTCTCTGAAGGCTGAGTTTGCATCTTCAGAAGCTGGCTTCTCCAACGATCCACATATTCCTTGAAGCTTTCCTCCGGCTTCTGCTTGATATTCTCCAAGTCACGGAGTGACAAGTCAATCTCCAAATCTATGACATACTGCTTTAGAAAAGCATCTGCCAATGCTCTCCAATCTTCCTTAACATTTCTTTCAAGGCTATGGTACCACACTACGGGTGCCCCCTCAAGCGACATCCCAAAAATCTTCTGAACTTGGCGCTGTGACAGGCCCACTGAACTCATAACTGACACATATTGTCGGAGATGGACCCTCGGATCCCCATTCCCGTTGAACTTGGCTATGTCGGGCATTTTGAACTGAGCCGGCAGCTGTTCTTCAAAATTCATTACCTCATAATCTAGCAAGTCTTCATGTTTACCCTTCATTTTACGGGTAACCGATTCTACATGATCTCGTAGCTTCTGTAATTCTGCCTGAGACCCAATCATTCTACCTACCGCATATTCAGCCATATCATCATCCAAAGTGGGGATGTCATCACCCAAACCGTTCGGAGGCTTCTCACGCCTCACATTCTTAGAATTTCCCCCAGCACGGGGCACATCCATTTTAGCCATAGCAGTAGTCAAGGCTTGCAATTGTTCGGTAACCTTGGTGAGACCATTCTCCAGCTGATCCATGCGAGATACCTCATTTTCTGATTCACTCATATTCGCTAATGGCCTTTTGACGAGTCTTCCCTCTTACCCCTAACCCAACAGATATCTATGATGGCTTTTAAGACACAAAGGGTTAACATGATGCGTGTATGCATGAGATGCGTGCAATGTATGGAATATATAAGTCGACCCATTATCATTTTAAAGTATTCAATCATACTATTGCACGGTGCAAACTTGTCCCAGTTGAAAAGGCCCAACAGGTTTACACTTTGCAATAACGTGGCTAAACAACTTCAAATGATAAAAGGCTCACACGTAAGATGGCCCATCGACATTTTAGAAACTTTTGGCCCAATTGTCATAGGATACGAACTCGTCCCAGTTTAAATAGCCTAACAAGTTCGCATTTCTGACAAAAAATCCAACTACGTCCAAATGAGGATGGTCTACAAATACAAGCATAAAGAGATAATTCAAGCACAAAGCAATAATTTCTACAAAGCGGCCCATCGACATATGGACAATGATTGCATATAACTTATGCCTAAGCTTGCATGTATAAAGGTAGATTGAAATAACGATAAACACATAATTTCACAAACGCATTACATTGATGATCATGGAAACACAAATGGACAATGATTGTACAAGCATGCATATTAAAGAGAGGCGATTAAACACATGGTATAAAGAGATAATTAAAGAGGTAATTAAGCATTAAAATAAACGTGCCATGATGCGATGCAAAAGAAGATAGACAATAAAGATGAAAGAAACGAGATACGATATATGCCCACATCTATATAGGACTTCAAGTGTCCGATTAAACATATCTCATGTTCAATCGAACGTACTTTGTCTGGCGCGGTAAAACGTTGTGGCAAAGGTAGCCCTTAGGCTTTCTATCCCTCAAAATAAAAGACCTTTAATCCAACTTGATTTGCCCATGCGCAATGCAATATGATACATGCTTATGTAAGGAGATGTCATACATAAAACAAGTAACGGAATAATAAAAGGCGCGACAAAGTATTGTCGTAAAGGTAGCCTTTTAGACTTTTCTTTTCTCAAATAGAGAACCTTTAGACCAACATACTAAGCCCATGCGCATCACATTACAATGCTTATAAAATAAAGACAACAATATAGGACTTCGTGTGTGTTGGACAGTTATGACCCATAGCGTCACTATTTGTACAGATCATGGTGTTGTTGTATAAATTAACTATGTGACAAAGGAAATTGCTCTTTTATCATTTGTGATTAGATCACCAAGATGTATAAATGATGAAAGGTCCATATGATTAGTTCCGGATTGAGATGATATGAGACAGTATCAATCCATAAAGGTTTAATCATTAAATATCCCTAGTCATAGTATTATCGAGATTGGACATCGATAATGCGGAATAGACTAGTATTACACTTGTGCGCGTTGTAGGAGCATAACAGCATAGTTCTCATATATTTGGGTATAGGATACTCATGCAAGTGTAATAGGAGGTTGTGTTTACAGATGGTAAGGAAACAGCTTCGCTCTGGATAGACCCCTAGGAATTCCATTGGTAGTATCACTATGTGTCTATGGAAGTCCGAATCAGGGTAGGTGTATTTGGTCTTAACCTGAGACTTGCACCGCTAATACTTGCGACAATCAATGTACTTTGGTTTTGGTCGTCCAGGGCTTTAACAGGATCTGTGTACGCCTCTTCTGGGTATATTGAGAATCGTAGTGTATTGGGTGTGATGTCGAGATGGAAATATCACTTCAGTAATAGTGGAGATGATGATCACGTAGGATACGAAACTGGTTCTCTTAAATGCTACAACTATCGGGATATTATGACTAGGTCATGTTTATCCGACTAAAGAGACTAGCTACCAGAGATCCGATATGTGCTTCGTACGGGGCAGACACAATTCCAGCCCCAGGCCTAGCATGTGACATCTGATACTGGATCGAAATACGTAATACTACATATACTACGCCTGATATAGATCGTATATTCCTGTAAGGATATTTCTGGAGAATTGGGTAGGCATGGCGCTTTGCTAGAAGCCAACCTTGTCTTGTAAATCGGTAAAAACGTAGTACTAGGTACATACGTGATCGGATAGTCCGACGACCGAATTTACTGCCAACATATCCGGGATCTCATGGGTCGCTTCCCAAAGATTCACCGATGACGTATGAATCGCACTTTATTAATCTGGGATTAATTAAATGAGAGAGAAAATTAATCTCGGATTAATTGCGGAGATATTTTATCTGGGATAAAATATCATTTAAGAGAGAGAACGATTAATTTGGAATTAATCGATAAAATAATATATTTGATATATTATACGAAATTGGATTTCGACACGGAATTAAAATTAGATTTTAATTCGGGCGAATGAGTTAATTTAGAATTAATTCGTTAGCGATGTGAATGGTGATTTTGCTAGGCATAATTATTTAATTACGTCGCAACGGAAAATTCGTTAATTTGGAATTAGCGAACCCGAGCCCGGGAGTGTTTGCGGGCGCACTCAAATTTCGAATTCAAGTGCGGCCCACAAGTCACATCAAGCGTCAAATCATTAGTCAATCGATTGATGTGATGTCTAGTCACTTTGAGTGATTTGACAACTTGTCATGAGTGATGTGAATAGTTGATGGAAGTAGTTGTGGTTTTATTGCTTTGACTTTTTGAAAGTTGAAATATGGTATATGTTTAATTCATTTTTGAAATCAATTAACTAAGACACACAACACATTATCTCTCACACTCTTCTCCTCTCTCACGGCCTCAAGGCCATTTTCTTCTCCATTTTTCTGCTCAAAGCCGAGAATGGTAAGAAGTGCAAGGGAAGTTTTACGGAAAAATTTCCGGAGTGCTAGCACGCTTTAGGAGTCTTGCGAAGGTGATAGGGAACCGTACCCGTGAGCATGGAATCACATCACAAAGCTTGGAGCTTGGAGGATCACCATGTCCGAAAATTTGGAGGACAAAAACCAGTAAATGACGACAGATCAAGGAGCTTCAAAGGGCATAAAAAGTTTTCGTTGTTCCTCGCATCACTCAACCGATCATTGTAAGTATTCCGCAACTTCCTTGTTGTATTCGCACATGGTTTCATTGCTTGAATCGATCCTTGGGACCTTAGAGAAACCCAACAATGGTATCAGAGCGAAGTTGAGCATGAAACTTGACCTTAGGGTTAAAATTGGGTAAATTGTATTTGAGCATGATTTGATAAAATTACTTGATTAAGTATGCTTAAATGATGTTTACTTGAAGTTGTATTGGATCAATTTCATGAAAAGTTGATTGGATCAATTTTTGCCCAAATCTTAGGCTTGGCCGAGAGTTTCAATACCCTAATCTCATGGTAAATTTTGTTTTTTGATTCATTGGATGAGTTTGAAAGACTTTGGGAATGTAAATTTAAATTCAATTGGATTGAAATTGGAATTGGACAAAAATCCCTACCATTGCCGTGAGTTAAGAAGCATGAAATGGGTTTGATTTTTGATTAAAATGTGTTGGACATGTTTTGATGTTAAAGAGCATAATTAATTGTACAAATTTGTATTTTGGAAATGTTAATTTGGGTAATTAATTATGGCATACACTTTAATTAATTAATTGTGAAATTTGGAATTTTGTAAGTTAATTAATTGGGCTTATTTTGGAATTGGGCCTTAAAAGTTGTAATTGGGCTCAATGGGCTTGGTTGTACCAAGATTGGTTTAGGCTAAATTGGTTGGATCCAATTGGGCCCAAAACCATATCCATAAAGTCCAATTATGACTTAATGGACCTTTAATATTAATTAGGCCTAATGGGCCAAAATTGGTTTCTTGGCAAATAAGGGTGATTCCTTAAATGAGCTTTGATATTTGGGTTTGATCCATATTGACCAAAATTTCATGCCTTAGAAATTAATTAGAAGCCCATTAGACTTTAAATTAAATTGACATTGAATGTTAATCGGGCTTTGAGGCCCGTAACGATTAGATTTGGAATCTAAGTCGTAAAGGTACATTAAAAGTGTAAATATTTAATTTGGAATTAAATAAATGAATTAGTATTAAATACATATTAAATTGGATTTAATGTTGTAGTTTAACTTAATTCAAGAATTCGTACTTTGAGTACTTATTCGCAAAACGAGTTAGACTCGCGCGAAATCAAATCGTTGTTTGAACATTGGATGGTCATTAATATTCAGACTAATTAATTGGATTAGATTGATTGATAACATGCTTGTGTGAATGCATGGTTGCGATGCATGAATAATGTATATCGGATGGATATTAGATGGGTGGGGCAATTTTGGAAATTGTTGTAATAAATTTAGAATTTATTAATTGGACATGCGTGTCCAGCCTATTACCTCGTTACTCTTTGTATTTCTCTTCTCACCTATTCCCCTCAATGTAAATGAGGTTTCTTTAGAAGTGTTATGTAATGGGTAGAAGTAATACATGTGCTAGCGGGAGAGAGGAAAGAGAGAGATTTGTTCTAGGAACAATGTGTTAAAGTATCCATCCGCATATCATTATTATTTTATTTATATGCACCTTATTATTTGTTTAGAATGCATGTTTAAGGGTGTATGATGATGAGACCTTAACAAAGATAATTAATTGGTTGCCAATTACACGTGAAAAACCCTCACTTAATATTAAGCATTTTTCCTTCCATTGAGTGATTCTTACTCAAGATCCAAGACTGGCAATGGTTTGTTGGCCAAAGTCAAGACCTTTGTTCGTCGAGGATGTGTTTGAATCACGAAGGCTTTGTTCCATATCGGTGTTTTGTCCAAGTTGTGATTTGTTGGCCAAAGTCAAGATCACTTCTTGTCCATCGACATTGATTACGATGATTTCCAAGGTCAATGGGTTCCGCTTAACTGGGATCATTAAGTTTGTTTGGCCAAAGCCAAGGCTTAGTTGATTCAGAGGAAAAAGGTTAGGCAATATATTGGATATATTGGCATATATAAGATATATGTTTCAGACTAGGATGTCCACCTACTGGATCTAGGAATTGGATTGGATCCAGTTGATCTTAGAGATCTACCTAGTTAATTATCATACAATTTTTTGGCCAAAGTCAAGATTGTGTGTTATTTAACGGGATCCGAGCCCACTAGGAAACAAGTTTTCCCGAGTACTCAACAGAGGGTTAGAGGCTCACCGAAAAATAGTGGGAGGCAAGTATTAAATTTGCAATATTCGTTTTGTTACTTGCCATACGCGCTCATTACAAATTATTCGTCAAAATAAATTAATATATTAGTTGGACTAATATTAAATTGTTTTTTTAATAAAACAGTTGGACTGTATTCAAACTAATTTCAATTAATAGTTGATTTTATAATTGGATTATAGTAATCAATATAATTGAATTTAATCAATTGAATTATAGTTGATTATATAGTTGGACTATAGTAATCATTATAATAAATAGTACCTAAATCGTTGATTAAATAGTTGGACTATTAGAATCAAGATAATTGAAAGATTAGTGTTTAAAAACCTAATCCTGGGTGAAAATGCATTTAAACGACTTTAATTTTCAAATTGGGAATAATAAATATCAGGATAGTCCTGAAAACTGAGAAGTTATTCTATTTGATAGAACAACATCTGAGGCCTAAGCCCGGAGTTAAGCAAATAATAGAGCATGATCTTTGGAAGATTCATGTGATGATAACTTTAGTGCTTAATCCATTATGCTTGCCAAATAGACTCCTTAATTTCTTAATCAGAACTAAGGATTAGATCCTTATAGTATGATAATGAAGTTGAAGGATCTTCATAGATCTATTCTTAGATCTTAGAAGTACAAATTGCAATAGAAAACTCTTGGAGAGTTAATGGCTATACTCAAGGATACAAAGCCAGAGTTTACAATAGGCGAGAAGCACAAGGCGCACCTTACTTCGATATTCTAGAAGGCCAAAGCTTGGCCAAAGGCTTCTGGGTGTGAAAAGGGCAAAGGAAAAATCATTATAATCTTCTGGGAAGATAAAGGACATATCCCAAAATGTTTGCCTAAATTGTAGCAAACGGGGTCACGGAAGCGTGACTGCCGTACGGACAAGGCAGACATAAAGGAAGTGAAGACGGTGCAAAGCTCCGGCTTCAAATATGTTTGTCATAAATATGTTCACTACTAGTATTAAAATTGGATTTTAGATACTAGATGTGGTACATAAATATGTACTGGTGTGCAGAATCTGCTGACAAGCAGGATACTGACTTCGGTTAAGATTAATCTACGAATCGGAAACGGGACAACAGTCGCTGTTTTAACCGTAGATACCTAAGTTTAGGAACTACCCTTCGGGTATGTACTTAAATTAGGAAACTGTTACAATGTGACTAGTTTGACTAGAAACATTATCTCTATATCATGGTTTAACCCGTTGCGGATATACCTTTATATTCTAGAACACTAAAGTGTTTCATTTTATAAAAATGATATTGAGATAAACATATTAGATGTGAATAACATTATTTATATTTTGAATATAAATAAATCTCAAACATATGACATGACAAACAAATAGTTCAAACTGATTTGATCAGAAGAGACTTAAGTGGCATTGTTATCTGGGACACAATTAAACAAGACTCATATATCCACACTTTTAAAGAGTGGATACTATGACGGATTTGATTCTATTCAAATAAAGTCTACGAATCTAGTTTATTGGGCAAAGTGCCTAAAACACATTTTACTTGGTAAAAGTGTAAGTGCCATCGATCTGTTAGCCATTGTTCATAGTGACGAAAGTGGGCCTATATCTAGCTGGGCTAGAGGTGGATATGAATGTTTCGTGACCTTTACGGATGTGGCATCGCGTCATGGTTATGTGTTTCTTTTGAAACACAAATCAGAAACTTTTAGAGTTTCGACACGAAATAGACAAACAGATCGGCTAAAGTGTAAAACCATCATGGTTGGACCATGATGAAAATACTTAAGCAATAAGTTTCTCAATTCTTGAAAGAGTACATTATTCTTTCAATGACGACTCCTCCCGGAACACGTCAATTTGACGGTGTGCCCGAACGGATAAACCGAATTTTGTTAGACATGATAAGGTTAATCATGAGTCGCTCTGAGCTACCATTTCCTTTAACGGATACGCATAAACAGTGCAAAACTTATTTTGAATAAGGTTCCATAAAAATCTGTTAGACAGACTTCATATTAGATATGAACAGGAAAGAAACCGGATTTCTCATTCCTGAAGATTTGGGAATGGTAGGCATATGTTTGGATGATACCAAACTAGAACCCAAATCAGATAAGTGCCTAAGTTGTTTGTTTTCCTAGGGAAACTAAAGTATAGTACTTATACAACTCACAAGAGAATAATGTAATTGTTGCTCACCATGCGGTTTTCCTAAGAGGAATACCTATATGCAGTGGTAAGTGAGAGGAAAGTAAAACTCGATGAAAATCGGAGTAATACTATTCCAGGCACCGATTCCTTAATGGAACACAAATAGTTCAACAAGGATGAAACTATACCAATAATCTTCGAATACACAAGAACCACGTAAGTCGGAGAGAGTCAGAAAACAACCTGGTGTTGGAGTTTTCTACGGTCCCGAGGATCGAATAACAAGCAATGAAACAACATGCGAATACATCAAGGAGTTGCGGAATACTCACAATGAGCGGTTGAGGCAATGCGGGAGACAAAAAAAAAAAATTATGCCCTCCTCCAAGATGCTCGGCAATGGGCTGTTTGCTCCTCCAAGAAATTCAGCCATGGTCCTCCATTGAAGTCTTCAAGCTCCAAGCTTCCAAAATGGATTCCAAGCTCACGAAATTAGTTCCCTTTCACCTTAGGATAAATCTATGTGTGCTAGCACTCTTGATTTTTGCCACAAAAATCACTTGCTTCTCCTTGTGTTTCGGTAAAACCAGAAAACAGAAGAACAATTTGGCCTTGAGGCCGAGAGAGAGAGAATGAGCATTTTTGCTCCAAAAACGTGAACCAAAGAGAGAGAGATGAAAATGTGTATATGTTAATTGTTTTCCAAAAACAATTAAACATATACCAATTATTTGATTTTCAAAAAAGTCAAACAAGTACAACCTTTTAAAGCTTTTCACATCACTCAAAGTGACATGTGATTTGACGCTTGATGTGACTAATGATTTGACGCTTGATGTGACTTGCGTGCCGCACTCAAATTCGAAATGCGAGTGCGCTCGCAAACACTCCCGGGTTCAGGTTCGCTAATTCCAAATTAACAAATTTTCCGTTGCGACGTAATTAAATGATTATGCCTAGCAAAATCACTATTCACGTCCTTAACGAATTAATTCCAAATTAACTCGTTCGCCCAAATTAAAATCTAATTTCAATTCCGCGTCAAAATCCAATTTGGTATAATATATCGAATATATTATTTTATCGATTAATTCCAAATTAATCATTATCTCTCTTTAAATGATATTTTATCCCAGATAAAATATATCCGCAATTAATCCCAGATTAATTTTCTCTCTCATCAAATTAATCCCAGATTAATAAAGTGAGAGTCATATGTCATCGGTGAATCTTCAGGAAGCGACCCATGAGATCCCCAGATATGTTGGCAGTAAATTCGGTCGTCGGACTATCCAAACATGTAAGTACCTAGTAATACATTTTTCCTGATTTACAAGACAAGGTTGGTGTGGGGACACAGGATCTGGGGCGACGCATGCTGTCCCGGGATCGCGGCCCGGTTGGGAGTATGGAGTAGCCACTGGGGACTAAACCGGAGAATAATAGAGTCGCCACCCGGTGTGAACCGGGAAAATAAGATTTAAGGCCGCACTCACCGCTCTCAAGGGAAGACCTCAAACCGTTGGGTTCGGAATGGTCCCTTACTTATGTCACTTGTAATGAAAGGATTTATGTAATAATTTAATCAAGTTTAAGTAACACTTATTTCCAAGAGTATCATGCTTCTAAATTCACATGCATACATCAACAAGTTCATCACAACATGCAACATCACATGGCAATCTCATGAACATTTCTCAATCATATGATAGGGAAAACTAAGAACAACCTAATCATGTTTGAGTACCATCTCATGAACATATTAACCAAATAACATGCTAATAGCCTAATCATGCTCGAATATCATCCCAAGAACACATCGAATGGATAAATGCAGGAATACAAAATAATGATTGGCTACATATTGCAAGGGAGATCACCCAAAAGGCAGTTGTGCATGAAATATGATGGAACGGACTTAGTTCAGTGTGTGCGCGTTCGTGTAGCGTTCGTAAACGCGTTCGAACGGTAAACAGAAGGTTCGCGTTCGTGTAGCGTTTGATAACGCGTTCGAACGGATCCAGACCTGATGAAACAAAATGCATGCGCGTTCGAGTATCGTTTGTAAAACGCGTTCGAACGGGAAACAGAAGGTTCGTGTTCGTATAGCGTTCGAAAACGCGTTCGAACGGGAACAAACCTGATGCATAAAATGTGACGCAATACATACATAAAAAAAAATAAATAGCGAAATACGAAGCGCGGCGAAGCATCGTGGCGAAGGATTTTAACCTCTCCAATTAGAGGACCTTTCATCGCACTTACTAAGCCCATGCACTTATCTCAATGCATATAAAAATAAAGACAATAACCTTAGACTTCATGTACCCGATTGAACACATCTTACATTCAACCGAATATACGTTAATCAGCGCGGCAAAGCATCATGGTAAAGGATTTTAACCTCTTCAATTAGAGGACCTTTCATCGCACTTACTAAGCCCATGCGCTCGATCACATCATACATACAAGAATAAAGACAATCATATCAAACTTAGTATGTCCGATTGAACATATCTTATATCTTCCAACCGAACACACATCAACCGACGTGGCAAAGCATTGTGGTAAATGATTTTAACCCCTCCAAATAGGGGACCTTTAATCCGACTTACTAAGCCCATGCGCTCGATTGTATCATACATACAAAACTAACATGCATAATTCAAATAACGAAAATAAATAAATCCAAGCAACATAAAACAAAAGAATGTGCCGTTTACTCAAGTGGTACGTGGAGTTGTATCCCGAGTACAGATCATACTACCGTCCATTCGAAATCGGCTATGAAATTTATGTCCGGGTTTCCATCCTATATACCACAAGAGGCGGCACATTTTCCATTTCATTCAAGCCACAACATGCATCCACAAACGACTCTCATGTGAATAGAATTCAATAAATAATCAAAAGACGAATATAAACTAATGAGAAAAGTGCCCTCAGGTCTAACTTTTTTAATCACCTCTCGGATGTACGGTACACGATCGTCGGAAGGGTGGATGCTCCGCAACTCTTTCGGTTCACTGGTTCACTGCTCTCGTTCGTTGTCTTACTGTTTTGAGTCATCGTTCTCCGTCTTGTGCTGCTGCTTTTGACTCCGATTCGCTGCCGTTTTGCTACTGTTCTGCTGCTGTATTTTAGTTACTGTTCTTGGGATGTTTTGGCTACTGTTTTGGGTGTGATTTTCGGTGGTGTTATGGTGTGGTTCGGGGGCTATTTTGATGAGGTAAAGGGGCTGTTCGGGATGTGTTTTAGTCAAGGCAATGAGGGTTCTTTGGTTTGTGATCTTCAGTTATTGAGAGTGAGGGAGAGTTGTGTCAATAAGCTTGGGTGTTTCTTGTGTGTGTTGTGATTTTCGTGTGAGTTGTGTGTATCAGCTAGCCCCCTCATGTCTTGGTTAGGGGTTGTTTATATAGAGAAAGGCTAGGGCTTCACCTTGTCTCACAAGGAAGGGATTTGATTTGGTGTTGAGCAAGGAAATGATTAGATTGAGGGGGACAAATTTGGTTTGGATTAGGAAGTCAATATCTTTAATTTGTTATAATTGATTTTAATTAGGCATGACATCTTTTTAATTTAGTATGTGATTTTGTTTAGTTAGGAAGGAATCTTGTGTAATTGGTGGGTGAATAACTTAATTAAGGAATTAAAATATTTGATTGATTTTAAAGTTTATTTTAATTTGGTATGTGATTTTTAGATTTGTTTTGATTTCACCATGTGTTAAATATGTGTTTTAAGTGGACTTGGGCGTGTGGGCTAAGGCTTGGGCGAATTGGGCTTGATGTGAGGCTAGCAGCAAAACCAGAATTACCGACACCGTTCGAACGCTTACTCGAATACGGCACGAACTCCCGCAATCTGTTTGGAGTTCGAATGTATACACGAACGCAACACGAACGAAAACAGTGAACCTTGTTTATTCTGAATTCCCCCTTCCGATGTCCGCTTCCCGTGACCTCCGTGACTTAAAAGGTAGTGTCTCCAAATGAGACTCATCATAGGGACTTATATGCAAAAATGCAGTGCCTACTGTCGCCCCCACTTTGATGGGACTTGTGTAATGTGTAACAATGACAATCCTATCAAAGTTGTGCAATGCATTTTCACTTACCTGTCTCGCCAGCTGCCACTTGACTTACCATGTGTTGAGTTGAGTTGATTTAGTGGTGAGGTGCTGCGACCCCTGGTTCATTCCCGAACCGTGCTCCATTTTTAGAGCGCCATTTTCGGCATCTTTTGTGTGTGTGCTCCATTTTGGAGCGCTATTTCCGGTATTTGCTGTGTGTGTTCCATTTTGGAACGCCATTTTCGGCCTTTGCTGTGTGTGCTCCATTTTGGAACGCCATTTTCAGCATCTTTTGTGAGTGCTCCATTTTGGAGTGCCATTTTCGGCGTCTGTTGTGAGTGCTCCATTTTGGAGTGCCATTTTCGGCGTCTGTTGTGGGTGCTCCATTTTTGGAGTGCCATTTTCGGCGTTTGCTATGTGTGCTCCATTTTGGAGCGCCATTTTCGGCATCTGTTGTGAGTGCTCCATTTTGGAGTGCCATTTTCGGCGTCTGCTATGTGTGCTCCATTTTGGGGCGCCATTTTCGGCATCTGTTGTGGTAGCGGTCCATTTCCGAACCGTGCTGTGCGAGAATGTGGCTCATTTTTGAACCGTTATTTGATGAGATGGTCTTTGCCGCTACAAACCTGCGAACACAAAACAAACATTGCATGTATGTGATATGTATGCATGTATGCATGTATATGTATCATATTCCGATGGGTTAGGCCTTCCTTGGTCCATTTCCGAACCGTGCTCCATTTTCAGAGTGCCATTTTCAGCGAGATGAGATGATGGTCCATTTCAAACCATGCTCCATTTTCGGAGTGCCCTTTCTGGCAAGTGATGTGATGATGGTCCGTTTCCAAACCGTTGCTGATGAGAGATGGTCCATTTCCGAACCATTACTGATATGAGAGTGGTCAATTTCCAAACCGTTACTGATAATGATGTGGGCCTTGCCCCCCAGAGTACTATACCCGGTAGAACTAATACTGAACCAATGTGGGCCTCGCCCCCAGAATGCCATACCCAGCAGAACTGATACTGATTCTGATGTAGGCCTCGGCCCTGGGACTCATCCCCAAAACTGAAACTGATGTGGGCCTTAGCCCCTAAACTGATGCTGATACTGATGTGGGCCTCGCCCCCAAGCTGATATTGATGTGGGCCTCGGCCCTAAATTGATATTGATGTGGGCCTCGGCCCTAAACTGATCTTGATGTGGGCCTCAGCCCTAAACTGATATTGATGTGGGCCTCAGCCCTAAACTGATACTGATGTGGGCCTCGGCCCTGGGACTCATCCTCAAACTGTAACTGATGTGGGCCTCGGCCCTGGGACTCATCCCCAAACTGATGCTGATGTGGGCTTAAGCCCCCAAAGTGATGCTGATGTGGGCTTAAGCCCCCAAACTGATGCTGATGATGTGGGCCTCGCCCCAAGCTGATACTAATTCATTCCTGAAACTGACTGTACTGTTATTGCTTCCCAAGATTCCCCGTGTTCTAAACATCACTGAATTTCATAGTACTAGGGTTGAATGCTTTTCTCAAATATACTCATGTAGCAGGTTGGAGGGAGAGACTCATGCATGTAAACGAAATGAACGTCTTTATTATCATTTAAGAAATGGTTCGAACAGGTAGACCAAGTCAATGTCTATATTAAAAATGCAGGATCAAATAAACTATGAGGAACAACTTCATCATTCACAGCATTGCCTTCTTTCTTGACCTACGGTTCTTCACTATCATCCCCTATCTCCATGTAAGAAGCTTGGTGGTTAAGGATTTGAAGGACCAAAGTTTCGAGCAATCTAGAGTTGATCATGTAGGTGGGTGGTGGAACGGAGTGGTAATTTGGTAGGGGGTTCCAATATGTGTTGGGTTGTTCTTTCTCTGGGTCGGGTATTTTGTGAGCATCGATGAGGTTTTGGATTTCATGCCTAAGGCGGGTGCAGTTGTCAGTTTCGTGGCCTCTCCTCTGATGGAAGTGACAATACAGGCTTAGGTCAAGGTTGGGTGGTATAGGATCTGGAAGTGGTTTAGGCTCTAAGGGTTTTAGGAGTCCTTGTCCCTTCAACTTCTCAAGCACCTTAGATAACGACTTCCCCAGGTTAGAGAAATGCCGGTTCTTGATGGCAGCAACCTCGGCAGTAGCGGGTTTAGTCTCGGAATGCCCCCCAAAAGTTCTTCTATTCTGGCCATAAAACTTTTTGTTTTCAGCCTTTTCTTCCTCAATATCCATGAAAGTGTCTCTCAACTGTCGGAAATCAGTAATCATGGAGGTCATCCTCCTCAGCTTACCATAAATAGAGGGCTTTGTGCCCTTGATAATTATCTTAATTTGGTCTTTCTCTGAAGGCCGAGTCTGCATTTTCAGAAGCTGGCTTCTCCAGCGATCCACATACTCTTTGAAACTTTCCTCCGGCTTCTGTTTAGTGTTCTCCAAATCACGGAGTGACAAGTCAATCTCTAAGTCTGTAACATACTGCTTCAGAAAAGCATCAGCTAGTTCCCTCCAATCTTCCTTAACCTTCTTCTCAAGGCTATGATACCAAACCACAGGTGCCCCATCGAGTGACATCCCAAACATCTTTTGGACTTGGCGCTGTGATAGGCCCACTGAACTCATGATTGAGACATATTGTTGCAGATGGACTCTCGGGTCTCCATTCCCATTAAACTTGGCCATGTCGGGCATTTTAAACTGAGCTGGCAGTTGTTATCCGAAGGTCATTGCCTCATAATCCAACAACTCTTCATGTTTACCCCTCATTTTGCGGGTAACTGTTTCAACTTGATCCCGAAGCTTCTGAAATTCTGCCTGAGACCCAATCACTCTGCCTGTTGCAAACTCTACCATGTCATCATCAAAAGTGGGGATATCATCCCCCAACCCGCTCTGAGGCTCCTCACGCCTCATATTCTCAAAATTTCCCCCAGCACGGGGCACAGCCATATTTGTCATGGCAGTAGTCAAGGCTTGCAACTGTTCAGTGACCTTGGCGAGACCGTTTTCCAACTGATCCATACGGGATACCTCAATATCTAATTCACTCATGTCTGTTCCCAGTATTTTGGCGAGTCTTCCCTTTTCCCTAACCCAACGGAATCTATGATGGCTTTTCAGAACACAATGGTTAACATGATGTATGTATGCATGGGGTGCATGAGATGCATGTAACATATATAACATACTAAATCAACTAAATTTTCAACAAATCGGCCTGTTATCATTTTAGAAGCTTCTGGGCTAATTTTCATAGGAGTGAACTCGTCCCAGTTTAAATGGCCCAACAAGTTCACATCTCATGGCAAGGAGCCCAACTAAATCCAAATGGTAATGTTCCGAACACAAACACAAAGTAAGATAATGCAAACATAAAACAATGATTTCTATAGAATGGCCCATCAACATTTCAGAAGCTTTGGGCCTAATGGTCATAAGGTACGAACTCGCCCCAGTTTAAATGGCCCAGCAAGTTCGCATTTCTGACAATAAAGTGAGAGTCATATGTCATCGGTGAATCTTCAGGAAGCGACCCATGAGATCCCCAGATATGTTGGCAGTAAATTCGGTCGTCGGACTATCCAAACACGTAAGTACCTAGTAATACATTTTTCCTGATTTACAAGACAAGGTTGGTGTGGGGACACAGGATCTGGGGCGACGCATGCTGTCCCGGGATCGCGGCCCGGTTGGGAGTATGGAGTAGCCACTGGGGACTAAACCGGAGAATAATAGAGTCGCCACCCGGTGTGAACCGGGAAAATAAGATTTAAGGCCGCACTCACCGCTCTCAAGGGAAGACCTCAAACCGTTGGGTTCGGAATGGTCCCTTACTTATGTCACTTGTAATGAAAGGATTTATGTAATAATTTAATCAAGTTTAAGTAACACTTATTTCAAAGAGTATCATGCTTCTAAATTCACATGCATACATCAACAAGTTCATCACAACATGCAACATCACATGGCAATCTCATGAACATTTCTCAATCATATGATAGGGAAAACTAAGAACAACCTAATCATGCTTGAGTACTATCTCATGAACATATTAACCAAATAACATGCTAATAGCCTAATCATGCTCGAATATCATCCCAAGAACACATCGAATAGATAAATGCAGGAATACAAATAATATGATTGGCTACATAATGCAAGGGAGATCACCCAAAAGGCAGTTGTGCATGAAATATGATGAGACGGACTTAGTTCAGTGTGTGCGCGTTCGTGTAGCGTTCGTAAACCCGTTCGAACGGTAAACAGAATGTTCGCGTTCGTGTAGCGTTTGATAACACGTTCGAACGGATCCAGACCTGATGAAACAAAATGCATGCGCGTTCGAGTAGCGTTTGAAAAACGCGTTCGAACGGGAAACAGAAGGTTCGTGTTCGTATAGCGTTCGAAAACGCGTTCGAACGGGAACAAACCTGATGCATAAAATGTGACGCAATACATACATAAAAAAAAATAAATAGCGAAATACGAAGCGCGACGAAGCATCGTAGCGAAGGATTTTAACCTCTCCAATTAGAGGACCTTTCATCGCACTTACTAAGCCCATGCACTTATCTCAATGCATATAAAAATAAAGACAATAACCTTAGACTTCATGTACCCGATTGAACACATCTTACATTTAACCGAATATACGTTAATCGGCGCGGTAAAGCATCATGGTAAAGGATTTTAACCTCTTCAATTAGAGGACCTTTCATCGCACTTACTAAGCCCATGCGCTCGATCACATCATACATACAAGAATAAAGACAATCATATCAAACTTAGTATGTCCGATTGAACATATCTTATATCCAACCGAACACACATCAACCGACGTGGCAAAGCATTGTGGTAAAGGATTTTAACCCCTCCAAATAGGGGACCTTTAATCCGACTTACTAAGCCCATGCGCTCGATTGTATCATACATACAAAACTAACATGCATAATTCAAATAACGAAAATAAATAAATCCAAGCAACATAAAACAAAAGAATGTGCCGTTTACTCAAGTGGTACGTGGAGTTGTATCCCGAGTACAGATCATACTACTGTCCATTCGAAATCGGTTATGAAATTTATGTCCGGGTTTCCATCCTATATACCACAAGAGGCGGCACATTTTCCATTTCATTCAAGCCACAACATGCATCCACAAACGACTCTCATGTGAATAGAATTCAATAAATAATCAAAAGACGAATATAAACTAATGAGAAAAGTGCCCTCAGGTCTAACTTTTTTAATCACCTCTCGGATGTACGGTACACGATCGTCGGAAGGGTGGATGCTCCGCAACTCTTTCGGTTCACTGGTTCACTGCTCTCGTTCGTTGTCTTACTGTTTTGAGTCGTCGTTCTCCGTCTTGTGCTGCTGCTTTTGACTCCGATTCGGTGAATCTTCAGGAACTCGCCCCAGATTTATAAAGTGAGAGTCATATGTCATCGGTGAATCTTCAGGAAGCGACCCATGAGATCCCCATGAGTCATATTCCTGAAACTGACTGTACTGTTATTGCTTCCCAAGATTCCCCGTGTTCTAAACATCACTGAATTTCATAGTACTAGGGTTGAATGCTTTTCTCAAATATACTCATGTAGCAGGTTGGAGGGAGAGACTCATGCATGTAAACGAAATGAACGTTTTTATTATCATTTAAGAAATGGTTCGAACAGGTAGACCAAGTCAATGTCTATATTAAAAATGCAGGATCAAATAAACTATGAGGAACAACTTCATCATTCACAGCATTGCCTTCTTTCTTGACCTACGGTTCTTCACTATCATCCCCTATCTCCATGTAAGAAGCTTGGTGGTTAAGGATTTGGAGGACCAAAGTTTCGAGCAATCTAGAGTTGATCATGTAGGTGGGTGGTGGAACGGAGTGGTAATTTGGTAGGGGGTTCCAATATGTGTTGGGTTGTTCTTTCTCTGGGTCGGGTATTTTGTGAGCATCGATGAGGTTTTGGATTTCATGCCTAAGGCGGGTGCAGTTGTCAGTTTCGTGGCCTCTCCTCTGATGGAAGTGACAATACAGGCTTAGGTCAAGGTTGGGTGGTATAGGATCTGGAAGTGGTTTAGGCTCTAAGGGTTTTAGGAGTCCTTGTCCCTTCAACTTCTCAAGCACCTTAGATAACGACTTCCCCAGGTTAGAGAAATGCCGGTTCTTGATGGCAGCAACCTCGGCAGTAGCGGGTTTAGTCTCGGAATGCCCCTCAAAAGTTCTTCTATTCTGGCCATAAAACTTTTTGTTTTCAGCCTTTTCTTCCTCAATATCCATGAAAGTGTCTCTCAACTGTCGGAAATCAGTAATCATGGAGGTCATCCTCCTCAGCTTACCATAAATAGAGGGCTTTGTGCCCTTGATAATTATCTTAATTTGGTCTTTCTCTGAAGGCCGAGTCTGCATTTTCAGAAGCTGGCTTCTCCAGCGATCCACATACTCTTTGAAACTTTCCTCCGGCTTCTGTTTAGTGTTCTCCAAATCACGGAGTGACAAGTCAATCTCTAAGTCTGTAACATACTGCTTCAGAAAAGCATCAGCTAGTTCCCTCCAATCTTCCTTAACCTTCTTCTCAAGGCTATGATACCAAACCACAGGTGCCCCATCGAGTGACATCCTAAACATCTTTTGGACTTGGCGCTGTGATAGGCCCACTGAACTCATGATTGAGACATATTGTTGCAGATGGACTCTCGGGTCTCCATTCCCATTAAACTTGGCCATTTCGGGCATTTTAAACTGAGCTGGCAGTTCTTATCCGAAGGTCATTGCCTCATAATCCAACAACTCTTCATGTTTACCCCTCATTTTGCGGGTAACTGTTTCAACTTGATCTCGAAGCTTCTGAAATTCTGCCTGAGACCCAATCACTCTGCCTGTTGCAAACTCTACCATGTCATCATCAAAAGTGGGGATATCATCCCCCAACCCGCTCTGAGGCTCCTCACGCCTCATATTCTCAAAATTTCCCCCAGCACGGGGCACATCCATATTTGTCATGGCAGTAGTCAAGGCTTGCAACTGTTCAGTGACCTTGGCGAGACCGTTTTCCAACTGATCCATACGGGATACCTCAATATCTAATTCACTCATGTCTGTTCCCAGTATTTTGGCGAGTCTTCCCTTTTCCCTAACCCAACGGGAATCTATGATGGCTTTTCAGAACACAATGGTTAACATGATGTATGTATGCATGGGGTGCATGAGATGCATGTAACATATATAACATACTAAATCAACTAAAATTTTCAAACAAATCGGCCTGTTATCATTTTAGAAGCTTCTGGGCTAATTTTCATAGGAGTGAACTCGTCCCAGTTTAAATGGCCCAACAAGTTCACATCTCATGGCAAGGAGCCCAACTAAATCCAAATGGTAATGTTCCGAACACAAACACAAAGTAAGATAATGCAAACATAAAACAATGATTTCTATAGAATGGCCCATCAACATTTCAGAAGCTTTGGGCCTAATGGTCATAAGGTACGAACTCGCCCCAGTTTAAATGGCCCAGCAAGTTCGCATTTCTGACAACAGTCCAACTGCATCCAAATGAGGATGGTCCACAAGCACATATTCAAGGAAATAATTGTTACTTTAACCATACAAACCTGGTCTATGGGTGGGTATGCAAGAGTGTAGACAAATGCTCTCACCGGTGAAGGATGGCCCACAACTAGGTCTCCCCGCTCAAGGGTTCGAGCGACCAAGTGAGCGCACCCTTTTTTATACATTAACGTACGTACCAATGAGCTATGGTGTGTGATGGACTGTCAAATGGATTTCCCGTTGTAGATTCCCCAGAGGGAGGGTGGAGCGAGGCTCACTTAAATACCCAAGCCTCTTAGGCTCTTATCGCTTGTTGTCAGGAATAAACAACGAGTCCTCCAAATTAGTCCATCACAATAGGCTACGAGTAGATGGCTATCTAGGTGCCTTCATAGCTTTTCCTTCTAGAAAGGTAGTGAGTGAAGGAAGACACCAAACCATTACCTAGCCTCAAAATGCCTTTGATTAAACCCTTATTTTATCCACTATAGACACGGTCAATTAAAACATAAATCCAAACATTACAAGACAATATTTCGGGGCCGATTCTCTATCCCCAGTGGAGTCGCCAGACTGTGGGGACACAAGATCTGGGGCGACGCATGCTGTCCCGGGCTCGCGGCCCGGTTGGGAGTACGAAGTAGCCACATGGGACTAAACCGGAGAATAATGGAGTCGTCACCCGGTGTGAACCGGGAAAATGAGATTTAAGGCCGCACTCACCCCTCGCAAGGGAAGACCTCAAACCGTTGGGTTCGGAATGGTCCCTTACTTATGTCACTTGTAATGAAAGGATTTATGTAATAATTTAATCAAGTTTAAGTAACACTTATTTCAAAGAGTATCATGCTTCTAAATTCACATGCATACATCAACAAGTTCATCACAACATGCAACATCACATGGCAATCTCATGAACATTTCTCAATCATATGATAGGGAAAACTAAGAACAACCTAATCATGCTTGAGTACTATCTCATGAACATATTAACCAAATAACATGCTAATAGCCTAATCATGCTCGAATATCATCCCAAGAACACATCGAATAGATAAATGCAGGAATACAAATAATATGATTGGCTACATAATGCAAGGGAGATCACCCAAAAGGCAGTTGTGCATGAAATATGATGAGACGGACTTAGTTCAGTGTGTGCGCGTTCGTGTAGCGTTCGTAAACCCGTTCGAACGGTAAACAGAATGTTCGCGTTCGTGTAGCGTTTGATAACACGTTCGAACGGATCCAGACCTGATGAAACAAAATGCATGCGCGTTCGAGTAGCGTTAGTAAAACGCGTTTGAACGGGAAACAGAAGGTTCGCGTTCGTATAGCGTTCGAAAACGCGTTCGAACGGGAACAGACCTGATGCACAAAATGTGACGCAATACATACATAAAAAAAAAGTAAATAGCGAAATACGAAGCGCGGCGAAGCATCGTGGCGAAGGATTTTAACCTCTCCAATTAGAGGACCTTTCATCGCACTTACTAAGCCCATGCGCTTATCTCAATGCATATAAAAATAAAGACAATAACCTTAGACTTCATGTACCCGATTGAACACATCTTACATTCAACCGAATATACGTTAATCGGCGCGGCAAAGCATCATGGTAAAGGATTTTAACCTCTTCAATTAGAGGACCTTTCATCGCACTTACTAAGCCCATGCGCTCGATCACATCATGCATACAAGAATAAAGACAATCATATCAAACTTAGTATGTCTGATTGAACATATCTTATATCCAACCGAACACACATCAACTGGCGCGGCAAAGCATTGTGGTAAAGGATTTTAACCCCTCCAAATAGGGGACCTTTAATCCGACTTACTAAGCCCATGCACTCGATTGTATCATACAAACAAAAGTAACATGCAGAATTCAAATAACGAAAATAAATAAATCCAAGCAACATAAAACAAAAGAATGTGCCGTTTACTCAAGTGGTACGTGGAGTTGTATCCCGAGTACAGATCATAATACCTGTAGACAACAGAACCTGGGCGACGCTGTTCTAGGCTCGCGGCCTAGTTGGGAAATACAAAATAACATGGAGTCGCCACCCGGTGTGAACCGGGACAAAGATTTAAGGCCGCACTCACCCCTCGCAAGGGAAGACCTCAAACCGTTGGGTTCGGAATGGTCCCTTACTTATGTCACTTGTGATGATATAATTTGTGCAATAAACTAACCGAATATATTCATCATTCATGATCAAGGGTACTTAGATCTAACATGCTTTCATCCAAATAATTTCACGCAATGTAACACAACAAGCATATTGAACCATTAAATCAACATGTATAAATCATTACCCAAACACATCATAAACTAAGAACATGCATAATGAACAACCTAAATATGCTTTAACAAATAAATAACAAACTAAATTAAACCTTGCTTTAAATAATAAACATATAACCTAAAGACTATAACATGCTCAAATACAAATTAGGATGAGACGAGATGCGTGTATCTTAAGTGGTACGTGGCATTGTATCCCGAGTGCAGACCATACTACCGTCCATTCGGAGTCGGCTATGGAATTTACGTCCGGGTTTCCATCCGATATACCACAAAAGAGAACACATATCTCGCTCATCCAACAATCACATCATGCTTCAAATGACTCTCATGCAATTATATATCAAAATAAATAAAACAACAATAAAGAAGATAACTAGAAAGGTGCCCTCAGGTCTAACCTCTTTTGCCGTCTAAGAAAGGGCGTTACACGTCCGTGGGAAGGGAGATTGATCCGATGCTTTTCCAACTCGTCTACTCAACGTTTTCCCTCGTTGTTTTGATGCTTGGGCTGCTGTTTTAAATCCGTTTCGCTGCTGTTTCGCTGTTCTATTTCAGGTCGCTGTTTCAGGCGTTTAGTGGACTGTTTTGGGTGATTTTGAAGGCTTAGGGGGGGTGCGTTTGTAAGGATTTTTTAGAGAAACGTTATGGAGGTTTTTGGGATAGTGTTTAGGTGATTTTAGGACTGTTTTGTGGGCTAAGGACGCAACAAAAACTGACCAGAACAGAAGGTGAACTGCGGCAGTTCACAGGTGCAGTGGGGTGTTTTCAGGGACTGTTTTGGGGCTGCGAATGGGGCTGTGTTTGGAGGGTGTTTAGTGCGACTTTAGGGCTGTGAATAAGGTTTATTTGAGGGTGTTTTAGGGCTGTGAATGGGGGCTGGAACTCGGCAATGGAGGGTTAAGTTTAGGGCTTGGGCGTGAAGGGTGTTGATGATGGAGGGAAGATGCGGCAATGGAGGCTATTGGATCTTGAAGGTGCGGTAATGGAGGCTTCAGGGGGATGCTTGGGCGTGCAATGGAGGCTTAAGAGAGTGCTTGAGGCGTGTGAGTGAGGTGTATGAGCTTGGTTTTGAATGGGGGGTGAAGGCCTCTTTTTATAGGCAAAGAGAGAAGACTTTCCTAATTAGATTAGGAAGGAATCTCCTAATTGATTTCTAATAAGGAATGCATCTCCTAATTAGGATTTGGGATTGGATTTGATTTGGTAGGGATTTGATTTGATTTCTTTTATTTAGGTAAGGATTTACAAGATTTAAACATGTGATAAATATGCATATACCTAAATAAAGGGGCTTTGGGCGTGAATCACATCCTTTGGGCATGGATTTGGTTTGACTTGGTTTGACTTGGGTTGACTTCGGTATTTGGGCTTGGTTTGGGTTAGGTATGTGGTCTATGGGAGTTTTCGGCCTAAGGTGAGCTTAGAAACGGAGGTATAACAAGCAACCAAAGCGAAAACAACGAGATTAAATCCATCAAAAATTCTATTTTCCAACTTTACCCTTCCAACGTCCGTTTCCCGCGACTTTCATGACTAAAGAAGTAGTTGCCTCCATACGAGACTCATCATTGGGCTAATGTGTAAAAATACAATGCCTACAGTCGCCCCCACTTTGATGGGACTTGTGCAGTATGTGACAATGACAATCCTATCAAAGTACGTGCAATGCATTTTTACTTACCTGGCTCGCCAGCTATCACCTGGTCTGCCTGCTGTGCTGAGTTGATAATGCTAAACCCCGTACCTAGGGCGTCGCGGTTACGTCTCCATACCTAGAGTGCCGCAGTGATGATGTTGGTTGTCTGAGTGCTAACCCCATACCTAGGGTGTCGCAGTGACGCCTCCGTACCTAGAGTGCCACAAATGTCTGAATAGTGCACATGCCGTACCTGGCGTGCTAACCCCGTACCTAGGGCGTCGCTGTGGTCTGAATGCTAACCCCGTACCTAGGGTGTCGCAGTGACGTCTCCGTACCTAGAGAGCCACAAAATGTCTGAATGCTAACCCCGTACCTGGGGTGTCGTAGTGACGCCTCCGTACCTAGAGTGCCACAAATTTCTGAATGCTAACCCCGTACCTAGGGTGTCGCAGTGACGTCTCCGTACCTTGAGAGCCACAAATGTCTGAATGCTAACCCCGTACCGAGGGTGTCGCGGTGACGTCTCCGTACCTAGAGAGCCACAAATGTCTGAATGCTAACCCCGTACCTAGGGTGTCGCAGTGACGCCTCCGTACCTAGAGTGCCACAAATGTCTGAATAGTCCACATGCCGTACCTGGCGTGCTAACCCCGTACCTAGGGCGTCGCTGTGGTCTGAATGCTAACCTCGTACCTAGGGTGTCGCAGTGACGTCTCCGTACCTAGAGAGCCATAAAATGTCTGAATGCTAACCCCGTACCTAGGGTGTCGCAGTGACGCCTCCGTACCTAGAGTGCCACAAATTTCTGAATGCAAACCCCGTACCTAGGGTGTCGCAGTGACGTCTCCGTACCTAGAGAGCCACAAATGTCTGAATGCTAACCCCAAACCTAGGGTGTCGCGGTGACGTCTCCGTACCTAGAGAGCCACAAATGTCTGAATGCTAACCCCGTACCTAGGGTGTCGCAGTGATGCCTCCGTACCTAGAGTGCCACAAATGTCTGAATAGTCCACATGTCGTACCTGGCGTGCTAACCTCGTACCTAGGGCGTCGCTGTGGTCTGAATGCTAACCTCGTACCTAGGGTGTCGCAGTGACGCCTCCGTACCTAGAGTGCCACAAATGTCTGAGTGCTAACCCCGTACCTAGGGTGTCGCGGTGACGTCTCCGTACCTAGAGAGCCACAAATGTCTGAATGCTAACCCCGTACCTAGGGTGTCGCAGCTGTGATATCTCCATGTCCGGAGTGCCGTACCTGGCTGAACTGATCTGATATCTCCATACCCAGAGTGTCGTACCTGGCTGAACTGATATCTCCATACCCGGAGTGTCGTACCTGGCTGATCTGATATCTCCATACCCGGAGTGCCGTACCTGGCTGATCTGATATCTTCATACCCGGAGTGCCGTACCTGGCTGATCTGATATCTCCATACCCGGAGTGCCGTACCTGGCTGATCTGATATCTCCATACCCGGAGTGCCGTACCTGGCTGAAACTGATCTGATATCTCCATACTCGGAGTGCCGTACCTGGCTGATATGATACCTCCATGCCCGGAGTGCCGTACCTGGCTGAAACTGATTTGAACCAATGTGGGCCTCGCCCACAGAATGCCATACCCGGCAGGTCTACTACTGATGTCGATTCTCTATTTTGCACACTGTAGTGCCTCTCTTTGAGATAATCTTGATAGCTAAACATATTTTTTTCCTCAACGGATGCTTCGCATCAAAGCCAAAGAATCTTCAAAGTATTCGACATACTCAAACCCAATCCCCTGAATGGGTGATCTGAACCAGACTCCTAGTGTGTGTGTGTGCTAAGGCTCATTCGCAGCTTATTCCTTAAGTCAGCCAACTCGATGATTTCGCTTCGGAGAATCGGATCAGTGGGTCTAACCAACCTGGATATCTGGGTCACATTCTGTGATTACTGTAGCATACTTAACATGATATGGTCTTCTTTTATTGCATCGTCTCTTTCTTTTCATTATTTTCCTTCATTTTTTCTTTTTTTTTTCTTTTCCTTTCTCTTTTTCTTTTTTCTTTCTCTTTTTTTTTCAACACACCTACCCTTTAAGGTAGCATTTCTCCTCATGGTGGTCCTAATACTCGCCCATGGGTAGCTTCACGCTTATTGGTTATAGGCGGTTTATTTCTTTTCCTTAGAGACTTTTTTTTTTCCAACCATACCACACATCATAACACAAGCAAGTCATGATAGACATCTAAGTAAACGGTCATTCATCGACCCGCAATTTCTTCAACTAGTCACCTTGCTAACTACTCAGGTTTTCACCGCTAAGAACCTATAGTGAAGTGCTTACGAGTCTAGCATAGATCAATCACTCAAAGTATCAGATAAAAGCACGTCAAAAGTTTATCGTTTCTAAGGTTTTGCCCTAAAGCAATCAATTTCATCATTGGACATATGTTTAACCATCAAAGACTTATCTCTCACTTTTTTTTTTTTTTTTTACTCACTCACTCACTCAATCAAAGGAATTCTTCCTCTTTACTGCTGACCATGTGGGCTTCGCCCCCGGGATCCATACCCAAAATTCAAAATCAAAATGGGCCTTAACCCTTAGATTACCATCTGAATCTTAACACCGATATGGACCTCAGCCCTAGGATTTCTTCTCAAATTCAATACAGTGTTTTCGCTGTTTCTGATTAGCTTGTCTTTGCCGCTTTCTCTTTTATTCTTCGATACCTGTGAATATAAAAAAAAAAACACAAAACACGGAAAAAAAAGGAATGCAATAATGGGTTATATGTGTGCATGCATGCATGAGTTCTCTTTATCCCATTGGGTTAGGTCTTCTGCGGATGACTATTCAGTCTTCTGTCCCTCAGGCAAAATATAACTTCAATCTGTCAACATTGATCGGCTCGGTGAACTCATTCCCTTCCAAGTCCGACAGTCTCACTGCTCCATTTCCCATTACCTTCTGAACAATGTATGGTCCTTCCCAATTTGGTCTGAACTTCCCTCTTGGGTCTGTCGTCGACGGCTTCGACTGCTTAAGTACCAGATCACCTTTCTTGATCTTGGTAGGACGCACCTTCTTATTAAATGCTCGGGCCAACCTCTTCTGATATATCTGCATGTGATGCAAGGACTTCATCCTCTTCTCATCCATCAATGCTAACTGCTCAAACCTCTGCGAGGTCCATTCTTGTTCAGGTAACTCTGCTTCTGCTAACACCCGCATGGATTGTATCTCAACTTCCACCGGCAGTACCGCTTCCATTCCATAGACTAAAGAGTAAGGCGTAGCTCCGGTCGCCGTCCTCACAGATGTTATGTACCCCCACAGGGCATACGGTAGCTTATCAGCCCAGTCTTTGTAATTCTCCGTCATCTTCGCCAGAATCGTCTTTATTGTCTTGTTGGCTGCCTCAACTGCTTCATTAGCCCGTGGCCTGTATGGTGAAGACTTATGATGACCTATCCCATACCTCTGTAACATCGCCTTGGTCTCTCCCTGAAACTGGACTCCATTGTCCGTAACCACGTGATGCGGCATACCGTACCGGCATATGAGATTCCAGGCTATGAACTTAGCCATTTGTTTTGCCGTGACATTACGGAATGACTCGGCTTCTACCCATTTCGAGAAGTAGTCCACTGCTACCACTATAAAGCGATGTCCGTTTGACGCATTCGGCCGAATCTCTCCGATCATATCAATTCCCCATGTTGAGAAAGGCCACAGTTCTGACAACTCGTGCAATTCTGTATGCGGCAAATGATTCAAATTCCCGTGCGCTTGACAATCATGATAGTGCCTTACCAGCTTTGCGCAGTCGGCTTCCATGGTTGACCAGTAAAATACTTGTCTCACAATCTTGCGGGACAAGTTCGATCCGTTCATATGCGGTCCACAGACGCCAGCATGCACTTCATCCATTATCTTCTGAGCTTCTTCCTTTCTCAAGCATTTCAGCTGAACACCGTTCGCTTGCCTCTTGTAGAGTTCTCCCTTCAGACTCATATATTGAGCAGCCAACTTCTGAATGGCGATTCTGTCTTTTCTGCCGCCTTCCTCTGGGAATTCCCTATGTTCCAGATACTTTTGAATATCATGATACCAAGGTTTTCCGTCATCGACCTCTACTCCCAAGATCCTTTCTATCTCATAAACCGGTTTGCTGGCCGTTGTCAACACAAGTGGTCTCATCACCAATTTCTCTGGATTCTCCCAGGTTACGGCTAGCGTTGCCAATGCATCTGCCATCTGATTTTCTTCCCGAGGCAAGTGCTGAAATTTGCAGTTAGGGATAGCATGTGCTAGGTTTCTGAGGTGGAATAAGTACGGCTTCAACCGTTCTTCCTTTAACTCCCATTCTCCTTGCATCTGTCGGATCACCAACATTGAATCTCCGTAAACATCCACGTTCGTAGCTCTCAAGGCTATTAATGCAGTCAAGCCGAATGCACATGCTTCATACTCAGCCATATTGTTAGTTACCCTGAACGTCAACCTCTTGGCCATAGGCAAAGTCTCTCCCCCAGGGGTTACTATTACAATACCGATTCCGGCTCCTTTGCAGTTCACTACTCCGTCAAAATACATCTTCCATCCTTGGACTGCTATAGCTTGGATTTCTTCGTCGGGGAATTCAAACTTGTACTGATCCCCTTCAACAGGTTGTAAGGCTAGGAATTCTGCCACGGTTCGCCCTTTGATTACCTTTGAAGTGAGGTACTCGATGTCAAATTCAGTCAACAATACTAACCATCTGCCCAGCTTTCCAGCTAGTGAAGGCACCGAATGTAGATACTTCAAAGGATTCTCCTTTGTGACTACTTGGATCTTATAAGACTGGAAATAGTGGCGTAATTTCCTGGACACCCATACTACTGCTAGACAAATCTTCTCTACTTCCTGATAGCGGGCTTCGTACGGAAGCAGCTTCTTACTGAGGTAGTAGATGGCGTGCTCTACTCCTGTCTCATCGGCTTGTACCATCATCGCCCCCAGTGCTTCAGGTTCAATAGCCAGATAAAGTACCAATGGTCTACCCTGCCTCGGAGGTTTCAGAACGGGAGGCTTCACCAAGTATTCTCTAATTCTGTCAAATGCTTCTTGACACTGCTCATTCCACTTTACTGGCTAGTCTTTCCTCAACAGCTTGAAGATAGGCTCACACACTGACGTCAACTTTGCAATGAACAGACTGATATACTGGATTTTCCCAAGGAATGCTCTGACTTCTTTTTTTCTAACCCAATGGGTATCCATGATGGCTTTTAAGATACAAGGGTTAACATGATGCATGTATGCATGAGATGCATGAGATGTATGTGATGCATGGAATATATAAGTTGGCCCATTATCATTTTAAAGCATTCAATCGCACCATTACGCGGTGCAAACTTGTCCCAGTTGAAAAGGCCCAACAGGTTTACACTTTACAATGATATGGCTAAATGACTTCAAATGATAAGAGGCTCATTCACAAAGTGGCCCACCGACATTTTAGAAGCTTTTGGCCCACCTGTCAAAGGACACAAACTTGCCCCAGTTTAAATGGCCCAACAAGTTCACATCTTTTGACAAAAGGTCCAACTGGATCCAAATGACGGTGGTCCAACACACAAACATAAAATAAATAACTACCGGTTCTTCATGGCTAAATTCCACAAGTGGGTTCACGGGGCGCGGACAAAGGCTCTCGTTTGACGAAGGATTACCCACAACTAGGACTCCCCACTCAAGGGTTCAAGCGACCAAGTGAGTGCACCTTTTTTATACCTTACGGTACGTGCCAATGAGTTACAGTGTGTGACTAACTGTCGAATGGATTTCCCGTTGTAGATTCCCCAGAGGGAAGGTGGAGCGAGGCTCTCTTAAGTACCCAAGCCCCTTAGGCTCTTATCCCTTGGTGTCAAGAATAAACAACGAGTCCTCCAAACTAGTATGTCACAACGAGCTACAAGTAATGATTTATCTAGGTGCCTTCACAGCTTTTCCCCGAAGGGTAGTGAGTGAAGGAAGACACCCAACCATCACCTAGCTTCAACAAAGCCTTTGATTAACCCCCTCAACCCACTATAGAAATGGTCAACTAATGCACAAATTATACACATCACAAGACATGATTTCGAGGCTGATTCTCTAAATCCCCAGTGGAGTCGCCAGACTGTAGACAACAGAACCTGGGCGACGCTGTTCTAGGCTCGCGGCCTAGTTGGGAAGTACAAAATAACATGGAGTCGCCACCCGGTGTGAACCGGGACAAAGATTTAAGGTCGCACTCACCCCTCGCAAGGGAAGACCTCAAACCGTTGGGTTTGGAATGGTCCCTTACTTATGTCACTTGTGATGATATAATTTGTGCAATAAACTAACCGAATCTATTCATCATTCATGATCAAGGGTACTTAGATCTAACATGCTTTCATCCAAATAATTTCACGCAATGTAACACAACAAGCATATTGAACCATTAAATCAACATGTATAAATCATTACCCAAACGCATCATAAACTAAGAACATGCATAATGAACAACCTAAACATGCTTTAACAAATAAATAACAAACTAAATTAAACCATGCTTTAAATAATAAACATATAACCTAAAGACTATAACATGCTCAAATACAAATTAGGATGAGACGAGATGCGTGTATCTTAAGTGGTACGTGGCATTGTATCCCGAGTGCAGACCATACTACCGTCCATTCGGAGTCGGCTATGGAATTTACGTCCGGGTTTCCATCCGATATACCACAAAAGAGAACACATATCCCGCTCATCCAACAATCACATCATGCTTCAAACGACTCTCATGCAATTATATATCAAAATAAATAAAACAACAATAAAGAAGATAAGTAGAAAGGTGCCCTCAGGTCTAACCTCTTTTGCCGTCTAAGAAAGGGCGTTACACGTCCGTGGGAAGGGAGATTGATCCGATGCTTTTCCAACTCGTCTACTCAACGTTTTACCTCGTTGTTTTGATGCTTGGGCTGCTGTTTTAAATCCATTTCGCTGCTGTTTCGCTGTTCTATTTCAGGTCGCTGTTTCAGGCGTTTAGTGGACTGTTTTGGGTGATTTTGAAGGCTTAGGGGGGGTGCGTTTGTAAGGATTTTTTAGAGAAACTTTATGGAGGTTTTTGGGATAGTGTTTAGGTGATTTTAGGACTGTTTTGTGGGCTAAGGACGAAACAAAAACTGACCAGAACAGAAGGTGAACTGCGGCAGTTCACAGGTGCAGTGGGGTGTTTTCAGGGACTGTTTTGGGGCTGCGAATGGGGCTGTGTTTGGAGGGTGTTTAGTGCGACTTTAGGGCTGTGAATAAGGTTTATTTGAGGGTGTTTTAGGGCTGTGAATGGGGGCTGGAACTCGGCAATGGAGGGTTAAGTTTAGGGCTTGGGCGTGAAGGGTGTTGATGATGGAGGGAAGATGCGGCAATGGAGGCTATTGGATCTTGAAGGTGCGGTAATGGAGGCTTCAGGGGGATGCTTGGGCGTGAAATGGAGGCTTAAGAGAGTGCTTTAGGCGTGTGAGAGAGGTGTATGAGCTTGGTTTTGAATGGGGGGTGAAGGCCTCTTTTTATAGGCAAAGAGAGAAGACTTTCCTAATTAGATTAGGAAGGAATCTCCTAATTGATTTCTAATAAGGAATGCATCTCCTAATTAGGATTTGGGATTGGATTTGATTTGGTAGGGATTTGATTTGATTTCTTTTATTTAGGTAAGGATTTACAAGATTTAAACATGTGATAAATATGCATATACCTAAATAAAGGGGCTTTGGGCGTGAATCACATCCTTTGGGCATGGATTTGGTTTGACTTGGTTTGACTTGGGTTGACTTCGGTATTTGGGCTTGGTTTGGGTTAGGTATGTGGTCTATGGGAGTTTTCGGCCTAAGGTGAGCTTAGAAAGGGAGGTATAACAAGCAACCGAAGCGAAAACAACGACATTAAATCCATCAAAAATTCTATTTTCCAACTTTACCCTTCCAACGTCCGTTTCCAGCGACTTTCATGACTAAAGAAGTAGTTGCCTCCATACGAGACTCATCATTGGGCTAATGTGTAAAAATACAATGCCTACACTACCGTCCATTCGGAATCGGCTATGAAATTTATGTCCGGGTTTCCATCCTATATACCATAAGAGGCGGCACATTTTCCATTTCATTCAAGCCACAACATGCATCCACAAACGACTCTCATGCGAATAGAATTCAATAAACAATCAAAAGACGAATATAAACTAATGAGAAAAGTTCCCTCAGGTCTAACCTTTTTAATCACCTCTCGGATGTACGGTACACGATCGTCGGAAGGGTGGATGCTCCGCAACTCTTTCGGTTCACTGGTTCACTGCTCTCGTTCGTTGTCTTACTATTTTGAGTCGTCGTTCTCCGTCTTTTGCTGCTGCTTTTGACTCCGATTCGCTGCCGTTTTGCTACTGTTCTGCTGCTGTATTTTAGTTACTAATCTTGGGATGTTTTGGCTACTGTTTTGGGTGTGATTTTCGGTGGTGTTATGGTGTGGTTCGGGGGCTATTTTGATGAGGTAAAGGGGCTGTTCGTGATGTGTTTTGGTCAAGGCAATGAGGGTTCTTTGGTTTGTGATCTTCGGTTATTGAGAGTGAGGGAGAGTTGTGTCAATAAGCTTGGGTGTTTCTTGTGTGTGTTGTGATTTTCGTGTGAGTTGTGTGTATCAGCTAGCCCCCTCATGTCTTGGTTAGGGGTTGTTTATATAGAGAAAGGCTAGGGCTTCACCTTGTCTCACAAGGAAGGGATTTGATTTGGTGTTGAGCAAGGAAATGATTAGATTGAGGGGGATAAATTTGGTTTGGAATAGGAAGTCAATATCTTTAATTTGTTATAATTGATTTTAATTAGGCATGACATCTTTTTAATTTAGTATGTGATTTTGTTTAGTTAGGAAGGAATCTTGTGTAATTGGTGGGTGAATATCTTAATTAAGGAATTAAAATATTTGATTGATTTTAATGTTTATTTTAATTTGGTATGTGATTTTTAGATTTGTTTTGATTTCACCATGTGTTAAATATGTGTTTTAAGTGGACTTGGGCGTGTGGGCTAAGGCTTGGATGAATTGGGCTTGATGTGAGGCTAGCAGCAAAACCAGAATTACCGACACCGTTCGAACGCTTACTCGAACGCGGCACGAACTCCCGCAATCTGTTTGGCGTTCGAACGTATACATGAACGCAGCACGAACGAAAACAGTGAACCTTGTTTATTCTGAATTCCCCCTTCCGATGTCCGCTTCCTGTGACCTACGTGACTTAAAAGGTAGTGTCTCCAAATGAGACTCATCATAGGGACTTATATGCAAAAATGCAGTGCCTACAGTTGGCTTCTAGCAAAGCGCCATGCCTACCCAATTCTCTAGAAATATCCTTACAGGAATATATGATCTATATCAGGCGTAGTATACGTGGTATTGCGTATTTCTATCCAGTATCGGATGATCACATGCAAGGCCTGGGCTGGTACAGTGTCTGCCCCGTACGAAGCATATATCGGATCACTAGCAACAAGTCTCTTTATTATCGGATAATCATGACCAAGTCATATTATCCCGATGGTTGCAACCCTTAGAGAACAAGTTCTGTATCCCTGCACGATCATCATCTCTATATGACTGGAGTGATACTTCCGTCTTGACATCACACCCAACACACTACGATTCTCAATATACCCAGCAGAGGCGTACACAGAACCTGTTAAAGCCCTAGACGACCAAAACCAAAGTATATTGATTATCGCAAGTATTAACGGTGCAAGTCTCAGGTTAAGACCAAATACACCTACCCTGATTTCAGACTTCCATAGACGCATAGTCATACTACAAATGGAATTCCGAGGGGTCTATCCAGAGCGAAGCTGTTTCCTGTACCATCGGTAAACACAACCTCCTCTTACACTTGCATGAGTATTATATACCCAAATATATGAGAACTATGATGTTATGCCCTCACAACGCGCACAAGTGTAATACTAGTCTTTTACGCATTATCGATGTCCTATCTCGATAATACTCTGACTATGGATATTTAATGATTAATCCTTCGTGGGTTGATGCTGTCTCATATCATCTCAATCTAGGAACTAATCATAAGGAACTCCTATCATTTATACATCTTGGTGATCTAATCATAAATGATAAGAGAGCAATCTCATTTGTCACATAGTTAATTTGTACAACAACACCATGATCTGTAAAAATAGTGACGCTATGGGTCATAACTGTCCAACAATCTCCCACTTGGCCTATAGCCAGTCACTCGAGTGTCTGACACCCGAACTATGTACGGTTGGCTCAAATTAATGAGAAAAGACTTTCGTCAGTGGATTTGCATGATTATTATCTGATGCGATTTATTCGATCATCACATCGCCACGATGTATGATCCGAACGAATCAGATGAATTGTCGAAGTATGTATCTGGATCGTTGATGAGACCATTAATTCTTTAGCCTGCGCTGTAGCCTAGCTCAGCTGCTAATAGAACTATATCTAATCTAATTAGATTTATTTTCGACCCAAATGGCTTCTATTGCTACCTCAGCCGCAGTAATAACCCGCATTTGTTGTTTATTCGGTAACAGTATCTTGCTTGGAGGATTTCCAGCTCACTGTACCGTTATTCAAACTATATAGTACCTTTGTGCGACTTATAGTCGTTTTATCGATTTAGGAAACTTTCTACAGTGATCCCAGACACTTCAAGATCTCATTCTCCATAGTTTAAGACAGCATCCTTAGTTCTCTAAGATACTAATGGATGTTCTTAACATCAATCCAGTGACTATCACTTGGATTGCCTGATTGTGAATCCATATGCTCAAAGCGTATGAGACACCAGGTAGCGTACATATTTCAATGTACGGTTTCTCGGAGAGTTTTAACAACTTTTATATCTATCCCAGTAGATCTTTATTTCTAGAATAAAGGTTGTTTCTCCCAAGAATTCTACGGATAATTTTCTCGAAAGCCAAGCTTTTGCCGATTGTTTTATGGGAATGTTATTTCCAAGAAATGACCTATTATCATTATTTATAGGACAATCACTGTCAGTGCGCTCCCACTAACCTCCTTATATACACAAGAATCATTTTCGTTTTGAATTAAATCATAAACTATTATGATTACATCAAAACGATAATTCCAAGAACTCAATGCTTGCTTCAATCCAAACATGGATCGAATAACCTGCAAACCTTGTTTGCTAGTTTTGATACGACAAAACCGACAGGATGTTGTAAACATCCTCCAAAAGGTTTCCTTTTCAGAAAAGCGATTTTCCCGTTAAGCTGACATATTTCATAAATGAAATATGCAGCTTTAGCAAGCATTAACCAAATGGATTTACCGAGGCAACAGGTAAAAGGTTTCGTCATAATCGACACAATGTTGATAACGATACCTTTTCGCTACAAGCCTAGCTTAGTACGTTGGTATGTTTCCATCCATGTATGTCTTCCTTGAAGACTTATATAGTACCAATAGGCACAATGCCTTCCGGTACATCAACCAGTATCCAAACTTGGTTGGTATACATGGAATCCATTTCGGACTTCATGGCACTTTGCCATAATATGGAGTTGATACCTTGTATCACTTCCTCATACGTAGTCAGTTCGTATTCCTCAATAAGATTGACATCTTTACGAGGTGAGATCATAAACCCATACCCCAGGTTGTTTTTTGACTCTCTCCGACTAACGTGGTTCTTGTGTATTCGAAGATTACTGGTATAGTTTCATCCTTGATGAACTATTTGTGTTCCATTGAAGAATCGGTGCCTGGAATAGTATTACTCTGATTTTCAACGAGTTTTACTTTCCTCCCACTTACCACTGCATATAGGTATTCCTCTTATGAAAACCGTATGGCGAGCAACAATTACATTGTTCTCTAGTGAGTTGTATAAGTACTATACTTTGGTTTCCCTAGGATAACCTACAATTAGGCACTTATCATCCAAACATATGCCTAGCATACCCAAATCTTCAGGAATGAGAAAACCCGGTTTCATTCCTGTTCATATCTAATATGAAGTCTGTCTAACAGATTTTTATGGAACCTTAATCAAAATAAGTTTTGCACTGTTTATGCGTATCTGTTGAAGGAAATGGTAGCTCAGAGCGACCATGATTAACCTTATCATGTCTAACAAAATTCGGTTACTCTGTTTGGACACACCGTCAAACTGACGTGTTCCGGGAGGAGTCCTCATTTGAAAGAATACTATACTCTTTCAAGTATATGAGAAACTTATTGCTTAAGTATTTTCATCATGGTCTAACCGTGACGGTTTTATACTTTAGCCGATCTGTTTGTCTACTTCGTGTCGAAACTGTAAAAGTTTCCGATTTGTGTTTCAAAAGAGACACATAACCATAATGCGATGCCACATCCGTAAAGGTCACAAAATATTCATATCCACATCTAGACTAGATAGACATGGGCCCACTTGCTTCACTATGAACTAGGGCTAATAGATCGGTGGCATTTTCACTTTTACTAAGTAAATAGTGTTATAGGCACTTTGCCTAATAAACTAGATTCGTAGACTTTATTTGAATGGAATCAAATCAGTCCTAGTATCCACTCTTCAAAAGTGTGGATATACGAGTCTTGTTTAATTGTGTCCCAGACAGCAATGCCACAATATAAGTTTCAATTGATTAAATCAGTTTGAGCTATTTGTTTGTCATGTTATATGTTTGAGATTCATTTATATTCAAAATATAAATACTGTTATTCACATCTAATGTGTTTATCTCAATATCATCTTTATATAATGAAACACTTTAGTATTCTAGAATATAAAGGTATTCCCGCAACGGGTTAAACCTTGATATAGAGATAATGTATCTAGTCAAACTAGTTACATTATAACAGTTTCCTAATTTAAGTACAAACCCGAATGGTAGTTCCTAAACTTAGGTATCTATGATTAAAACAGCGACAGTTGTCCCGTTTTTGATTCGCAGATAAATCTCTACTGAAGTCAGTATCCTACTCATAGCAGATTCTGCACATCAATACATATTTATGTACCACACTAATGATTTAAAATCCAATTTTAATACTAGTAGTGAACATATTTATGACAAACATATATGAAGTCAGAGCCTTGGCCGTCTTCAATTCCTTCATGTCTGCTTTGTCCAAACGGCAGTCACTCTTCCGCGATTCTGTTTGCCACAGTTTAGGCAAACATTTTGGGATATGTCATTTATCTTCCTAGAATATTATAATGATTTTGCCTTTGCCCTTTTCCACATTCCAGAAGCCTTTAGCCAAGCCTTGGCCTTTTAGAATGTCGAAGTAAGGTACACCTTGCGCTTCTTGCCTTATACCAAACTTTGACTTTGTCTCCTTGAGAACAGTCATTAACTCTCCAAGAGTTTATATTGCAATTTAGTACTTCTAAGATCTATAAAGATCCTTCAATTTCATTATCATACTATAAGGATCTAATCTTTATTTCTGATTAAGAAATTAAGGAGTCTATTCGGCAAGTTTAATGGATTAAGTACTAAAGTTATCATCACATGAATCTTCCAAAGATCATGCTCTACTATTTTGCTTAACTCCGGGCTTAGGCCTAATATGTTATTTTATCAAATAAAGTAACTTATTAGTTTTCCAGGACCATCCTGAAATTTATTCCCAATTTGAAAATTAAACCATTTAAATTCATTTTCCCAAGGATTATGTTTTAAATGCTAATCTTTCAATTTTATATTGATTCTAATAGTCCAACTATTTAATCAACGATTTTCAGTATTATTTATTATAATGATTATTATAGTCCAACTATTTAATCAACTATAATTTAATAGGTTAAAATTAATTATATTGATTACTATAATCCAATTATAAAATCAACTATAATTAATCAAATAAATTCAAGTATATTGATTACGATAATCTAATTATATAATCAACCATAAATGAATAGTTTGAACACAGTCAACTGTTAATTAAAACAACGATTTAAATATTAGTGCAACTAACTTTTAATTTATTTGACGAATGATTTTGATATGAACGCGTATGGCAAGTTATTAAACGAATATCGTAAATTCAATACTTGCCTCCCACTATTTTTCGGCGAGCCTCTAACCCTCTGTCGAGTACTCAGGAAACCGTGTTTCCAAGTGGGCTAGGATCCCGTTAAATGTCACACAATCTTGACTTTGGCCAACAAATTGTATGATAATTAACTAGGTAGATCTCTAAGATCAATTGGATCCCATCCAATTCCTAGATCCAGCAGGGGGACATCCAAGTCCGAAACATATATCTTAAATATGCCAATAATCCAATATATTGCCTAACCTTTTTCCTCTGAATCAACTAAGCCTTGGCTTAGGCACAACAAACTTAGTGATCCCAGTTAAGCGGAACCCATTGACCATGGAAAGCTTCGTAATCAATGTCGATGGACAAGAAGTGGTCTTGACTTTGGCCAACAAACCACAACTTGGACAAGACACCGATATGGAACAAAGCTCTCGTGATTCAAACACATCCTCGACGGACAAAGGCCTTGACTTTGGCTAACAAACCAATGTCAGTCTTTGATATTGAGTAAGAATCACTCAATGGAAGGAAAAATGCTTAATATTTTGTGAGGGTTTTTCGCGTGCAAATTGGCAACCAATTTATTATCTTTGTTAAGGTCTCATCATCATACACCCTTAAACATGCATTCTAAACACATAATAAGGCGCGTAAATAAATAAATAATAATGATATGCGGATGGATACTTTACACATTGATCCTAGATCAAATCTCTCTCTTTCCTCTCTCCCGCTAGCACAAGTATTTACTTCTACCCGTTACACTACACTTCTAAAGAAACCTCATTTACATTGAGGGGAATAGGTGAGAAGAGAAATACACAGAGTAAGGAGGTAATAGGCTGGACACGCAGGTCTAATTAATAAATTCTAAATTTATTACAACAATTTCTAAAATTGCCCCACTCATCTAATATCCATCTGATATACATTATTCATGCATCGCAACCATGTATTCACACAAGCATGTTATCAATCAATCTAATCCAATTAATTAATCTGATATTAGTGACCATCCAATGTTCAAACAACGGTTTGATTTTGCGCGAGTCAAACTCGTTTTGAGAATAAGTACTCAAAGTACGAATTCTTGAATTAAATTAAACTACAAAATTAAATCCAATTCAATTTGCATTTAATACTAATTCGCTATTTAATTCCAAATTAAATATCACACTTTATTAACAAACCTTTACGACTTAAATTCCAAATTTAATCGTTACGGGTCTCAAAGCCCGATTAACGTCCAACGTTAATTTAATTAAAGTCAAATGGGCTTTTAATTAATTTCTTTAAGGCGTGGACTTTTGGTCAAGTTGGGTCAAACCCAATAACCAAAGCCAAATCAATGAGTAACCCCATAAGCCTAGAAATCAATTTAGGCCCATTAGGCCCAATTAAAATAATTAAGGTCCTTTAGTCGCATTTGGGCTTTATGGAAGCGGTTTTGGACCCAATTGGATCCAACCAATTTAGCCTAGACCTAACTTGGTACAACCAAGCCTAATAAGCCCATTTACAACATTACAAGCCCAAATCCAATTTAAGCCCATTTAATTAAATCACAAAAAATTCCAATTTCACAATTTAATTAAACTAAAGTGTATTACATAATTAATTACCCAATTAACATTTCTAAAACATCAATTAGCCTAATTAATTATGCTTATTAACAACAAAACATGTCCAACACATTTTATCAAAAATCAAACTCAATTTCATGCTATAAAGCTCTCGGCAATTTGGGGTTATTTGTGTCCGATTTGGTTTCAATCCAATTAAATCCACAATCGACATTAAATCAACATTTCCCAATCGTTTCAAGTCATCCAATGATCAAAAAAACAAAAAATACCAAGAATTAGGGCAATATAAGATTCGGCCAAGCCTCACCAAAAGGGGAAAAAATAATCCAATCACAATTTCATGAAATTGATCCAATCAATCTTCAATTAAACTACATTTAAGCATACTTAATCATCCAATTTCATAAAATCATGCTCAAATACAATTTACCCAATTTTAACCCTAAATCAAGTTTCATGCTTTTTCAACGCTCTGATACCATTATTGGAGTTTTCTACGGTCCCGAGGATCGAATAATAAGCAATGAAACAACATGTGAATACATCAATGAGTTACGGAATACTCACAATGAGCGGTTGAGGCGATGCAGGAGACAACAAAAAAACTTTATGCCCTCCTCCAAGATGCTCTGCAGTGGGCTGTTTGGTCCTCCAAGAAATTCGGCCATGGTCCTCCATTGAAGTCTTCAAGCTCCAAGCTTCCAAAATGGATTCCAAGCTCACGAAATTAGTTCCCTATCACCTTAGGATAACTCTATGTGTGCTAGCACTCTTGATTTTTGCCACAAAAATCACTTGCTTCTCCTTGTGTTTCGGTAAAACCATAAAATAGAAGAACAATTTGGCCTTGAGGCCGATATAGAGAGAATTAGCATTTTTGCTCCAAAAACGTGAACCAAAGAGAGAGAGATGAAAATGTGTATATGTTAATTGTTTTCCAAAAACAATTAAACATATACCAATTATTTGATTTTCAAAAAAGTCAAACAAGTACAAGCTTTTAAAGTTTTCATCTACCACCATCAATCAATCAAGTGACAACTTGTCACATCACTCAAAGTGAGATGTGATTTGACGCTTGATGTGACTTGCGTGCCACACTCGAATTCGAAATGCGAGTGCGCTCGCAAACACTCCCGGGCTCGGAAGACTTATTTAGTGAAGGAAATCAAAGGAATTAAGGTAAAAAAACCTTTACCCAAAACTAGAGTTATGGATTTTTGATGAAATAATGTTATATTAGTGTTTTTAGCATGTTAGTAGTTGTATTAAGGTGGATAGTAAACTAAGAAATTGATTCTATTAAAGAATGCTCAAGAATTAAGAAATTCTAGATAATGAATTTAAGTTAAGAATTATGAGATTAAATGGTTGTTGTGATAATGGTATTTTGGGATATGAAATGTGAATTTTGAAGTTTAAAGAGTTGTTTGTGTAAAGGTTGTAGTGTGGGAGTGTGGGATGTGTATTTAAGCTAATTAGACATGGAAGAGTTTGTGTTGGGGCCTGATAATAGGCGAGCGTTGTGACGCCAATAGGCCAACGTCGCGATGCGTAATAGGATGATAGCCTCTGTTTCTATTTTATCGTGTGAGTGTCGCGATGCCCAACACCAAGCGTCGCGATGTGAAACAGAGGAAGCTCTCTGTCTCAGCCTGCTCGAATGAGCATCGCGACGTGCAAAGCTCGACATCATGACCCGAAATAGGGAAGCTTTTTGCCTCAACCCTGCCCATGTGGGGGTCGCGACGTGAAACGTCTGGCGACGCGACGCATAGCCATTTCTCAGGATTAATTTTTTAGCCAATTCAGTTTCAACTTAGGTTGTTATGGACCACTCGAAAGGTTTCGTATCGTCTTATATACACACTTTATAATATGTCACAAGCAAAGTACATCATGTAGTGATTATAAATTAATTGAATTGAGAAGTGATAAGCGAAAAATATATCAATATTTACCGACTCTTTTACTTAATATTTTGTATAATTTCTCGATTTTTATGAATATTTTGATGTGTTTTGTGTTATTTTGTAGATAAATAAGATTTCAGGACTCAATGGAATCAAATCAGGGCGAAAACGGCGAAAAACTGATAAAAAAGGCAAATTTGGAAATTCACTGTTCACGCGTCGTGACGCGCAATCCCTTTGTGTCATATTATAATAAAATAGATTTCTAGATTTGAAATAATAAAAGTGGATCCTCAAACCCCAGTATTTTATTTCATTGTTGTAATTTTTACCTTTTTAGTTTTCAAATTTATTTTATGATGTCTTCTTTATTTAAGTCTTTAGTAGTCCTAGGTATGTGTTGTAACTAAATACCTTATTTAGGGTTGTGATGAATTCCAATACCATAGGTTTATAAGTTGGTTATTTTATGTCTTCGGTAATATATTGGTTTATTTATTAAGTCTTAATCTTAATGCTTCTTATTAACTGGCCATTAATAAGATTGATATGGTAACCTTAAAATGAACTTGATGAAGGGATTTTAGGTTTCAGTCTTAGACTCAATAGCTCACTATCTCACCTTAGGGTAGATTTCCCTTAAGGTAGATTTCATTCCAGGATAGAGATATACCTGTCGGGCGTGGGTAGCCACATTTGGAACTTAATCTTAATGAATTCAGAGTTTCTTGGTTAACATAGACATATTGTTAATTGGGTTACTTTGGGTGTTTGCATCTGACCATCGATAGAGGCTTTTTCATATTTCCGTGTTCCAGGTTAATAAACTGATATATTACACAAACATGAGATAATGACTTCATCTTTAAAAGATATTGGAAGGATTCACAACCCTAAATAACTTTATAATATTGATTTTTTCATTAATTTTCTTTCGTACTGTTTTAATTACTTGTCTTTAGTAAACATCACCAATCAACCAAAAATCAAATCAATTAGATATTCGTAGACATTTAGCATCATAAATTGATAACATAGGTATTAAGTCCTTGTGGGATCGATACATTTTATACTACATGAGCGATACTTGGCGCCGTTGCCGGGGACTTATTTATATTTTACTATTAATTTTGGGGTTAGATACTTTAATTATGTCTAATTTATTTTTACTTATTATTTTTATTTTCTTATGTTTCAGGTTCTCAGCCACTACATGAGAAGAAGCAGAAGCTTTGAAATCCGTCTGCTTGACCCAGAAATTGAAAGAATAATCAGACAGTTGAGTAGGGAAAAGAGAGAAGATCAAGAAGCACTTATCAACATGAACAATTGGATCACCTTAGAGATTTCCTTCCAGGATAGAAATATAACTGTCGGGCGTGGGTAGCCACAATTGGAACTTGAACTTAATGAATTCAGAGTTTCTTAATTAACATATGAATATAGTTAATTGGGTTACTTTGGGAGTTTGCATCTGACCATTGGAAGAGGCTTTTGCATATCTTCGTGTTCCAGGTTAACAACTGATTTATTACACATGTATAGGAGAATCAATTCATCATTAGAGTAATATTGGGCGGAATCACAACCCTATATGTTTTCTGTTTTATTATTAATTTCCTTTGTTTTTATTTTATATTTTTATTTATTTAATCAAATCCAACTTCAACCAACGAACAATCCCTTCCAACTTCAATTAGATACTAGTAAATATTTAGCGTCAATAATTAATAATCGTATAAATTAAGTCCTCGTGTGATCGATATTTTTACACTACTTGAGCGATACATGCGCTTGCATAACATGTGTGATTTCACCGATCACCCATTCTCACGGATTTTTGGTGATTCTGGTATCAAACTCATGGCAATTTATCACAAGTTATCTCACGACAATCGAGTGAAATTATCACAGATGGCTCGGCAATTGAACAAAGGCAAGACATGCACCAAACCGACAAAGGACGAAAGCAACCTGCATGCGTGGCTTATTTATATGTGATTCGCTTATATGATTCGCATGCATATGCCATTTATCATGAGAAAACATGCAAATGTGATTCGCATGTATATGTTATTTATATTTAATTTATGATGTTCATGTGTTGTCACTTTGGTGATCAAAATGATAGGCCAAGTATTATGCTCTTCATGTGCGCATATACTTTTGCTGACCAATTTGAAGAAGGCTGGCGCACGTTGCCTGTATGATAAGCTGGAAGTCCAAGAGTCACATGCAAAATATGATTTTTAAAAAGGACGCAAATTGGATCGTAATTCGGAGTTGTTTTGGGACTATTTTAGAGTGATAATATTACCCACAAAATGTTGTGAATCTATAAAGCATTGAGCATATTTAGACAGTACAGTTATACATCAATATGACTTAGATGCTACATCAATATTGTGCTACAGCTACTGAGTTGTCCAAGTATTTAGAGATCAAATCCAAAATACTATGCAGACAACCGTAAGCACAACACTAATATTAAAACTTCTAATCTACAAAGTCACTATGCAGCTTCATAAGTCAATACTTCATAAGTTACAACTAATTCCACTAACAAGGTAGAATCATCCATGACACTCCCACAATATATTTTCTGACTCTTTATAACGTAGACCGTTTAACATCATAATAAGCTCAAAACTAATCTGACCCTAATGGTTGCGGATTATATTCTCCATGAATAAGAAACTCGTTCTTAATATCTCAAAGATAACAAAGAACATGTTTCAAGACACATCCTATAGTCTACAACGTATCAAAATAGCTTGTAACAATTACGATTAAATTGATATCTTTAATCGCACATAATAAAGTATTCATTATGCCATCATCCTATGATGCATAAGATTGACTAGACATTCTAACCAATTTCTCTTTCGAAAAAGGAATTATCATTTACGAAAGATGAATATTATATATATGACACACACTAACTGTCAAATAGTTATACTAACTGTCACACATATAGTCTTGTTGTGTCCTTTATTAGAGCATATCTAATGCACGACTAATGGGAGTATCTCACAAGTCTCATAGTTTTATATCATATATAAAACTTTATATCGAATATAACAAAGACTACTCTCACTGTTTTCACAGAGAAAAGAAGACTTGGGTAAACCTTTTACCTCATGAACATCTCATTATTATCTTAATAATGATAATGTCGTTAAAAATATATAATACTAGAAAGAAATTTGTATGCTCCCACTAACCCTACTATCACATATGTATTCTCTATGCTTTGATAAAATCAGACAATTTGACTGATATCAAAATTAGAGAACACGGATTTTCAGAAGGCTCATCTGAGTCTACAATAGGCTCTATAAGCTAGTATACTAAACTATAATTTTAGCACAATACAAACTTCAGGGTCATTCCAGAATGAACTCTTCAAACAAAGAAATCACAACAGATCTCTTATCCAAAGAAACCATTCAAAAACGCCACTTTGCATTCCTAGCTAAAATACAAAGTTTAATATCAACATTAACCAACAGATATTTAATTGTTCAATTAGTACGACTAGAGACAAGTTTTCTCAGAATCTATAATAGATTGCTGGGTATAACTTTTCTCATTGTAATACTATAAAGGTCAAAAACTTTAATAAGCTCACTTTGCTTTTGTTGCGCAAACCATTTGCACATTTTATGAATGATTCATGATGAAAGCTTAATCAAGTTCAAAACTTGATCGTAGTAAGCTATTAACAATCTTAGATCTAAGGTTTAATACTAACTTCCGGAATTGATATCAAATATCGCTCTGACTATAAGTTATAGAATAATTTTCTTCAATAAGACAACAACAGAACCATTAAGTATCAAACACTTCGCAAATGATTCTGACATCTTATTGGACTTATATGGAAGATTTCTAAGGGTCTTTTCATCTTATTAATTATGTAGTTCCATTTATAGTTTATCACCCTCACATTTAACTTCAATAAGTCAAGTCTTTTCTATAATGGTCAACATCTGATGTTACACTCTAAGTAACAAAATAATTTATTTACTCGAGATCCTAGAAAAGATATTCTATCAAATATAATATATGATAAACTTTTACTTGTACCTCTGAGGCGAAGAACTTTCAATTATATAACCATTATACAAAAGAAAGATTCAAATCTCAAACTTTTCAAGATTCGAATTTTCTACTTATACATATCATATACGTAACTGTAGAAACTAATGGAACCTTAATTAAAAGGATGGATTAGTGTTACTGGAGCATATCCCCAAGAGCATAGAAACTAATTCGGTAACACTCAATATCAAACGAATCAAATCGTATAAGATTCGATTCCTCCCACTAACCAATTCCATCACGAAGGATTCGTAGAAGAATAATATTGAGTAAGAATCATATTCATTGAATAACCTTAGAACTAATTGCCATATATTCATATGTTTGATCGTATCAAACATCTTTGAACAATTTCGAAGACTCACGATGAATTTTAAAGATACAGTTTTCAAAATTTCAGATCGAATATCTTTAAACCATTCAAAATATTATATCCGCGTTTCATCAGAAACATGTAACTAATTCATGACAACTCATAAATTCAACAAACTGTCATAAATTCAACAAACTGTAACATATAAATTTTATTATCCACACTACAGTTTTAAATAAACTAAACATCAAGTTTAAGTAAACCTTAACATTCCAACAAATAACTTATATTTAACATAAACAATTAGTCAAGTTACTAATTTACAAATTGAAACTTTTTACCATATTTTAATACAACTCAAATCAAAACACTCTCTTAAGCTTAAATCACCGTCAACAAAATATTAAAAAAAATAAACAAACAAACAATCAAACTCTCAACTAGACTACACATATACGACCAAGTGCTAAGAATTTAAATCCTTGAGTTTCATCTCAATTTAATACTTCACAATGATATAATATCACTTAGAGACATAAACCAACACCATTTTTAATACACATGAGCATCATGCTTATAACTTCAAAAAATCACAAAACACATTTTCCCCAAAACTTACTTATAACATTTGGCCATAATGGGAAAACCACACCCTTTAAAGTTCCCATCCAGCAACTCAACTCTAGCTGATACATGCCCAAAAACATAAACCATAACATTTCATTATCCAAATAATTCACAAAACCAACTCCCAATAAGCTATCATATTCGGCCAAAGGGAATTTAATTACAACATGAATTTTCTTCAACATATATCACACTAACTCAAGTTAAAACATTACGAAATGAATTAGTCACCATCTATACTCATTAAAAGAAACAAAACACACCCCTTAATTATGCTTGAAAAATTCAGAAATGAGGGAAAATAGCAAATTGAAGTTTCATCCACACTCAACACTTCACATGCTTAAAACATCACCCAAACACCTCAAACATCATAATTCATTATTAAAACAACCCAAAACAGTCCCCCCTACTAAGTTATCATTCAACCAATGCATAAGAAAATGAAACTTTAGATTTTCAACTTAAACCAAAACAAACTCATATCAAACATTACCTAATGCATGCTTCACCATCAATTATCATCAAAGAAACAAAAACACACCCCCTTAGAACCATAACAGTTTCGACCAGCCCCCTTCCATAAGCGAAAATTGGGTATTTCATCAACAAAGCTCATTTCATACAAATACCATCACCAAATGCAAAGAAATGCATGCTAGCAAGTCAATCGAAGCTTAAAATGGATAAATCAATTTCTAGGGCTCAAGAGTGGTGATTTGGGGGTTTATGTTTTCATGCTTAAAATTGAAATTGATGAGAAAAGGATGATTAAGAAGCTTACTTGTGAGTGATTGATTTGGAAATCTTCAATGGCTACTTCAAAAGTGTTGGAGATGTGAAGATAATAAATGGCTTTGTTTCTAAGAGAGAGAGATAGGGCATCTCACGTTTTTTTAGAGGGATTAATGAATAATGTCATATTTATAATGAGTGGCACATTTTTGAGTTATAAGGAGTGGCTAGATTTGTGCCACATCACTCACTCTAATTTAAAATCGCTGGTTACTGTTCACAACCCAAAAATATGTATCATTGACCTAGTTATGATAAGAATTTGGGAACATATTCAAAATAGCAGTTGTAGGTCTCAGCCTTAGATTTATGGCAATATAAAATTCATTAAAATCAGAGATGTATGAGAAAGTTAGGGCTGAAATACAAAAGTCTGTCGATTGACTCCGGTAAGCTATGAAGGGAGTTTGAAACTAAAAATTTGTTTGGGAACTCTGGACAAGATTCCTAAGGTTTGAAACCTATTTAAATATCATTTTATGAGTTCTAAGATATTATGAATGTTGATTCACTGTACCAAATATGGCCAGTCTGACGTGGGTGTTACAAAAACCCAAAGGAAAACCGATAATCCCCAAACAATAAGACACCCATCATCCCTTGGAGTTCCATACTTCCTGGTGCGAGTCCAGTAGTCACCCAACGCTCAGAAGGATCTTCAGAGCAAAACAACAACAAGGTATGACCTGAGGGTATCCTCTTTTATATTTCTTCATATTTGAGATTCTGCTATAACACGGTATCTCCGATTAAACGTACATCATGTATGTTTGGATATGCACACACCTCTGGCCAAGAATATCTATATATGACCGCTTTTACTATTTTCTCTAGTTAATTGCATACTTAGGTATTTTGTATGTTAATCGATGTTATTCCTTTATGCATGATTAGTTGTTTCGTTTTACTACTTTAGTTGATAATACGCATATGTTTGGTTTATTGTTTAAAATGGGATTAATATGCATGTTTTGCTTATTGTATGGTATGTGAATGAAATTCGGTCAGACTTGTCCTATGTTTGGCCGGACATTAATGATATCCAGTCATATGATCCCGTGGTATATAGGATGGAAACCTGGACATAATTTTCATAGACAATTTTGAATAGACGATAGTATGGTTCGCGCTCAAGATATAACTCCATGTACCACTGGGGATGGCCTTTTCATTATTGTTATTGTTACAATACATGCTTATTCTATTTGTACTTGCGTATGAATGTTTCTGCATTTCTGGACTATGCAGAATGTCCGGCCTGATTTCATATAAGTCTGACCGGACGTGAATAAATATATTCGGCTGACTTTGGGCTATATCCTGCCGACCAAAGACCAAGTTCGATCGGACATGCGTCACGTTTCTAGTTTTGTAGAATGACTCAATCTCTTTCTTTCTTAGCCAATTTCTATAAAACCATATTCTTTCCTTCTTAAATATTTTCCCCAAATACATTTTCCTTATCATCACCTTTCATGATTATCAACTTCCTTTTTTAAAGGAGATCATTTCCTTCTTAAACTAAGAAACCATCACTATAAAAAGAAAGCCTCACACAAATAAAATGGACTTTTATGGATCCGAGTTCTGAAGCTTTTAACTGATCTTCTGCTAAAAATTAAGGAAAACAAAGTATATAATAGCAAATCACAAACCACCTTAAATCTCTCTAGTAGAGAAAAAAAGCTAACAACCAACTAAGACTTTCCAACGTGTTCTCAGAGCCGAGATACACCTAAGGTAATACCTGAGGGCTGTTATCACTTAATTCCGCATTTACTATTTTGACACAGTATCTCTGGTCGGACATACATAAGTCATAAGTTAAATCAGACCGTATATAAGACCACATACGAAAATATATTTTCCCATGGTATATAGGATGGAAACCCAGACGTAAATTTCATAGCCGAATCTGAATGGGCGGTAGTGCAGTCTGTACATGGGATTCAACTCCACATACCAAGGGAAGAATAGCCTCTTTATTTTCTTTATCTACACATGTCTTTTTTATTATTATTATTTAGCATGATTACTACCTTGTTTATTTTTTTTCCCTGTTCTTTATGTTTTCTCACCATTGCATATGCTTTATAATTCTGGATTACACAGTACATCCGGTCAGATTCCTAGTATGTTCGGCCGGACATACATATTAGAATAAATATCTTGCCAGATATGCTCATGTCCGGCCAGCTATAGCTAATTTCTTAATTTTATATTATCAATTGTACTACTTTCGGACATTACTCATTGCTATTATTTTTATGTTTGTGCTTTTTCATGCTTTTCAATTATTTTACATGATATTTGCATTAAAAGGCATGGTAATATCTATCTTCAAACCTTGATACTATATTGGCATAAGTAAGAGACCATTCTGAACTCAAAAGGGTTAAGGTCGACCTTGCGAAGGGTGTAGTACAGCCTTAAAGCATTCCCAATATCTTATACTAGGTGGTGACTCCTTAATTCTCTGATTAGTCCCCCGAGGGCTAATTGTACTCTATATGAGCTAACAAATCAATAGTGTCGTGGTCGTTGATGTCATAGGCATAGCGGGAAATCCTATTTCGCTTCTACTGTGGGTATATTTGTAATTTTTATTTTTTTTATTAGAGTTAGTTTAGTAATTCAATAAATAAAGTGTAGCCCAATGGTATTTCATTTGAATATAAACATTTGACTCAAAGAGGTCATGATTCCCAATCTTGATGGATACATATAGAAAACTAAGTTTATGAATTACCCTTCCGGTGTGTACTTAAATTAGGAAACTGTTATAATGTAACTAGTTTGACTAGAAATATTATCTATATATCAGTGTTTAATCCGTTGCGGATTTACCTTTATATTCTAGAACACTAAAGTATTTTATTATATAAAGATGATATTGAGATAAACACATTAGATGTGAATAACAGAATTTATATTTTGAATATAAATAAATCTCAAGCATAGAAAATGACAAACAAATAGCTCAAACTGATTTGATCAAAAGAAACTTAATTGTGGCATTGTTGTCTGGGACACAATTAAACAAGACTCGTATATCCACACTTTTGAAGAGTGGGTACTAGGACTGATTTGATTCCATTCAAATAAAGTCTACGAATCTAGTTTATTAGGCAAAGTGCCTATAATACTATTTACTTAGTAAAAGTGAAAATGCCACCGATCTGTTAGCCCTAGTTCATAGTGAAGCAAGTGGGCTCATGTCTAGCTAGGCTAGAGGTGGATATGAATATTTCGTGACCTTTACGGATGTGGCATCACGTTATGGTTATGTGTTTCTTTTGAAACACAAATCGGAAACTTTTAAAGTTTCGACACGAAGTAGAAAAACAGATCGGCTAAAGTATTAAATCATCACGGTTAGACCATGATGAAAATACTTAAGCAATAAGTTTCTAATATACTTGAAAGAGTATAGTATTCTTTCAATGAGGACTCCTCCCGGAACACGTCATTTTGACGGTGTGTCCGAACAGAGTAACCGAATTTTGTTAGACATGATAAGGTTAATCCTGAGTCGCTCTGAGCTACCATTTCCTTCAACGAATACACATAAACAGTGCATAACTTATTTTGAATATGGTTCCATAAAAATCTGTTTGACAGACTTCATATTAGATATGAATAGGAAAGAAACTGGGTTTCTCATTCCTGATTATTTGGGTATGCTAGGCATATGTTTGGATGATACCAAACTAAAACTTAAATTGGATAAGTGTCTAATTGTAGGTTATCCTAGGGAAACCAAAGTATAGTACTTATACAACTCACAAGAGAACAATGTAATTCTTGCTCGCCATGTGGTTTTCCTAAGAGGAATACCGATATGCAGTGGTAAGTGGGAGGAAAGTAAAACTCGATGAAAATCGGAGTAATACTGTTCCAGGCACCGAATCTAAATGGAACACAAATAGTTCATCATGGATGAAACTATACCAATAATCTTCGAATACACAAGAACCGCGTAAGTCGGAGAGAGTCAGAAAACAACCTGAGAGGTATGGGTTTCTGATCTCACCTCGAAAGGATGTCAATCTTATTGAGGAATACGAACTGACTACGTATGAGGAAGTGATACAAGGTATCGACTCCCTATTATGGCAAAGTGCCATGAATTCGAAATGGAATTCATGTATACCATCTAAGTTTGGACACTAGTTACTGTACCGCAAGGCATTGTGTCTGTTGATACTATATAAGTCTTCAAGGAAGACATACATGGAAGGTAACATACCAACGTACAAAGCTAGGCTTGTAGCGGAAAGGTATCGTTATCAACATTATGTCGATTATGACGAAACCTTTTACCTGTTGCCACGGTAAATCCTTTTGGATAATGCTTGCTAATGCTGCATCTTTCATTTATGAAATATGGCAGCTGTAATGCCAAAACCACTTTCCTTAACGGAAACCTTTTGGAGGATGTTTTCAACATCCTGACAATTTTGTCGTACCAAAACTAGCAAACAAGGTTTGCAGGTTATTCGATCCATGTATGGATTGAAGCAAGCATTGAGTTCTTGGAATTATCGTTTTGATGTAATCATAATGGTGTATGATTTAATTCAAAAGGAAAAAATGATTCTTGTGTATATAAGAAGGTTAGTGGGAGCGCACTGACAGTAAATGTCCTGTAAAATAATGATAATATGTCATTTCTTATAAATGATATTCTCATAAAACAATCGGTGAAAGCTTAATTTTTTTAGAAAATTCTCCGTAGAATTCTTGGGAGAAACAACATTTATTCTAGGAATAAAGATCTACTGGATAGATCTAAAAGGTTGTTGAAACTCTCCGAGAAATCGTACATTGAAAAATGTATGCGACCTGGTGTCTCATACGCTTTGAGCATATGGATTCACAATCGGGCCAATCCAAGTGATAGTCATTGGATTGATGTTAAGAACATCCTTGAGTATCTTAGAGATCTAAAGATATTGTCTTATACTATGGAGAATGAGAACTTGAAGTGACTAGGATCACTGTTGTAAGTTTTCTAACTGATAATAACGACTATAAGTCGCACAAAGGTACTATACAATTTGAATAACGGTACGGTAAGTTGGAAATCTTCCAAGCAAGATACTGTTACCGAATAAACAACAAATGCGGGTTATTGTTGCGGCTGAGGCAGCAATAGAAGCCATTTGGGTCGATAATAAATCTAATTAGATTAGATATAGTTCTAATAGCAGCTAAGCTAGGCTTCAGCATAGGCTAAGGAATTAATGGTCTCATCAACGATCCAGATACATACTTTGACTATTCATCTGATTCGTTCGGATCATACATCGTGGCAATGTGATGATCGAATAAATCGCATCAGATGATAATCATGCAAATCCGTTGACGAAAGTCTTTTCTCAGTAATTTGAGCGAACCGTACATAGTTCGGGTGTAGAACACTCGAGTGACTGGCTATAGGCCAAATGGGAGATTGTTGGACAGTTATGACCCATAGTGTCACTATTTGTACAGATCATGGTGTTGTTGTACAAATTAACTATGTGACAAAGGAGTTTGCTCTCTTATCATTTGTGATTAGATCACCAAGATATATAAATGATAGGAGGTCCTTATGATTAGTTCATGGATTGAGATGATATGAGACAGTGTCAATCATGAAGGTTTAATCATTAAATATCCCTAGTCAGAGTATTATCGAGATTGGACATCGATAATGCGTAAAAGACTAGTATTACACTTGTGCGCGTTGTGAGGGCATAACGGCATAGTTCTCATATATTTGGGTATAGGATAGTCATGCAAGTGTAATAGGAGGTTGTGTTTACCGATGTTACGGGAAATAGCTTCGCTCTGGATAGACCCCCTCAGAATTCCATTGGTAGTATGACTATGTGTCTATGGAAGTCTGAAATCAGGGTAGGTGTATTTGGTCTTAACTTGAGACTTACACCGCTAATACTTGCGATAATCAATATACTTTGGTGTTAGGTCGTCCAGGGCTTTAACAGGTTCTGTGTACGCCTCTGCTGGGTATATTGAGAATCGTAGTGTGTTGGGTGTGATGTCAAGACAGAAGTATCACTCCAGTCATATAGAGATGATGATTGCGCAGGGATACAGAACTGGTTCTCTAAGGGTTGCAACCATCGGGATAATATGACTTGGTCATGATTATCCGATAATAAAGAGACTAGTTGCTAGTGATCCGATATATGCTTCGTACGGGGCAGACACTGTACCAGCCCCAGGCCTTGCATGTGATCATCCGATACTGGATCGAAATACGCAATACTATGTATACTACGCCTGATATAACTCACTTATTCCTGTAAGGATATTTCTGGAGAATTGGGTAACATGGCGCTTTGCTAGAAGCCAACCTTGTCTTGTAAATCATAAAAACGTAGTACTAGGTACTTACGTGTTCGGATAGTCCGACGACCGATTTTAATGCCAACATATCCGGGGATCTCATGGGTCGCTTCCCGAAGATTCACCGATGACGTATGACTCGCACTTTATTAATATTGGATTAATTAGATGAGAGAGAAAATTAATCTGGGATTAATTGTGGAGATATTTTATCTGGGATAAAATATCATTCAAAAGAGAGAACGATTAATTTGGAATTAATCGATTAAATAATTTATTCGATATATTAAACGAAATTGGATTTCGACGCAGAATTGAAATTAGATTTTCATTCGGGCGAACGAGTTAATTTAGAATTAATTCGTTAGCGATGAGAATAGTGATTTTGCTAGGCATAATTATTTAATTACGTCGCAACGGAAAATTCAATAATTTGGAATTAGCGAACCCGAGCCAGAGAGTGTTTGCGAGCGCACTCGCATTTCGAATTCAAGTGCGGCCCACAAGTCACATCAAGCGTCAAATCATTAGTCACATCAAACGTCAAATCACATGTCACTTTGAGTGATGTGACAATTTGATTGATTGATGGTAGTTGTTGGCAAAGCCTTTAATTTCCTTGACTTTTTTTATTTGGTAAATCAATTATTTGATTTTTTTGGAAATTGAATAATGTGTATTAGATACACAAAATGAAATACCAAACACACATCCATCTCTCTCTCTCCCTTTTACACGGTTTTGGAGCCAAAAATGCTCCCTCTCTCTCACGGCCTCAAGGCCATTTCCTCTTCTGTTTTTCTGGTTTGGACCGAGAATGAAGAAGAAGAAAATGGTGATTTTATGGCAAAATTACCAAGTGCTAGCACACAATGGAGACATACAAAGGTGATAAGGAAACCCACTTGTGAGCTAGGAATGACCAAACAAAGCTTGGAGCTTGATGGATCATGCAAAAGCCGAAAATGGAGGAGCAATGAACAGCTCAATGTCGAGCTTCTCAAAGGGCAGAAAAAGATTTTTATTCTTCACCGCATCGCTCAACCGCTCGATGTAAGTATTCTGCAACTTCTTTGATGTATTCAAATGTATGTTTTATGCTCAATAATCGATCCTCGGGACTTAGAGATTTCCCAACAATCTTTACTATATAACATGAATGACAAGACTTTTCCTGCCTCTGACTGAACTATCCTCTGACTCTAATTTGAACTGGTGGACCAACCCCCTAGTGACTGCCATCAGTATCTATCCTTCTGAGCTCGTCCTCCGGTACACCTGAAAAATCAGTAAATTAGGAGTAGGCGGATTAGATCGTTTGAACGATCTAAGTGAGTGGAAAGTTAAAATAAAATATGGGTTAAAATATTTTTTGAAAAATCCATGGTTCTGAAACCAAATCTATCTCAAATCATCTCTTTTGAAAATCTATTTCCTTATCCGAAAATAACTTTCTTTCTGAAAACCTTTTCGGAAAACTACTTCTGGTCTGAAGTTTCTGAAACTCCCTTAAAACAGTTTTCTTATGAAAACTATTTCTTGAAATCATCTTTTCTGTAAGTCTGTCTCTGAAAATTTGTTTCTAAAAAACTTTATCTGAAAGTTTGATGAAAACCTGACGCACGGGGGGTGTTACATATCACCGTCCCCCCATACGCCTAACTAGAGCCATGAGTTGAAAAACATGACATTGGGGCGCGTTATGTATCGTCGTCCCCCAAAGCATGCCACTACTTGTCCCTGAGCTAGGGTCTAGGGGCATTACATATCGCCATCCCCCTAGCCATATAATCTGGTGGTCTAGGGGCGTTACGTATCGCCGTTCCTTAAGCCACAATCTAGAGCCGAGGGTGCGGATCTATACTACCCACCAGACTCTGAATCTAGGATCTAGGGGCATCTATCATCTCTAGTCCTAAACTGCGTGTGCACACATTATCTTAATCCGTCAATTCCGTATCTGAGTCAAGTTACATACTGAGGTGGGTTTTTCCTCCATGCCTCGAAATCATAAAATCATGCTTTTGTAAAGATAACTTTTCTAAATCACTTTTCAGAACATTCTTAATCAAAATATACTTTGAAAGTGAACTTGTCTAACGCCCTAAATGCGAAAAAGTATTTCTGATATTTAAAAACCATATAATGAAGAATCAGCTTAAAGTGTCCACTCAGTGATTTAAAGTCCCGCTAGCATAACTTCACTTCGCCGAAGGAATTTGTGATTCATGCGATGACCTTGAATCAACTTCTTTCTTCTCAATTAGAGTCTCCAAGATCCCTTTTCTTCTTCTTAAGCTTGTGGTGGATTGGGTTGCCTTTGATTACCCCTTGATTTTGGTGGAAAATGGTTTTCCCTTCCTCATTTCCCTTCTTCATTCTCTCTCTTCTCTTTTCACGTTTCTTTTCCTTCTCCCTTTTATACTAGGGTATATTTGTAATTGGTATTATTGAAGAAATGTTTAGAATTTTTGAGACACTTTGAGATTTCTCTAGATAGGTCCACGAGTACTATTCATCCAAAATTTTGAGTTACGTTTTCGGCCTATTTCTGGTTCGAATCTGGAAAAATGTTCAACGAGGAAGTTGTAGGGCTTGATCTTACCTTTTCGATGATATAAAATTCATAAAAAATTGAAGTTCGTTTGAGAAAGTTATGGCCCAAATACCATAAGCTATCTGTAGTAGAATATTGTACCATCTCTTATCGGAATCTCGAAAAAATTATCGATTGTCCCCCAAAATCATTTCATGAGTGTATATGTGTCCAAACATAATTTATGTTATGTGACACTCATCCCACAATGTAACAGTAGTTGAGATTTTCGGTCGTTACAGATTGATAGGTAAGAAAAGTGAATTATCAATTATTATATTGGTAGGTAAATGATATGAATTGTCAATTATTAGATCGTTAGGTAAGAGGGGTGAATTATTAACAATTGAATTAGTAGTTAGAATGAGATGTATCATGCACCATTGGATTGGTATGTTGAATATAGTAATAAATTTTATTTAATTATATTTATTTTACTAATTAATTATTTTTTATTAATTTTTAAGTTATATTTATAATTAATTAATAATTAATATATTGTAACGTGATGTTAATTAAGGGGTAAAATGTTAATTATTAAGAAATAATAAATAATGAAATATTCTATTGAATATTCTTTTTAGTGTAATTATGATGGGTTAGAGACTTGGAGTTGAAAAGTTAAAAGATATGAAAATTGTACCATTTTAACACAAAAATTGTACTAAAATGAGTTATGAGTTGGAGATGCCCTAAATATTTTCTAAGTTTTAATCATTTCATGTGTGATAAATAGAATACAAAACATGAAATGAATAAGAGATTTTGATATTATAAATTCAAGCATGATATTTGAAATTATAAAATAGATAAGAGTTTTGAATATTTTATTAAAAAAAAAAAATTTAAGAAGAATCAATATGAAATTTTCTCTGTCTCATCGTCTCTATCGTGAGTGTCTGAAAATCTAAATATTAAGAAATAGGTCAATGTTAGTCAATATAAATAAAAACTGTTTTTCCCCTTTATATCTCATGGATTTGTAAACGATGTATGAGCATAGAGGAATCGCAACTGACCGGGTATTTAACAATTATAGGAGAATATAAATATTCGTATTTATCTCGTTTAATGTATATGAAAATTTGACTCATGTGAGTCCCTGTTTATACATGAATTTTATCTCTATTAGAACGAGAATGTAAATGTTCGTATCCGACCTATCTAATTAACAAATATAAAAAACTATTTTCTTATTCGTTCATAACATACTGGCCCGCAAACCCATCCCTACGTAGATTTTTGCATTCTCTAAGTGCTCTAAATGCGTGAGTTTACTATTTACTATGATATAGAGAAAATGTGAAATCTATGTAATACGTGTAGTATAGTCATGAAGGTATAGATACACAACACAATTTTGAAAAGTAAACATAAGAAAAATAAAGAAATATACTACAAATATCAATTGAATATAAATTTTTGGCACAAGAAAGACCTCACTTCAATAGCTTGAAAATGGTTCAAACCTGTTGGACAGTTATGACCCATAAAGCACTATTTGTACAGATCATGGTGTTGTTGTACAAATTAACTATGTGACAAGGAGATTGCGCTCTTATCATTTGTGATTAGATCACCTAGATGTATAAATGATAGGAGGTCCCTATGATTAGTTCCTGGATTGAGATGATATGAGACAGTATCAGTCATCGAAGGATTAATCATTAAATATCCCTAGTCGTAGTATTATCGAGACTGGACATCGATAATGCAGAATAGACTAGTATTGCACTTGTGCGCGTTGTGGGAGCACAACAGCATAGTTCTTCATATATTTAAGTATTGGATACTTATGCAAGTGTGATAGGAGGTTGTGTTTACCGATGGTGCGGAAACAGCTTCGTTCTGGATAGACCCTTCGGAATTCCATTGGTAGTATGACTATGTGTCTATGGAAGTCCGATATCAGGGTAGGTGTATTTGGTCTTAACCTGAGACTTGCATCGCTAATACTTGCGACAATCGGTATGCTTTAGTTTTGGTCGTCCAGGGCTTTAACCGGTTCTGTGTACGCCTCTGCTCGGTATATTGAGAATCGTAGTGTATTGGGTGTGATGTCAAGACGGAAGTATCACTCCAGTCATAGTGGAGATGATGTCACGTAGGATACGGTACTAGTGCTCTTAAGTACTGTAGTCATCAGGATATTATGACTAGGTCATGTATATCCGATAATAGAGACTAGTTACCAGACATCCGACATGTGCTTCGTACGGGGCAGAAACAGTTCCAGCCCCAGGCCTAGCACGTGACATTCGATACTGGATCGCCATACATGATACTACGTATACTACGCCTGACATAGATTATATATTCCAGTAAGAATGTTTCTGGAGAATTGGGTAGGCACGGTGCTTTGCTAGAAGCCAACCATGTCTTGTAAATCGGTAAGCACGTGGTACGACGTACGCACGTATTCGGATAATCCGATGACCGTATTTACTGCCAACAGATCCAGGGATCTCTTGGGTCGCTTCCCAAAGATTCACCGATGACAGTTGATTTAATTAGAATTAATCTGGGATTAATTAAGAGAGAGAATTAATCTGGGATTAATTAAGAGAGAGAATTAATCTGGGATTAATTAAGAGAGAGAAATTAATCTGGGATTAATTGAGGTATTATTTAATCTGGTATTAAATGTGTTCGGAAGAGAGAGAACACGATTAATTTGGAATTAATCAGTAAAATATATTTAATAGTTAAATTTGATTTTTCTATTTTATTTATTCGTATGGCTAAAATTAATATATCAGATATATTAATATGAATTGGATTTCATTACGAAATTAAAGTCGGACTTTAATACGAGCGAACGAATTAATTTGGAATTAATTCATAAACAACGTTCGTAATATATTTGCGAGGCATCGTTATTTAATTAAATTAGATTTAATTATTTAACGACGAAAGTTCGTTTAATCGGATTAAAGGATCCGAGCCGTTGCAAATGTCGTAGAGACATTTTGAATTTTGAATTCAAAATGGTGGGGCCCACTTCACACATGTCACACATGTGAAGTGGTGGTTGGAAAGTGGTTGACATTTATGCCAAAACCACTTACTTTCCAATTACTTGGTTTAGGTGAAACCAAGACTCCAACTACATGGTTTTGGTGAAAATGGTAAATACCCTTTAACAAAACCCTAGCCCTCTCTCTCTCTTCACTAGTGTAATACAACACTTGAAACAAATGAAAACCCTAATACTAACCAAAATGGGCGTGAACCTCTCCTTCCCTCTCTTTGATTTTGTGGCAAAATCAAGTTAGCTAGCACTTCAACAAATCAACAAAGGTGATAGGGAAACCACTTCAAGAGTTGGAATCAACACTCAAAGCTTGGAATCAACAAAGAATGATCTTGGAGATCTTCAACTCAAAGCTTGGAATCAACAAATGAAGCATCTTGGAAATCTTCTCTCTCAAATTTTAAAAGCTCAAATCCATTCAATGTAAGTAATTCCGCAACTTATTTTGAATTTATGAACATGTTTTCATGCTTATTAAGATCCTTGGCATGTTCTAGGAACACTAACAATGGTATCAGAGCCAATTTTAAGCATGAAAATTTTAGGGTTCATGAGACAAAAATTTGGGGCTTTTATGTTTTGAACATGATTCTTTCAAATTGATACTTTGAGCATGCTTAGAATATGATAACTTAGAGTTATGCATGATTAGATTTGAAATAAATTGAATGAATCAAAAATTAAAATTTTTTTAGCATGGCCAAATTCCCTACTGTCTTGGACTGCAGTTTTTTGATTTTTTTAACATGAAATGATGTGTTTAAATGTTGATTGTTGGTTTGATTGGATTGGAATCAAAGTCAATAAAGTTTATGTTAAAATCAAAGAGCATGTTGAGCATGAAATGATGAATTTAGGATTCAATTTGTGTTGAGCATGAAATGATGTGTTTTGGCTTCAATTTGTGTTGAGCATGAATTGATGGATTAAGCATGATTAATTAAGTTAATTGGTATTTTGGAAATATTGAGTTTAAATAATTAATCATGGCTAATACACTTTAATTAAAATAATTGTGATATTTGGAATATTATAATTATGTTAATAAGCCTTTAATTATGAATTGGGCTAAAAGTGTGTATTTGGGCTTAATGGGCTTGGTTTGACTAAGTTTGGTTTTGGACTTTTGGATTGGATCCAATTGGGCCAAAAACCAATTCCATAAAGTTCAAATATATCACTTGACCCTTTAAAGAATTTAATTGGGCCTAAATTAATTTGTAGGCAATAGGGTGATTCCTATTGGGCCTGGCATTTTGGGTTGACCCATTATGGCCAAAGCCCATGCTTAAGAATTAATTAAAGCCCATTGGACTTTAATTAAAATGACATTGGATGTTATTGGGCCTTTGAGACCCATTAAGATTGGATTTGTAATCCAAGTCTTTAAGGCTTATAAGTAAGTGTATATATATTAATTTGGAATTAAATTGGAATTAGTATTGAATACAAATAAATTGGATTTAAAGTTGTAGTTCAATATAATTCAAGAATACTTACTTTGAGTATTTATTCTTAAACGAGTTTGACTCACGCAAATCAAATCGTTGTTTGAACATTGGATGGTCATTAATTCAAAGATTAATTAATTGGATTAGATTGATTGAATAACATGATTTGTATGAATACATGAATGTGTTGTATGAATAATGTATATCAGATGGATATTAGAAGGGCAAGGGCAATTTTGGAAATTGTAATAAATTTAGAATTTATTTAAATTGGACCTGCGTGTCCAGCCTTTTATCTCCTTATTCTTTGTATTTCTCTTCTCACCAATTCCCCTTCATGAAAATGAGGTTTCTTTATTGTATTATGTAATTGGGTAGAAATTAGAATAGTTCTTGCCGGGGAGAGGAAAGGGAGTGATTTGTTCTAGGAACAATTTGTAACATATCCATCCGTATATCATTATTAATTATTTATTTATACGCGCTTTATTATGTATTTAGAATGCATGTTTAAGGGTGTATGATGATGAGACCTTAACAAAGATAATAAATTGGTTGCCAATTTGCATGCGAAAAACCCTCACAACATATTAAGCGTTTTTCCTTCCATTGAGTGATTCTTACTCAAGATCCAAAGTTGGCATTGGTTTGTTGGCCAAAGTCAAGACCTTTGTCAATTGCGGATGTGTTTGAATCATGAGAGTTTTGTTCCATATCGGTGTCTTGTCCAAGTTGTGATTTGTTGGCCAAAGTCAAGATCACTTCTTGTCCATCGACATTGATTACGAAGCTTTCCATGTCAATGGGTTCCGCTTAACTGGGATTATTAAGTTTGTTATGCCAAAGCCAATGCTTAGTTGATTCAGAGGAAAAAGGTTAGGCAATATATTGGATATATTGGCATATATAAGATATATGTTTCGGACTTGGATGTCCACCTACTGGATCTAGGAATTCGATGAGATCCAATTGATCTTAGAGATCTACCTAGTTAAGTATCATACAATTTGTTGGCCAAAGTCAAGATTGTGTGTTATTTAACGGGATCCTAGCCTACTAGGAAACAAGGTTTCCCGAGTACTCAACAGAGGGTTAGAGGCTCGCCGAAAAATAGTGGGAGGCAAGAATTAAATTTGCAATATTCGTTTAGATACTTGCCATACACGCTCAATCAAATATCATTCGTCAAATAAATTAAATGATAGTTGGACTAATATTTAATAGTTGTATGAATTTAACAGTTAGACTGTATTCAAACTACTTCATTTATAGTTGATTATATATTGGATTATAGTAATCAATATATTTGAATTTTACCCTTCATTTTTAGTTTATTATATAATTGGATTATAGTAATCAATATATTTGAATTTTACCGATCATTTATAGTTGATTATATAATTGGATTATAGTAATCAAATATATATATTTGATTTTAACCAATAAAAATGTAATTAGTTATATAGTTAGACTATAGTAATCATTACATTAGATTGTACCTGAAATCGTTGATTGGATAGTTAGACTATTGGAATCAAGATAACTGAAAGATTAGTGTTTAAAACATAATCCTGGGTGAAAATGTGTTTAAACGACTTTAATTTTCAAATTGGGAATAAATTTCAGGATAGTCCTGAAAACTAAGAAGTTACTTATTTGATAAAATAACAACTTAGGCCTAAGCCCGGAGTTAAGCAAATAGTAGAGCATGATCTTTGGAATATTCATGTGATGATAAATTAGTGCTTAATCCATTATGCTTGCCATAAAGACTCTTAATTTCCTAATCAGAACTAAGGATTAGATCCTTAAAGTATGATGAAGAAATTGAAGGATCTTCATAGATCTATTCTTATATCTTAGAAGTATTAAATTGCAATTAATAACTCTTGGAGAGTTAATGGCCATTCTCAAGGAGACAAAGCCAAAGTTTGCAATAAGGCAAGTAGCGCAAGGCGCATCTTACTTCAATATTCTAGAAGGCCAAGGCTTGGCAAAGGCTTCTAGAATGTAGAAAATGGCAAAGGCGAAATCATTATAGTCTTCTATGAAGATAAAGGACATATCCCAAGATGTCTACCTAAACTGTGGCAAACGGAGTCATTGAAGCGTGACTGCCATATGGACAAAGCAGACATGAAGGAAGTGAAGAGGGGCAAGGCTCCGGCTTCAACCATGTTTGTCATAAACATGCTCACTAATAGTATTAAAATTGAATTTTAGATACTAAGTGTGATACATAAATATATGTACTGATGTGCAGAATCTGCTATGAGCAGGATACTGACTTCAAATTAGATTAATCTGTGAATAGGAAACGGGACGACAGTCGCTGTTTTAACTGTAGATACCTAAGTTTAGGAACTACCCTTCGGGTATGTACTTAAATTAGGAAACTGTTAAAATGTAACTAGTTTGACTAGAAACATGTATCTCTCTATCATGTATAACTTGTTGCGAGTATACCTTTATATTTTAGAACACTAAAGTGTTTTATTTTATAAAGATGATATTAAGATAACAACATTAGATGTGAATAAAAGTATTTATTTTGAATATAAATAAATCTCAAACATATAGGTGAAAAACAAATAGCTCAAACTGATTTGATCAGAAGAAACATATTGTGGCATTGTTGTCTGGGACACAATGAAACAAGACTCGTATATCCATACTTTTGAAGAGTGGGTACTCGGACTGATTTGATTCCATTCAAATGAAGTCTACGAATCTAGTTTATTGGGGAAAGTGCCTAAAACCTTTACTTGGTAAAAGTGTAAGTGCTACTGATCTATTAGCCCTTGTTCATAGTGACATAAGTGGGCCATGTCTAGCTAGGCTAGAGGTGGATATGAATATTTCGTGACCTTTACGGATGTGGCATCGCGTTATGGTTGTGTTTCTTTTGAAGAACATAAATCGGAAACTTTTAGAGTTTCGGCACGAAATAGACAAACAGATCGACTAAAGTATTAAAACATCACGGTTTGACCATGATGAAAATACTTAAGCAATAAGTTTCTCAAATACTTGAAAGAGTATAGTATTCTTTCAATGAGGACTCCTCCCGGAACACGTCAGTTGACGGTGTCCGAACGGAGAAACTGAATTTTGTTGGACATGATAAGGTTAATTATGAGTCGCTCTGAGCTACCATTTTCCTTCAAAGGATAAGCATTAATAGTGCAATACTTATTTTGAATAAGATTCCATGAAAATCTGTTTGACAGACTTCATATTAGATATTAACAGGAAAGAAACCGGGTTTTCTCATTCCTGCTGATTTGGGAATGCTAAGCATATGTTTGGATGATACCAAACAAGAACCCAAATTGGATAAGTGCCAATTGTAGGTTATCCTTGGGAAACCAAAGTATAGTACTTATACAACTCACTTGAGAACAATGTAATTGTTGCTCACCATGCGGTTTTCCTAAAAGGAATACCGATATGCAGTGGTAAGTGGGAGGATAGTAAAACTCGATGAAAATCAGAGTTATACTGTTCAAGGCACCAAGTTCTTAATGGAACACGAACAGTTCATCAGGATGAAACTATACCATAATCTTCGAATACACAAGAACCGCGTAGATCGGAGAGAGTCAGAAAACAACCTGGGGTATGGGTTTCTGATCTCACCTCATAAAGATGTCAATCTTTTGAGAAATACCAACTGACTACGTATGGGGAAGTGATACAAGGTATCGACTCCCTATTATGGCAAAGTGCCATGAGTCTGAAATGGATTCCATGTATATCAACTATATTTGGACACTAGTTTTTGTACCGCAAGCCATTGTGCCTATTGGTACTATATAAGTCTTCTAGGAAGAGATACGTGGATGGCAGCATACCAACGTACTAAGCTAGGCTTGTAGTGGAAAGGTATCGTTATCAACATTGTGTTGATTACAATGAAACCTTTTACCTGTTGCCATGGATAAATCCATTTGGATAATACTTGTTGATACTGCATGTTTCATTCATGAAATGTGGCTGCTGAACGTCAAAAATCACTTTCCTTAAACGGAAACCTCTTTGGAGGATGTTTATAATATCCTGACGGTTTGTCGTACCAAAACTAGCAAACAAGGTTTGCAGGATATTCGATCCATGTTTGGATTGAAACAAGCATTAGGTTCTTGGAACTATCGTTTTGATGATGTAATCATAATGGTGTATGATTGATTCAAAACAATATGATTCTTGTGTATATAAGGAGGTTAGTGGGAGCGCACTGACAATGATTTCCTAATAATGATGATATGTCATTTCTTTGAAATGATATTCCCATATTATAATCGTGGTGAAAGCTTGGCTTTCATGAAAACTCTCCGTAGAATTCGTGGGAGAAACAACCTTTATTCTAGGATAAAGATCTACTGGGATAAATTTAAAGTTGTTAACCTCTCTGAGAACTCGTACATTGAAAAATGTACGTGACCTGGTGTCTCATATGCTTTGAGAATATGGAGTCACAAACAGGTCAATCCAAGTGATAGTCACTGGATTGATAATAAGAACATCTGTTAGTATCTAGAGAACTAATGATGATGTCTTAAACTATGGAGATGGGAACTTGAAGTGACTGGGATCACTGTTGCAAGTTTCCTAACCGATAAGCAACTAAAAGTCGTAACAACGGTACTATACAGTTTGAATAACGGTACAGTGAGCTGGAAATCTTCCAAGCAAGATGTTGTTGCTGAATAAACAACAAATACGGGTTATTGTTGTGGCTGAGGCAGCAATAGAAGCCATATGGGTCATTAACAAATCTAATTAGATTAGATATAGTTCTGTTAGAAGCTGAGCTAGGCTACATCGCAGAATAAAGAATTAATGGTCTCATCAACGATCCAGATATATACTTCGACTATTCATCTGATTCGTTCGGATCATACATCGTGGCGATGTGATGATCGAATAAATTACATCAGAAGATAATCATACAAATCCGCTGACGAAACCCTTTCCTCAGCAGTTTGAGCGAACCATATATTGTTTGGGTATAAGACACTCGAGTGACTGGCTATAGGCCAAGTGGGAGATTGTTGGACAGTTATGACCTATAGCGTCACAATTTGTACAGATCATGGTGTTGTTGTACAAATTCACTATGTGACAATGAGATTGTGCTCTTATCATTTGTGATTAGATCACCTAGATGTATAAATGATAGGAGGTCCCTATGATTAGTTCTTGGATTGAGATGATATGAGACAATATCAGTCATCGAAGAATTAATCATTAAATATCCCTAGTCGTAGTATTATCGAGACTGGACATCGATAATGCATAATAGACTAGTATTGCACTTGTGCGCGTTGTGGGAGCACAACGACATAGTTCTCATATATTTAAGTATTGGATACTTATGCAAGTGTGATAGGAGGTTGTGTTTATCGATGGTGCGGAAACAGCTTCGCTCTGGATAGACCCCTCGGAATTCCATTGGTAGTATGACTATGTGTCTATGGAAGTCCGATATCAGGGTATGTGTATTTGGTCTTAACCTGATACTTGCATCGATAATACTTGGGACAATCGGTATGCTTTAGTTTTGGTCGTCCAGGGCTTTAACCGGTTCTGTGTACGCCTCTGCTCGGTATATTGAGAATCGTAGTGTATGGGTGTGATGTCAAGACGGAAGTATCACTCCAGTCATAGTGGAGATGATGTCACGTAGGATAACGGTACTAGTGCTCTTAAGTACTGCAGTCATCGGATATTATGACTAGGTCATGTATATCCGATAATAGAGACTAGTTACCAGACATCCGACATGTGCTTCGTACGGGACAGACACAGTTCCAGCCCTAGGCCTAGCACGTGACATTCGATACTGGATCGCCATACATGATACTACGTATACTACGTCTGACATAGATTATATATTCCATTAAGAATATTTCTAGAGAATTGGGTAGGCACGGTGCTTTGATAAAAGCCAACCATGTCTTGTAAATCGGTAAGCACGTGGTCCGAGGTACGCACGTATTCGGATAATCTGATGACCGTATTTACTGCCAACATATCCAGGGATATCTTGGGTCGCTTCCCAAAGATTCACCGATGACAGTTGATTTAATTAGAATTAATCTGGGATTAATTAAGAGAGAGAAAATTAATCTGGGATTAATTGAGGTATTATTTAATCTGGGATTAAATGTGTTCGGAAGAGAGAGAACGTGATTAATTTGGAATTAATCGGTAAAATAAATTTAATAGTTAAATTTGATTTTTCTGTTTTATTTATTCGTATGGGCTAAAATTAATATATCGGATATATAATATGAATTGGATTTCATTACGAAATTAAAGTCGGACTTTAATACGAGCGAACGAATTAATTTGGAATTAATTCATAAACGACGTTCGTAATATATTTACGAGGCATCGTTATTAAATTAAATTAGATTTAATTATTTAAGGACGAAAGTTTGTTTAATCGGATTAAACAGATCCGAGCCGCGACAAATGTTCGTAGAGACATTTTGAATTTTGAATTCAAAATGGTGGGGCCCACTTCACACATGTCACATGTGAAGTGGTGGTTGGAAAGTGGTTGACATTTATGCCAAAACCACTTACTTTCCAACTACTTGGTTTAGGTGAAACCAAGACTCCAACTACATGGTTTTGGTGAAAAAAGGGTAAATACCCTTTAACAAAACCCTAGTCCTCTCTCTCTCTTCACTAGTATAATACAACACTTGAAACAAATGAAAACCCTAATACTAAGCAAAATGGGCGTGAACCTCTCATTCCCTCTTTTTGATTTTGTGGCAAAATCAAGTTAGCTAGCACTTCAACAAATCAACAAGGTGATAGGGAAACCACTTCAAGAGTTGAAATCAACACTTAAAGCTTGGAATCAACAAAGGAAGGATCTTGGAGATCTTCAACTCAAAGCTTGGAATCAACAAAGGAAGCATCTTGGAGATCTTCTTCTCAAAATTTAAAAGCTCAAATCCATTCAATGTAAGTAATTCCGCAACTTATTTTGAATTATGAACATGTTTTCATGCTTATTAGATCCTTGGCATGTTCTAGGAACACTAACAAAACCAACTTAAAACAATAAAACAACGATTATGAATTAAGTTGGGGCTAATCTATTTTTCATATGAGCTCTGTATTAAAACTTCTTAGAAATACCATTTTCATAATTATATAAACAAATTAATCTTAACCCATAGTTTATTAACTCAGTTTTAAGAATAATCGGCTTACATGTAAGGCATGTTGTGTTAAATGACTGATGAGCGGTCAATATGAAATTATGACTAAAGCGGACTTATCGAGTGATGAATTGGCAAAATCAGAGCAAAATCAGGCCACACTCTAGACCTCAGCTTGCGCGTCTCAATGCAGCTATGTGCGTTGCAATGCAACCTAGTGTATTTTTGAGACAGAACGTGAATTTTGTTCTGCATCGCGATGCAAGTTTATGCGCGTCGCAACGCCCAATCAAAGCAGCCAGCATCACGACGTTAGACCATGCATGTCGCGACGCGGATCCGATTCCTGGTGCGTGAATAACTTCTATTTCTAAGAAAGAAAGCTCTAATTAGCCCCTATATAAGAATAAGACTATTCAAACCCTAATTTATCATACTTCTAGAGATCACAAGGCATAGAACAACACTCAGAGCAAGATAATGACCAAATTCTCAACCAAAACTAAAGATTGAAGAAGATGATCTCAAATAATTTTTTTGGAATCGTTGGAAACCTCGCCGCCAAACCACCCCTTCCGAGCTTAAGCGGAGCAGGTAAAACCCATGAGTGTTCCAGACTCTTACAAGAAATGCACTCTTCGGATTCGAACCCAAGACCTCAAGGTCGGATCCAAAGCCCTACACCACCAATACGAGTTCTTTTTACCCTTTTCTCTTTCAGTTTATCTTTATGAATTCTTACTTCGTATTAATGATTAGTTTGCTTTTAATGACAATTATGTGTAACTAGATCATTAATTTATGGTTGTAATGAATCTCAAACATAATTATTTAATCTAAACTTGCATCTTTTTATTCTTCTAAGTTTTTTATTGGATTATTTATTATTCTCTGTATTTAAAGTATTTTATTATCGGGCCAACAATAGAATAGATATGGTAACCAATAGGAACTTGAAAAGGGGAATTTAGGTTTAGCCTAGCGGATAATAGTGTGTGATTTCATTTTTTTAAATAGATTTTCGTGCATGATAGAAATATATTTGTAGGGTATCCGTAGACAATATTAGGACCTGAACTTAATGAGTTTGACTTAAATTATTATCATAAAAATATAAGTAATTAAATTAAGTTAGACGTTTCTACCTGACCATCGAAAGAGAGTTGTAGATAATTTAGTGTTCTAAATTAAAAATTCATAACAATAACCTAATTGAAGGAAAAGTGCAATAATTTATTGTTTCAATGCCTAGGTGTTAGGTTTCTCTCTCATAATTCTCGGTGCATGTATAAATATCCAAGTTACTAATCACATCATAAATCACACAGGATTCTAGCAAGGGATCAAGTGCAAGTTATATATAACTCTCTTAAAATTTATTGTTTTTACATTGTAGCCCCCAAATTAATGTTAATTCTAAATTCCACTACTTCAACCTAAATGTCATAATTTTCATTGAATCATTTTTACATACATCTATTGCATACAACTGAATTTTAACTTTTCCCCAAAGTCATTTCATGAGTCTTCTCAATAATTACCGATCAGAAGACTTCTTACTATTTTTTTTCCTCCTCTAACGTGGTGGAGAGTTCTATATGAGTCACATACTCTGGTTCTTTACTCTTTCGAGCCTCTACTTCCTTGAAGGTTTTCAATTCTGTGATTGGGCAGGTTGTTCCTTCTAAATTCGGCTAAACATACCGTGAATGCCAATCACTTATCTCATACAAAATATTACTATCCTCTTATCCATATCTAGGTTCTGTTGAGCTTCTTAGGTTGGCTGTCTTGCTGACTCGTGATCCGTCTGCCCTGTCTGATACTATTCTTTACTTGTTTAGGTCATTTATAGGCTCTAATTTGTGGGATAAACCCCTACTTTCCTAGCAGTTCTGAGAATACACATTTTCATTAACTATCTAAGTTCAACGATGGTCTAATTGAGTGTCTATACACTAACTGGGGTCGGAACTATTGGGTGAGATGAGTTATCGCTCACACTATTGGAATCTGCATCGGCTATCCGAGTCTTAAGGTTTCCACAACTCTTATCAATTACGTTGAGGTTTCCACTTACGTTACTACCTTCATGCTACGTTAACTACGTGTCTGTATATACTGAACATCCTTGTTGCTTCTCGCATCCTTATTTATCATTTGCACATTCCATCTTTTGGCTCTAAACCGTACTGTCAAGGTTATTTGGTGGTTCTTCCTTATTGGCTATTTTCTAGACTTCTACCTTTTTACTCTTGCTATATGCTACATTTATGCCTTTTTAATTCTTATTGTTCGTAATGGTACTCCTGTTAACTTCCAAATATTTACATTCTTATGGGTCTGTCCTTTATGAACCTACGCGAGTTTCTATTAGTATTAGTCTGATCTATTGGTTCTCATTGGTATTGTAAACTTGCCCATCTTGATTTATATCGGGTTCTTTCTCTTGTAACCTTAGGAATCTCTTTGGTTCCTTTCTAGGTAAACCATCGCTCAAGGTCTGTTGTCCCTACCTCAGAATACAGTATCACAGGTATTGGGCTCTGTTACGGTTACATTTATCTATGTTGGCAAATGATGGGATGATCATCTTATATCTTAACGAATGTCGACATCCTTGTTCTGATATACTATACCCTGGTAGAGTCTATTACTCATGTAAGGTAGATATGAGATAGACCCCGTCAAGACCGTTTCCTTGACTGGTATCGCTGAGAGATGAGGATTTAGGCATATTAGAACCCTATCTATCAGATTCATAGAGTAAGGCAGTTAGTCATTTCTCTTTACGATCTTCACTTATTTGCCTACGAGCCTGAGTTTGGGGATCTAAAATCTCTACACACTTATTGGCATCTCTTGTGTTTTGGAACTTCCACGTTTAATCTTGGTTTCATGTTTCTCTTATCTTTATGACTACCCTTCGTTACTCTGGGAACTTGCTTTCTAAATGAGGTACTTGAAGCTATTGGGTCTATTTGACGGAATTCGATAATGAGGGGATGAGTCTTAGTAGGAAAGAAGGAATCTTTTGAGAAAGGGAAGAAACCCTACTTAGGTCTACTTGACATTTTTCTCCTGCTCAGACTTATTCTATTCACTTTACTACTATAGGTTCTGATACTTCTTTATTTATCTGTTTTCGTATCTTTATCTCTTATTGACTCTGGTTGTTTGAACATCTATGTTCAATTCTTTACACTTCTTATAGCTTTAGTTTCTGACTCCTTTGTGTAACTATTCTTATAACCTTACTATCGGTTCTTATAACTCATCTTGAACTTCTGTTGATAAGCCACGGTAACTAGAGAAGGATTTATGGTAGAATAAGGCTTATGGTTACTTTACAAGAAGAAGATTCAGATAGCTTTGGAAATTTTACTAACCCGTCCATAGAACTTGAGAACACACTCGAGGATCAGATATTGGAGAGGTAGTGCCTCGCATACTAGTTTCCTGGCATACTACGTATACAAGACCCCAGTACTCTACACACTGCAGTCACTGAATCCCTAGACCATGCTCTGATACCATCTTTGAAACATCCTCAATCTGGGAGATGCTACCGGCAGTGAATAGGTCGTACTATCCCCCTAAGCCTCTAACTTTCTAACTATGAACAACACTGATACTCCTTTCTTGAACATAGTCTCATGTATGAGACCATTGCCCAAACCCATTACCTAGAAAGTAAAACAATACAAACAACTAAATACTCAACATCAATTATCTTAACAACTCTATACAAAATAATTATACACAACTTCACTTTACAAATATTTGGAACTGGACTTTATTTAACATGATCAGATTCCATCACTGCCTTAACTTGGTGGACAGAACACCCTAGTGACTGCCATCAGTATCCATCCTCTTGAGCTTGTACTCCAGGTGACCTGCAAAATAAAGAAACTCGGAGTATGGATTATATCGTTTGAACGATCTAGGTGAGTGGACAGTTAAAATAAAATAAGAACTCAAATATTTTTTGAAAGATCCATGGTTCTAAAATTGAATTTATCTCAAGTCATCTCTTTTGCAATCTCTTTCTTTATTTGAAACCACTTCCTCTCTGGAAATATTTTTCGAAAACTACTTCTGTCTGAAATTTCTGAAAACTTTTGTAAAACAGATTCTTATAAAAAACTCTTTCTTGAAATCATCTTTTCTTTAAAGTTATCTTTGAAAATCTGTTACTGGAAAACCTTTATCTGAAAGTCAGCTGAAAACCTGATGCATGGGGGCGTTACGTATCGTTGTCCCCTCATACAGCTAACTAGAGCCAGAAGTGAAAATCCATGACATTGGGGTGTTACGTATCACCGTCCCCCAAAACATGCCACTATATGTCCATGAAACTATCTAGAGGCGTTACGTATCGCCATCCCCTTAGCCCTAAAATATGGTGGTCTTGGGGCGTTACGTATCACCGTCCTCAAAGCCACAAATCTATAGCCGGGGTGCAGATCTTTTCTACCCTCCAGACTCTGAATCTACTATCTATGGGCATTTGTCATCCCTAGTCCTGAACTGTGTGTGCACACGATATCTGAATTTGTCAATTCCATATCTGAGTCAAGTTACACATTGGGGTGGGTTTTTCCCTCATGCCCCGAAATCACTGAAATCATAATTTGAAATCATCACTTTTCTAAATCATTTCTCTAAGGATTTTTCATCAAAATAATTTGGGAGTAAATTTGGCTAACGCCCTAAATACGGAACAGTGAATCTGATATTTGAAACAACATAATGTAAAAAGATCAACTTAAGGAAAGAGTGTACACTCACTGATTTGGAGTTCTGTTAGCATAAATTCACTTCGCCGAAGGAATTTTTGATTCCTGCGATAACCTTTATTGGTAAGTAAATTAGAATACTAATAATGGAACATACTTCAAAATTATCATCGCTATATGATATCCTACTTTTGTGACATAATAAAGTATGTGTATATGAGATGATACGAAACTCTAAGGGTGTTTTCTAACATATTAGTTTAAAATTGGAAGGGTTAAATCTGATTCTAGAATTTGGTCATGCGCCGCGACGCCGGACGTTGCGCGTCGCGAAACGCACTAGTTCAGAGCTGAGACAGAGCCTCTGCTTGCTCTGCATCGCGATGCTAAGCTTTGAGCGTCGTGATGCCAACTCGATCAGAACTAGGTAGTGAGCTTCTGTATGGTACGCGTCACGACAATGGGGGTTTAGCGTCGCAATGCTAGACCGATTTCGAAGTCAAGCTTCAACTCTTCAATGCCATTCACAAGTAATCCACACACCCTTAGACTAACACAAAACATAAACATTTTTCTAAACCTCAACATTGATCAAGACTCATCTCACATTATCGCCTAACATAAATCTTTACTTAGTATCTTTAAATCACAAGTAATAATCCCTCAACACATTTAAAGACACAAAGGCTTCCTTCCATACTCAATGCTATCAATTCATTCTCCAAAATGCATGCTAATTACACCTTTAATGTCAATTAAGCAATTTTAAATCCTAGGGCATGCATTGCACGAAATTGGGAATTTGATTTCCTTACCCAAAATTGAAAAATAAAGAAAGGAAAAGGAGTTAGAAGCTTACTTGACCAAGATAATCTTGAGAACTCATCCCCATTTTATCACAATCTTCCACGAAGATGAAGAAGATTTGAGTTCCCTTGGAAGCCATAGCCCACGTTTTTTTTTTCTTTAGAGGAGATGAGTGAATAGTGTCCTTTTTATAGGGCAATTGGCTGATTTTTTGTAATGAATTGGGTGGTCAAGATTGAGCCACATCACCACATTCTAGGTTATTCTCGAAATCTACTATCGCAGCCGTATTGATCTCGATTTTTGACCTATTTCTGGTTTGAATTTCGAAAAATATCCAACGCTAATGTTGTAGGTATCGGTCTTAGATTTCTCACGATATAAAATTCATAAAAAAATGGAGATTTTATGATAAAATTATGGGCCAAATACCATAGGCTATCCGGAATGGAACATCGTATAATTTCATATCGAAAATTCGAAAAATTTACCGATTGTCCCCAAAGTCATTCAGACATAATTTATATTATGTAACACTCGTCCCACAATGTAACAGTAGTCAAGATTACGAGTCGTTATAAATTCCCCCCTTTTAAATAGGATTCGTCCTCGAATTGGTTTGAAGGTATCTGACCTCTGCTACTCTTATCTTTCTTTACTTATTTTTTACTATCTTGCTTAAGAACTGGATACTATGACTTCTGGGAATCTCTTACCCTGATATACTCCATTTGATTTTTTTATAGATAAATGCTCAATCCTGGGGGTTTGTGCTATATCTTTAGACTTCTTGCAGAGGTGACGCTCTTAATGAAAGTTATCCTTCATAAAATTCTATTTATTTCTTGGTATTGTCTGGAAACTGTTGGTATTGTCTGGGCCCAACTTGAGTTAAAACTAAGATCCTTGTCAAGCTATTCATTTATCACTCAAGTAGCAAACATACGTACTATTTGTCTTACCTTAACATCTGCTTATAGTATAATACCTGTAGGACACAGAAATCGGCGACGCTGTTCCAGGCTCGCGGTCCGGTCGCGAGTATGGAGTAGCCCGTGGGGAACTAAACCGGAGAATAATGGAGTCGCCACCCAGCATGAACTGGGAAATAATTTAAGGTCGCACTCCCCACGCAAGGGGATACCTCAAACCGTTGGGTTCGGAATGGTCCCTTACTTATGCCACTTGTAATGAACGGATTCGCGCAATAATTTAACAAAGTCTACGCAATATACACATGCAAGAATAACATATATCTAAGTTTGCATACATAAGAGTAAAACTTACATCTAAGTTTGCTTACACATGAGTAGAACCTATATCTAAGTTTGCATGCATAAAAGTAAATCGAAATAATGGCAAGCACATAATTTCATGAACATATTAAATTGATAAATGCGGAAAGCATGAATAAATAATAATTGTCTAAACATAAACTTTGAATAGATATAATTAAGCTCCTAATGCGAAAGAAATAACTAAATCATGCATGGAAATAACGTGCTATTTCTAATGAACCATGGATAAACACAAGATTAGATAAAATGAAATATGTGTGTTTCTCAAGTAGTATGTGGAATTGTATCCCAAGTTCAGACCGCACTACCGTCCATTCGGATTCGGCTATGAAATTTACGTCTGGGTTTCCATCTGATATACCACGAGAGATAGCACAAAATCATTCCTCCCACAACCATAATATACATGAACCAACAATACGCATGCGAAGAAATACTAATAAATAATTAAAAAGATAAACGAGAATAAATAAAAGGGTGCCCTCAGGTCCTACCTTTTAAGTCGCTTCTCGGAAGTGTGTTGGGACGTCGCCGGAAAGGTTAATGTTTCCGCTATTTTTCTGGTTCGCTGGAATCGTTAATATTTTCGCTGTTTTGGGCTGTTGTTTTCTCTATTTTTACTGTTGTTTTCACTCGCTATTTTATGTATTTTCTGCTGCTATTTTGTCTCAATTTTTTCACTGTTTTGGAACGATTTTTGGATTGTTTTGGGGTGATTTTTTGGGGTTATTTTGCTGATGTTTTGGGGTTGTTTCAGGGACTATTTTGGCCTGTTTTAGGGTCGGTTTTGCAGGATTATTTGTTGGTTTGTTTGGTGTTCACGTGGTTGCATGGGTTGAAGGTGGCTTGTTTATTATTTGTTGCCTTGTCGGCAATGTGGGTCTATTGTTAAAAGAAGAGTGAACTGTGTGGAGTGGTACAGTTTGTGTGTATTCATGGCTGGTGAAAGGCGTGATGAGCTGCTGCGAGTCAAGGGGAGAGTAATGATTGGCTTATTATGTGTGGTTTGTGTGCATATCAGTGGGGGAATAGTTTATGGTTTTGAGTGTGTTCCCTTGTTGGTAAAGTGGTATGGCAGTGCCTAAAGTGAGTGGGTTGAGTGGTCGTATGCGTGAAGGTGGTTGATTAATGAGGAGTTGTGGGGCTGTTTTCTTGTTGAGGTTTTAGGGTTTAGTTTGGTCGGTTGGTGAGTGGCGTGTGAGGCTAGGGTTTGTTGTTTTGCTGAGAGTGGCGTGAGTCTTTTCCGTGAGGATGCTAGGGGCTGCGTGGTGTGAGAGAGGAATAGGGTTTGTTGGCTTTTACGTGTGCATGGTGTTTAGGTTGAAAAAGGGACGTGTGTGGCTTATGGCCTGAAATGAGCGAATGTATTAGGGTTTTTCTTTCCGAGAGAGAGATAAGAGAGAGATGGAGGGGCTAGGGTTTATTTTGCCGAGAGAGTCCAGTGAAAGAGAGGGGGCGTCAAGATTACGAGGAAGAAGAGAGGCATTTTATAAGAGTGGGTTAGGGTTGTCCTTGTATGGGTAGGAAATGAAGATTGTGTGATCATGTGAAATATTTAATTAGTTTGTTATAAGGAAAAGATTTCTTCAATTTAGGAAGGTGATTTGTTTTAGTTTAGGAAATGGATTTATGGGATTTGATTTGATTTATTTAATTTAGGCATGTGATTTATTTAAATTAGGAAGGTGATTTGTTTGGATTTTAACATGTGTTTAATGTGTTGGATACTTTTTTGGATTGGGCTTGGAGGCTTGTGGTCGTGTGGGATGGCTCTTTGGTGGGCTTGGTCTGTGGCTTGGTGTTGGATACGGGGATTTTTGGGCCAAGTCTAACAGTTAAAACATAGATTAATCGAGCGAACCCGAGGCTAAACAAACAAATTAAATCCAGCAAGGTGTTTATTTCTTGAATTTCGATCCCCTTCCGACGTCTGTTTCCCGTGACTTCCACAACTTAAAGGGTAGTGCCTCCATATGAGGCTCATCATCGGGTCTTATGCAAAAATGCAGTGCCTACAATACCCTTGCTATAGTAGCATACACTGCACTAAAGTTCTTGAATTCTTGGCCGTGAGGTAATTCCTCGTCTATAATCCCTGAAATTTCCGCTAAACACTCTATACAACTGTCATATTATGACCATGGTCATGCATCACATAAATCTCATTGCTAACTCTCTAGTTACATTCAACATCCTCTAACTTTATAATATATATAAGTTATCGTTTCTTATTTAATACTTCTTACGACTTTTTAGATGGGCATTTCTAAGTCTTATCTTTTTTATTCATTGTAGACTCAATAACGTATTTAACTTTGTTAACTATGTCTTCGGGTTCTTCTTAGTTGGCACTATCGAGTCTCCAGTAATACTACTGTTTCATATGGCTTCTGTCTTAACTCGAAGATGAATATATAAAAGAGTAACTCTTGTTGCCACTACCAATGATCATACTTGATTGCTCAATCTGGTTCTAGCATTCTTCTATTTAACTCTTCTTTTCTCTCGGCTATATTTCAACAAGTATCACTTCCGACCTTCAAGTTCTCGTGTTTCTATCTATCTTTGGGGCTCATGACCTTATAGTATTATAACCAATCTCTTTCCATGTTCTAAATTTACCATCATAGTTTTCCCAATACCTTTTTAACTTTAAGATATTAATTGTGGATATAAGTCTGACGGTAAACTTTAGAAACAAAGTGTTTATATTAATTCTAACTATACGTGAACTTGTTCTTAAATCGTATTCCCTGTTATTGACTTTGACGCCGGAGATTCATTCATGGCTAGAGTTCATGCTCTTATCATACTTTACTTTTATTGTTACTATACATCTGGTTGTTGTCTTTCTCACCAACTTGTTCTCCATACCCGGTTACACAAACTTGTAAATTTTATCTTTATCCGATGACCATTTACATAAATTATACCTTGATAACTCACCCATTGCACTAAATGCAGCATTGTAGTAAACTTATCTTTTCGATCCCATACTACACTACATATCTATCAAACCACTTATACCTGTGGCTAAGGCCATCCCAAACCCGTGGTGGTTAGGTCAACTTAAACTATGGCTGGTTACTTCATATGGATTACGTGAGTTAAGACGCAATAGAACTTTAGTTTTAAAATAAGGGGCCCGGCTCGGGCCCTCAACCAAAAAAGCCCGGGCTCAGCCCGACCCGGGCTTAAAATAAATAATTATATATTTATATTTATAAAATATATATATTTATATAATAAATTTTATATATTTATAATTTTTATACCGGGCCTAATTTCAAATTGTCGGGCTCGGGCCAGGCTTATCAAAGCCCGGCCCGTTGCCATCCTTACATTCCAATACTAAGAAATCTTGTTGTTACATACCTCTGTCATCGCTTACTCAGTATTCTCTCCTATTATCGCCACACCATCGACAGTTCCACTTCCAACCATTTTTCTCATTGTTCTTTTCGTTTTCTTTTATGCTTTATTCTATACTTGCAACTTCAGTGATCTATGCCTTGGTATCCCTCATGGATTCATATGTTTTCTGGGAATGTCTTAGGGACAACATCAAGGTCTATCTCTGCTATTGTTGTCTAACGAGAGTTGGGAGGGTGGGTTCGATCCTAAAGTCTTTCCAGTTATGGTGGTCTCATTAATTATGCGTGATGCAGTTGCACATGCTACTCATATATAATCCTAGGATTCTTTTCTTACATATTTGATTTTGGCTCCCACCCCAAGGTACTTCTGCTAGGATCTATCTGAATTTCCTCTTGCAACTTTACTCCTGATTCATTTTCGGCTATCAGTTATACTACCTCTTACTGAGAATCTCCTTAAGGTTCATGCTCTCTGTGAACCCTACCATACTTCCTCTGTTATCCCTCCTCATCTCAGTTCCTTGAACCCCTTACGTCTTTTCTACTTAGGAAGCTCCATCATCCATGATGGGTTAAGGTATCACTACTAATGCTTTTGGTTCGTGTGTTACTCTCTTACTAATTTTTTTCCTCCTGTAACATGGTGGAGAGTTCTATATGAGTCACATACTCTGGTTCTTTACTCTTTCGAGCCTCTACTTCCTTGAAGGCTTTTAGTTCTGTGATAGGGTAGGTCGTTCCTTCTAAATTCGTCTAAACAAACCGTGAATGCTAATCACTTATCTCATACAAAATATTACTAACTTCTGATCCATATCTAGGTTCTGTTGAGCTTCTTAGGTTGGTTGTCTTGCTGTCTCGTGATCTGTTTGCCCTGTCTGATACTCTTCTTTACTTGTTGAAGTCCTTGCTAGGCTCTAATTTGTGGGATAGACACATGTGTTCCTAGGATATTTGAGAATACATGTTTTCATTAACTGTCTAAGTTCAACGATGGTCTGATTATGTGTCTATACACTAACTGGGGTCAGAACTACTAGACAAGAGAGTTATCACTCACACGGTTGGAATCTGCATCGGCTACCCCAAGTCTTAAGGTTTCCACAACTCTTATCAATTACGTTGAGGTTTTTAGGAGGAATAGATATGCCGAGAGAAGCAGAACGCGTGCGGGATCAAATCCAGAGCATTTGTTTTTCGGCAATACCCTAAAAGTGTATTAAAATATTTATTTCCATAAAATTAAAATTATTCCAATGCACTAAACACATATATCATCATATATTAATTTTTCATTCATCAATATAATTTCAAGTTTAAATAAATATTCTAAACACTTTAACAATCTTATCAACACTTAATAATATTCTCCAACAATTGTCAAATATAAATCACGCATATAAAATCAATATATCATCCATACATTAATTTTCTATACACTTTAATGTTTAAAAATCCTCACATACATGCTTACAATTATCCAACAATTCCATAAATAATTTTTCCAACAACAACAAGCCATCAATAAATTTATAAAATAAATTTACCTACAATAGCTTTTAATCCTTGCCAATTTGAGAAGCTTTGAATGAAATCCTCAAATACACCAAGCTCTTTGTTAGGAGAAACTGTTTATGGAATTTTTGGATAATTATAAGCTTGTATGTGAGGATTTTTAAGTATTAAAGTGTATAGAAAATTAATGTATGGATGATATATTGATTTTATATGCTTGATTTATATTTGAAAATTGTTGGAGAATATTTTGATGCTTGGATTAATTTTATTAAGTGTTGATAAAATTATTAAAGTGTTTAGAATATTTATTTAAACTTATGGAAATTATATTGATGCATGAAAATTAATATATGATGATATATGTTTTTTAGTGCATTGGAATAATTTTAAGTTTATGGAAATAAATATTTTAACACTTTTAGGGTATTGCCGAAAAAAAATGCTCGGGATTTGATCCCGCGCGCGTTCCGCTGCTCTCGACATATCCGTTCCTCCTAACAAAGTGATATCATAGCAAAGCTCACCAAAAAACCAATTTTTTTTTGTTTTTTTTATTAAATAAAATTAAGAAAAACAAAACCAAACCAAGCCATTTATTTTAAACCATGATATATGAGCATCTTTTCTCTACACCACAAGATTCAAAAATTTAACTTAACCAAAATTAAAAAATTCACACTAACCAAGGTAACTAAAATACAATTAAAAGATTTCACTTACATTAACTATAATTACCTTAAATAATTAATACCTTTATTTGTATAAACTAAGTAATTAATTTTGTATAATAATTTAATAATTAAATTAATTCACTAAATAATTACTAATTTTATGTAAATCAAATTTACATCTATTATACAATAAACTTATATCAACTCTTAATATAAAATTAATTAATTCATCTCATGAATTATCGGATCAAACAATTTAATCCTTAACCCAAAACACTTTGTCAACATTCGACAGAAGTCGCCCTAGTGCTCAACGAGTAAACTTAATATAGTGGAACTCTTTAGGCTCATGTTCGGTTGGTACTTATATATATACATATATATCTCATATACTTTTATACATATTAATGAAGCTCTTCCCACCTACAAATCATGGCTAAAAACAACACGACACGTTGAACCATACAAGTTGAGATTAAAATGTTAATGTATAGTCCTTTCGTCATTACCGTCTCCTATTGAGTAAGGTTATAATTTGACTATCAAAACCTTATCTACTCAATATATAATAATTTTTCATAATTATATTCCATTAATAAATCATATATGCAAATCTCATTTTCAATATTATTTACAATGTTAAAGAAACAATTTCTTCAACGAACTTTCGGCCGAAAGATTTCCGGAATATACTCTTAAAATTTCTGGAAACAAAATCCAACCATATGGACCGACGAATCCTCATATTAACACATACCGATCTTCGTGAGCATCGGTCTATACCTAACAGTCATCCAGAGGTCAGACCATAAAAGGTTTCTGACATGCATGGTATTAGGCATAAAGGATCACTCACAAGATCACCGTGGTGTCTCAAGTCAAAGGATCACAATAACTACTCAACTCGAAAAAGATAACTATTGACAGTTTTATGGAATATCTATTAGTCATATTCTATGAGTTTGTTAGATATTCATTCCACTAATGAATATCCGCATTTCTATACGAACTTCCGCTAAGATCATAGTTTGTTAAGACAAACCACATGTCCATTACATATATAGACAATGCACTAGTCTCACCAATATAATGACCGACCCATATCAATAGATCTGGACCATGAATAATTTATATTCGAGAGAATGCATGATATTTCTCAACACCATTTGCAACTCTTGCAACTATATCACTATATATTGTAACTCTCGGGTCTTTACTAATTTCATATAAGGTTCCGAGTGAAACTCGAAATTTCTAACTCTTAGAGTAATATAACACTTAGATTTACAATATATAAATTAAAGTAAGAAATTACCATACAAATAAATAAATAATCATGATAAAGAAATATTACATTGCATAAATAATAAATATTCATACAAAAAGTGAATGGTGCTCGATCACCATTTCCAACGCTCCCACTTGATCTAGTGTCATTCACGATGGTATCTAATACCCATAGACTCCACGTGTTTCTCAAACAACTTGGGAGTTAAGGCTTTAGTCAGTGGGTCTACTACATTTTCTTCAGTTCATACTTTACAAACTATAATGTCACCTCTAGCTAAAATTTCTCTAATTATGTGATACTTTCATTCCACATGCTTAGATTTCTGATGAGCGCGTGGTTCTTTAGCTTGAGCTATCACACCATTGTTGTCACAGAATAATGGAATAGGATCTACTATAGATAGGACTACTCCAAGCTCTGCAATAAATTTTTTGATCCAGACAGCTTCCTTTGCGGCTTCTGAAGCAGCAATGTATTCTGCCTCGGTGGTGTAATCAGCAGTCGAACCCTGCTTAGTGCTCTTCCAACTAATGGCACCGCCGTTGAGAGAAAATATAAACCCAGATGTAGACCTTCTATCATCTGGATCAGATTGAAAATATGAATCCGTGTAACCTCTCAATTGTAAGTCATTTTCTCCATAAATGTGAAACTTATCCTTTGTACCCTTAAGGTATTTCAGGATATGTTTCACAGCCATCCAATGGTCCTGACCCGGATCAGACTGATAACGACTTGTAACACTTACAGCCATGCTGATATCAGGTCTAGTACATAACATGTCATACATTATGCTACCAACAGCGGAAGTATAAGGCTGGCTAACCATTTTAGCCCTTTCATCATCTGTCTTAGGACACATTTTCTTATACAGATGAATACCATGTTTAAAAGGTACATTGACTGTCTTACAGTCAACAAAATTGTACCTTTCTAGGATCAAATCAATGTACTTGGACTGAGAGAGTCCTATCAACCTCCTCGCTCTTTCTCTATAAAGCTTTATACCTAGTATATAAGAGGCATCTCCCAAATCCTTCATGGAGAAATTCTTACTTAGATATGCTTTGACAGATTGTAACATACCTATATCATTTCCGATAATAAGTATATCATCAACATAAAGCACTAAGAAGACTACCATGCTCCCACTAGCCTTTTTATAGACGCATGATTCCTCTTCGTTTTTAATGAAACCAGATGATCTGATCACATCGTCAAAATGAAGATTCCAACTACGATAAGCTTGTTTAAGTCCATAAATAGACTTTTTAAGCTTACATACCAGATTGGGATCTTTGGCGAATGTGAATCCCTCGGGTTATTCCATATGGATATCTTCCTCAAGATTTCCATTCAGAAAAGCCGTTTTCACATCCATCTGCCAAATTTCATAATCATAATGTGCGGCAATAGCTAATAAAATCCCGATTGACTTAAGCATGGCTACAGGAGAAAAGGTTTCCTCATAATCAATACCAGATTTCTGAGGATATCCTTTCGCTACTAATCGGGCCTTAAAGGTTTCAACCTTTCCATCGGGCCCCCGGTTCCTCTTGTAAATCCATTTACAACCGATATGAACAATTTCGTCGGGAAGCAGAACCAAGTCCTAGACTTGATTATCATGCACTGAGGTAATCTCAGATTTCATAGCTTCCAACCATTTCTCCGCATCGATGTCTAACATCGCCTCTATGTAGGTGAAATGATCATTTTCTTCGATTAAGAAAACATCGAGGGCATTGTCGGATGTCGTCATGTACCTAACAGGGGGTCTCGATATCCTTTGTGACCTACGAGGTGGTTGTGTCAAAGGTATCTCATCTTCCTGAACTTATGGTTATATTGTCGATTCAATGTTACTTTGATTGACTTCATCAAGATCAATCATTCTATGATCTGCACTTTCTAACACAAATTATGTTTCTAATAAAGTTGCATTCCGAGCAACGAACACATTTCGGTCCTCGGGATCATAGAACTGATATCACATGGAATTTTTAGGATATCCAATGAATCGATACTTGTACCCTCTAGGTGCAAGTTTATCCCGCTGTGTAACTCTTACATAAGCAGGACAACCACAAATCTTAACATACTTAAGACTCGGTTTCCTTCCAGTCCATAACTCATATGGAGTGGTTAGAACGGCTTTCGATGGAACTTTATTCAGAAGATGAGCGGTAGTGTCTAGAGCATGGCCCCACAAGTATATAGGTAGATCGGTAAAACTCATCATCGACCGAACCATATCTAATAAAGTTCGATTCCTCCTCTCTGAAACACCATTGTGTTGAGGAGTACCTGGAGGAGCATACTGAGCAGGAATCCCATTCTCTTTTAAATAACTCACGAACTCACTGCTAATGACTCACCGCCCCGATTTGATCGAAGGCATTTCAAGAGTTTTCCGGTTTGTTTCTCTACTTCAAATCTGTATTCTTTGAACTTTTCAAAAGTTTCTGATTTGTGTTTCATAAGAAAAACATAACCATATCGTGACAAATCATCGATAAAAGTTACAAAGTATTGAAACCCACCATGGCAGCATGATTTATTGGACCACATACATCGGAATGCACAAGTTCCAATGAATCATTAGCACGGTGTCCAACACCACTAAATGAGGATTTGGTCATTTTACCTTGAATACAATATTCACAAACCGGTAAAGGTTCTATGGTTAGATTCGATATCAAACCATCCTTAACTAGTTTGGTTAAGCGTTTTATGCCTATATGACCTAATCTCATATGCCACAGTTCTATGCTATTTACTTCATCTGATCTTTTCCTTTTAGATTTCTCTATATTAAAGACATCACGACTTTTTGTTAGAATGTAATGACCATCAACCATGGGACATGAAACAAGCAAAACATTCATATTATCATATAAATTCAAAAGACCATCTTTAATATTTACATGAAATCTTTCGTTGTCAAGTACAGGAAGTGAGATGATTTGTCGTATCATAAACAGCATACAATAACAGTTATTAAGTTTAATATTATATTCATCAGAGAGTTTCAAAAACAAAATTCCTACTACTTCTACTTGTAGAGAATCTTCATTCCCTACTCATAGCTGGATCTCTCCCGGCTTTAATCTTCTAGTTACCCTCAGATCCTGTAACGAATTGCAAATATGAGAGGGGCAAGCGGTGTCTAACACCCAAGTCAAACTAGAATCAAAAGGAAGTGTAATGTCAATGATAGGAAAACAAATACCTGAGGGAGCTTTCTTCAAATAAGCTAAATACTTTGGACAATTGTGTTTCCAGTGTCCAAGTATGCCACATTGGAAACATTTTCCTTTTGCAACATCCGTCTTCACCTCTGGCTTAGAAATATTTAAATGTATGCATGTACATAAAAAAAATGCCTAAACATATAATCAACAATTACATGTATGCATGGGCATTTTATACAATCAAGAAAAAATTATAATGGACATGAGCAATTATTAGCCATTTATTTTAAAGCATGGTATAGGAGCATCTTTTATCTACACCACAAGATTCAAAAATTTAACTTAACCAAAGTTAAAAATTTCACACCAACCAAGGTAACTAAAATACAATTAAATGGTTTTAGTTACTTTAACTAAAACATTCAATTACATTAACTAAAATTACCTTAAATAATTAATACCTTTATTTTTACAAACTAAGTAATTAATTTTGTTTATTAATTTAACAATTAAATTAATTCACTAATTAATTACTAATTATATGTAAATAAATTTACATCTATTATACAATAAACTTATATCAACTCTTGATATAAAATTAATTAATTCAATTAAATTAATTCATCTCATGAATTATCTTATCAAACAATTTAATCCTTAAACCCAAAACACTTTGTCAACATTTGACAAAAGTCGCCCTAGTGCTCAACGAGTAAACTTAATATAGTGGAACTCTCTAGGCTCACGTTCAGTTGTTACTTAAATATATACATATATATCTCATATACTTGTATAAAAATTCATGAAGCCCTACCCACCTACAAATCATGGCTAAAAACAACATGACTCGTTGAACCATACAAGTTGAGGTTAAAATATTAATGTATAGTCCTTTCATCATTACTGTCTCCTATTGAGTAAGGTTATAGTCTTACTGTCAAAACTTTAGCTGCTCAATATATAATAAATTTTCATAATTATATTCCATTAATAAATAATATATGCAAATCTCATTTTCAATATTATTTATAATGTTAAAGAAATAATTTCTTCAACGAACTTTCGGCCAAAAGATTTCCGGAATTTACTCTGAAAATTTCTGGAAACAAAATACAACCATATGGACTGACGAATTCTCATATTAACACATACCGATCTTCGTGAGCATCAGTCTATACCTAACAGTCATCCAGAGGTCAGACCATAAAAGGTTTCTGACATCCATGGTATCAGGCATAGAGGATCACTCACAATATCATTGTGGTGTCTCAAGTCAAAAGACCACAATAACTACTCAACTCGAAAAGATAATTATTGACAGTTTTATGGAATATCTATTAGTCATCTTCTATGAGTTTATTCGATATTCATTCCACTAATGAATATCCGCATTTCTATACGAACTTCCGATAAGCTCATAGTTTGTTGAGACAAACCACATGTCCATTACATATATAGACAATGCACTAGTCTTACCAATATAATGACTGACCCATGTCAAAAGATCTAGACTAGGAATAATTTATATTCAAGAGAATGTGTGATATTTCTCAACACCATTTGCAACTCTTGCAACTATATCACCATATATTGTGTTGATGGTGTTTTCAGGTACTATGACATTTAAAGCAGCATGACGAGGATAAGAGGGTAATTCCTTGTTTAAGTGAGATCATCAAAGTCAACCCGACCGCTTTGCAATAAAAGAACAAGCACCTTACGGTTTCAAACCTACCACAACAGAAATAGACCGAGCACTTTATGACCGGAAACCGATCACTTGGGTTCAGATACCCGGGCACTATCAGGTCGACAGAAGCACTCCCAGCATAAAAGACTATCATGACCGACCACATGAAAACCGACCAGATGGCGAGATATGCTCAAAATGATGACGCCCTATTCCTGTGGATAAGATGAAACAAATTATCCTACTTTCACAAGGAAATGATGTCAGAATCCAAAAAGGAATAAGAAAAGAGAAAGCAACGTTGGATTAGAAATCCTCACAAGAGGAGAAGACTGAGTTCAACTAGGATTTCTTATGCAAATAGGAGTCTAATTTCTGTACTATTATAAATAGGAGGGCAGAATATGTGTAAGGGGCATCAAAAAATCAGTGATCAGAATCATCAAGCTCTAACTGGTAAACACAAAAAAAAGATCTGAGAAGCGTATTAGAGTAATAAAAAGTATCATCCTGTTTTTGTCCGTGGACGTAGGTCGGATCCAAATCCACCGAACCACGTTAAATCTCTTTGTCGATTGGTGTGTTTATCTGTCTCTCGCTAAATTTGCTTTTGGTCCCCCATAACCAAACAAATTCACTATTGAAGGAGGATTCCCTTGGAGGTGATATTCCCGTATTGCCCTGAGACCAAAATCCACCGTCAACAGTTGGCGCCGTCTGTGGGGAGGCAACAAAAAGCAACTCGCGTAGTAAGACAATGGCGGAAGGCGGAAACCACCAATCGTCAGGGAACTCGGCTACGGATTGGATGGAGAAGATCGAGGAGAACCTGAGGAAGGAAAGGGAGGAAAACCAAATTCTGGTAAAAACCATAGTAGACCGGTTAGAAAAGGTAGAAGGAGTGCACAACGGAAAATTCGAGGCCGGGACTAACCGACGAAGGAACGAAACAGCAGAGGGAAAAAGAATTATCGATACAAGTGAGGACGACAGACCCCGGAGGAGGGGTCCCTACAGGGTAAGATTTGTGGTGATGCAGAGAGATTCCCAGACCGAGGACACGTGGGAGGAAGATGATGACAAATCGTCACCAGACCCCTCCTATGATGGCCCTCGCAACACCCGGCGAAGGGGGAAAGAATATGACGAAGAGGTACGAGAAGATACCGACCCTGAGAAGCACCACTCCCAAGATAACAAAAGAAATGAGACCGCAGGAGGCGGCATGGAACCAAAGACAGTAGCATGAAATCTTGGTTACGGGAGGAGCTGGCCAAATGGGGAGTATGCCCCAATACAGACAGAGGGGATGCCCAGGACGGCAAAGATGAGTCCCCCCTCATAGAAGAAATAAGGTCAGAGAAATTCCCAAAAAGATTCAGCATGCCAACCATGGCGCCATAAAAAGGCCATACCGATCCCAAAACCCGGCTTCGTCCTACTAATGGAGGTACAAGGGGTAACAGGGGACGCCATTTGCAAAGTGTTCCCCTTAAATCTAGCCGGACCGGCCATCCTATGGTACAGAAGCCTAGCCCCGAGAAGCATTAGCAGCTTCACACAGCTCAGGAAGTCATTCATACGACACTTCAAGGGGGCTTGTGTCCCCAGAAAGACAATTGGAGAACTAAGACTTATGAAACAAGGAGACGATGAACCTTTGAAAATATTTATTGAAAGATACCACAATATGGTACTCGAAGTCGGAGGGTATGAATCCCTCGAAGCCCTGGAAAGCTTGAAGGGAGCCTTGAAAGTCGGGAGGCTATGGACCCACCTAAGGATCCAAGACACCCCGGACTACGACACCGCCCTGGAGGTGGCCCGAAAATTCGTTTTATTAGAGAACGAGGAGAAAATATCCCGAAAAGGGAACACCACCAGAGAAAGAACCACAAGGGAGGGCGCCCCCCGTCGTGTAGAAAGAGAAGCCAGAAGACCACCCCCAAAGCACAAGGAGTTCAAACCACTACACCGAGACAACCAAGAGAGAAGGGCGCCAACCCAAGTAAACCATGTGGTCGGTGAAGATGCTTACATTCCCCTAAAGAAGCCACTGGGACAAATTGTCATGGAGATCCAGGGGAAAGGCCTCTTAGTAGAACCCGACCAAAGAAGATTTCCCCCGGATAAAAGGATCCAAAAAGCTTATTGCGTACACCACAACTCCAGAGGACATGCAACGGACGGGTGTAAAGATCTGCGGGAACAAATGGAATATCTAGCATGAAACGGATATTTGAACAAATACATTGACCACGAGATCATGACGGCCAGACAAAGAGCACGTGGCCGCCAAATCAATATCATCGCAGGAGGAAGAACACTAGCCGGAAACTCTAACCGGTCAAGGAAAGACTATAGCAGAACTCGAGGACTGGACGTCCTAGAAACAGAGCAGGTAACAGGACTCCAGGGAAACCGGTCAGTGCCGATAATGTTTACTGATGAGGATACCCGAGGAGTAAGTTTCCCTCATGACGATGCGTTGATAATCAAGGCAGTAATCAGCGGGTCGGAGGTAGACAGAATCCTAGTGGACCCCGGAAGCGCAGTTGACATAATTTCCAAAGAAGCACTGGATGACCTAGGGGTGGAATATGCAACCCTGACCAACGATAGCACTCCCCTATACGGTTTCGGAGGATCAGCCGTCATCCCACTAGGAATGATACAGTTGGCAATGACTGTCGGGACATATCCCCGGAC